>OZ024831.1:28066632-28519396 GCA_964016985.1 Anodontia alba
CATAGCAAAATCATTGTACACTACAAAATGTAACACTGGAGGACAAAGCCTCTGAGACTAGGAAACCATAATGATGAAAATTAACATAATTAGGACGAATGTTTCTTCAAAGGTGAAAGAATATATTGACCTGAAAACTTTAAATGAAGTTAGTCATAAAGGCCACAGTCAAAAAGCACTTCTTATCTCGAGGCTCCGAAACCACACTAAAGAAGGAACAAGCAATGATAAACCCAAACAGGAAAATTGCAATAACCGATATACGTGCAAAGAAGAACTGCAACAAAGGAAGCATCTTTTGTCATATTGTATTTAAGTGAAATGAAAACACTTGGTAGCTTTTCCGCCATGCTTTGCAAGGGAGACAACTTTTGTGCCTTTCTGTTTGCCTTCCTGCACAAATGCCCCTTCTGAAAAGAGGTCTACTCAATAAGGAAAGAATTTGCTGCCATGAGAAGCATTTCTTCCTTTTCGAGTAGATCCCTTTTCAGAAGGAAGCAAATACAAATTGTCTCTTGAAAATTAACCGATTCCTCTTAAGTTACTAGCTTATCTGTTTAGTCAGGTCACATATTTAATATATCTTTGAGTTCTATGCATTTATAGTAAGAAATATTCATCAAGTTGTTTACAACAAGAAAGCTCCTTCAATAAAGTCAACTGTATATGTTATCAAACCACACTCGGAAAAATAAGGGTACTCAATTACAATAAAATTTTGCAATATCTATCTTCAAGTCCCTGGTTTCTTCAATTCTGGGATGATTGCACTTGAACACCGTTGGGATGGAGAATAAATACACAAAAAAAAGAAGGGATCGATCTCGAAAGGAAACAGATTCTAAAAGAAATGACGCTTGAGAGCTATGAACACATTCACAATACGGTAGGCTGATTACTTATTGACTTGCCATCGTATTTTGTTCTCGCGTTACAATTACCAATGGCACTGTTTCACTTTCTGGTAATATTTATAACTAAAACTTAATTGATTTTAATGTTTTCGCTTTGATGCATTGACTGGGTGAAGTTGGCTAGCTGTAAAAGTGCTTTAAACCCCCCGATGGTTTACTCTACTGACCGTTCTAAGGCGGTGGTCCCGGTGTTAGTCTTACTCTTTGTTGATTTGTGGTTTATTCTACGAGGCGATTTGTTTTATGTCTTACCTTGTGTCATTTTGTTCTTGTGTTTTTCAGTCCTCTTAGCATTGCGATTACCTCGCTTGGAGAAGAGAGAGCTAATCTTAGTGCTTTTCGTACGTTTGTTCGATTTATGCTTGTTTGGATTTGTCGGTTTCCTCTTCCTCTTGGTGTCTGGGAAGGACTGCGGTTTGTGATTGTGGCACTCCCTGGACTTTTCTCTTTTTTTTTTTTAAAGATTGCAATATGTTACAGGTATGGTTTACATGTCCACATCTTTATAAAAGTAAAGACGATGTCCAGCAAGTGCCACGATTACAAAACATAGCCTACTGACACCAAGAGGAAGAGCAAACAAACGACCACGGACAGTACACATGTTACTAACCAACGAAAAGTAAAGCGTCCAGCACCTTCTTGTCTAACGAAGTGATAATAATGCCAGACATGACCCACAAAACATAACAACAAGGCATTAAACATGACAAAACAATAATTACGCGCTGTCGCGAGCAACCGCGTTGCCCCCAAAGAACGATTTACACACGAAACACTGCCTTAGAACGATAAGAAGTAAACATAAATGAAGATACCCGGGAAATGCCACAATCCCAAAGCAGAGCCTTCCCGAAGCACAAAAAAAAGGAGAGATGAACAATAATAACAAAACAAACGCCGCATATGAAACCACCGACGCACAAACACAGAAAAACTGCAACGGAAGAAAGGTCAGTAGGAAAACTACTCTGGGTTGGCTTAAATTTGTTTTTACTCGTGCGAAAACTCACAAGTTAAGACTGCAAGCATTCATTGCAAGCATTTAAATCGATTTTACTGGCGCCAAAGCTTCACCTAGAATTCAGTTGTTTTACTAATATAAAAAGAAATGTTTGGCCCAATAGAGGACCCCTAACTCAATCAGCGAAACCGGCATACAAAACTATTGAAGCAGCTTAGATCGCTGTGATAAAACAATGATGAAGGATTGTGGCGAGCACCTTAGACACTGACAGCCTATGCTGACAAAAAACACTGGCTAAACCCGAGGGCCCGAGCAAAAACATTTCATCAGGCATTAACCATCCAATGTAATGTGTAGGAAGGCATCATCATAGAGTGAGACCCAACCCATCGTCGTTCAGTTAAAGAAGTATTCATAGCTCTCAATCGTGTTAAGGTAAAAAACTAAGCATGCACTCTGCCGCACAATATCCACCTTATACATTGTATATATACTGGGTAATAATATCGAGAGGAACCGCGGCCGAGTTTTTAAGCGCATTTGACTGCGGCCTGGAAGGTTGTGGCTTCTAGCCCAGGTCTGATCATCATCTGAAAAACTTCCCCTCTTCACCCAACAATGAATGGATCCCCCTCGGGGAAGGTTTAAGGCATCGAAATGAAAAGATTGCTGTAGCCCACGATGGGTTCTTACTCCAATCATCGCCCCTACGGCCGCATGGATACCCTTTAATCAACGTTTTGACGCGTTCTAAAAAAATGCATTTCCCAACAAATTTCCTGAATTATAATCTAGGTCACCGTTAAAGTGTTTTCAAGCTAACTTTATGTTTCTCAATCAATGCGGAGTGTCGACGAAAAAACGTTTAAAAAGCTTTAAGGCGTTTATGATACCGATAACCTTTTAAAAGAGTTCAGCAGTCAGGATTTTATTCCGATTGTTGAAATCATTTACATAAGAAGATATCCTTGCAAAACGAATAAGCTAAGATATGTCTACTCCATACGAGATACATCGAGGAAAAAGGATTTTTATAACAAAATGAAAATCATTACGTTTGTCGTATATGTTTTACAAAGTTGTATCATTTGATATCGATAACTCCAACTCTGAAACTGTTGCTTCGATAGCAAACAAATTAGTTATATTTAACTGAAGTTCATTGGGACAGATCTGGTCAACTTTGTTCCTATGTATGTTATTAACAGAGAGTCCGCCTTGTAACCGGGAGTTTGTGGGTTAGATTGGATTCGATTTCAGACCGGCTATACCAAAGACTTTGAAAAATCCTACTAGATGTCTTTCGGTTGTCGCTCAGCATTAGGAAGGAACCCGGTAACTTGGTGCAATATAACTGTCATTTGTCTGGGGCGTGATATTTCAGCATTCTAAAAGTGAGCAACTCGGCAGTATTCAATCCACAGATGTTACCAAGGCGACTATGCGCCAACAGCCCAAAACTATTAAGGCTATCTGCAGATATATCCTATGCAGCATGACTGGAGATGATTAAATTAAGCATTCATAATGGCGTCTCAGAGACAGTTAGACTATATTCCTATCTAAAGAGAATGCTTAACCCAATCAAAACATACAAGAATCTAAAAGGGATGAACCTTGAGAGGAATAAACAACTGCACAGAATTGAAAACAGCTGAAACCGCAAATTTCTTTCTAGGGCAGATGAGCTAGTTTTTGACCGGTTGGATCTAATTTTGATTCTCATATTTCAAAAGTACTAGAATGGGCTCAGTGATCACAAGGACCATAAACCCCCATATCTATTTTACCACTTACGTCTGAATTGATATGTGCATGTCTTATTAAACACGTGTTTGCTTATTTAAACATAAAAGCCTACTTCACCATCCGGACGGATTTTCAACGACACGTTCATGTTACACTATAAAGTTTACCTACTCAAGTCGTAGGAAGCTTAGTTGCTAGGCTCAACTAACCATTTTTTCTTAAAATACACAAACATAAACAGCTCAAGTCTTCCAAATTTTGGACAGTTTTGCATATGCATTGGTTTACAAAAGATCATAGTGGTTTTAAACCTGAGTGATTAAGTTCCCTAATGACAATAGTGTTCACACAACAGAAGTTTAGTCTTTGGAAATGAAAAACCTCCGGTTCTGACGTCAAAACCAGCCATATATTTTGAAAACCCCTCATCTATTACCGATAATAAACAGTGATATCAACCTGCATTAGATATCAGAAAGTTTGACAAAAACAGCTCATTTAAAATATAGACAGCCCCCTACCTCTCACTGTCTTCAAAAGACTTTAAACTAATATCGAAGATGTCCAGGAAAGGCTACGATCGCAGAGCATAGCCTATCACTGAGACCAAGAGGAAGGCAAATAAACTATGACAGATAGCATGCATGACACAAACCAAAGAAGCTCTCTCTTCCTGAATGTATAACTGATAACAGAATTAAACCTTTCTTTCACCCCTTCATCCCTGCATACCAAAACAGACACTTTTGCGAACAGCGTAGCTATATATTAGTAGTCCCATTAGGGTCTTAGTTGTTTGATATACCGTTTTCGATTATTTGACCTCCACCCTTATATTGCAACAAAGAATGTGGCAAAATTCAAAGATGAAAAAGTCTCAGTTCATACATTCAGATATACAGTCAAACCTGTGTTAAGCTAAAACTTGGTTGCTTAAGACAGCTGGCTACTTAATATAGGTAACTTTATCCATATTTTCTTTCTTTGGGACTTGGAAAACAGGCCTTTAAATACAGATGATTGCAAAATAAAGGAGGCCTTAAAGACAGGTTAGACTGTATATTAATTAAACCAAGTGTCAAAGAAGACAATTTAACTGAATACAGTCTACGTGATTTCTCAGTACACCGGATGATGGAGAATATTGTATCCAAGAAAAACTCTGGTTGAAAATTAATGTCCGCAATACCAAACAACACTGATTACGAGAGTATATTTGTACACATTTTATTATCTTATTCGCCGACCTTTAAAGCCTACTGCATTGTCTATAAAAGCTATTCAATAATACATCATAAAAAGGGTCATCATGAAACGCTATGAACGTTTATGAGTTTTCATTTTTAGATTTCAATTTACTCTAGCCACAGATGATTCATGTATCTGTAAGAAGTAGCATCTCTAAACATGAATTGATGGCTTAAGGGGATTAGATACAGTTTCAGGAGAGGCATCTCTATCAAAACAGGTTTTGCCTCCCTTCTGAAAAGGAGTCTGTCTAAATGAAAAGAATTTGTACCCTTTCCTTTCTAGAGTAGAACCCTTTCCAGAAGGGGATGGAAGTGCAGTAAACAAATAGGAAGTCTCCAAAATTGTCTCCCTTTGCCAAATGGCGTAAATTCTATCATATTTATTCGGTCTTTTCAATTTTCTAATCTAAAGTGCGGCAATCAAGATAAATTAGGTCAGCACAGTATCCTCCTGTTTTGTAAAAGTTAATCTTTGAGGTGTTGTTGTTTTCATATTGCGCACACATATAGCGGCATGTTTCTTATTCCTTTCTGCTGGTTGTCACTGGATAATTCAGAGTCATTCACTTAATTCTACGTCATCAATATGGTGATATGCACATAGTTGCGACTGTAACATTTGTTCGGATTTATGGAAAATCACGAAGAATTGCATTTGCAGCGAAATATCATTGTGTGTACCAAGCATGTCCATTTTACTACGGTATTTATCGAAAAAGCTAACTCAGTACATATTCGAGTTATATTATAGTACTTCGACCAATTATTCTTAAATAATTAGTGTTACTGAATATGAGTATGGATGATGGAAGTGTCTGAATATCCACTGCGTTTCTGATACTGGGTTGTTCGAAAGACATGCATTCCATATGACAGAGAATTTGGTGCACTAAGTGGTGCACTAAGTGAATATTCTGTGTTTCATAAAATCCTAATTAGGTCAACAAACTTCCATGAAACTACAGTCGAAACTCAATGACTCGAACACTGATGGCTCGTTTACCATGGCTAGTTCGAACTTACTTTTGAGTCCCTGGAAAGCTCAAGAAAAGAAATATTTATGGAAATTTTCTTAATTCATCATGAAATTGTATGTTGAGTGTACTCATTAGAATCGCCTCATCGAGGCGATTCTAATGAGTACACTCAACGTACCATTATTGTGAAGAAGATCGAAAAGGTTCCCTAGATAACCGCCATTGGCTTCCTGGCCTGGTGTCATGATTAACCCTCAGTGGCTCGAACTACCCATGTCTCAAACAAATTTCCATGGTCCCAAAGATGTCGAGCCATTGAAGTTTGACTGTAGTTGCTGACGAAACTACGTGTCTTCGTAACTTGTTACGGGTGTCCTATGCTGTTGTGTTTTCTCTAGCTAGTACTGTATGGGTAAAGCTTTGCTATTGTTATATTCTTGTTGGTGTCTGGATCATCACGTTTCTACTAGTTGTTGTTGTTGTTGTTGTCGTTGTTGTCCAAGTATTTAGAACACACAAGATACAAAATTACCATGTTCGTGGTTCCATTCGCACTTGTTTGAGTACGTTGCCGGCATGATTGTGACCGTATACTTATATCATGGTATTTCATCTCGTTCTAATGCGTCTCTTTGTGGAGCTTTGGTAGGAAACGTTGTAGCTTTGTAATGCATTGAACTATTGAGCTGCAACTATTTTCGTAAAATTTGTATTCTCTTCTATTCTTATCAGTCAGAAATCTTTTCACTAGAACCATAGTGCTGTGTTGGAGTATATGTTCTTATTTGGGCTGTCTCCGATTCACCTGGTGTGCCGTGTGGCGGCTGTAACAAGGTTACCCATACGTCACCGTAGTGCAGTTCTTGTTTTATTTTCCATTACGAAAACATGCCTATTCAAATATATTGAAAATTTTACCAGAAAAAAAAAGAAATTTTTTAGATAAAACTTCTGATATTTTTCATATTTCTGCTCAAAAACATAGACTGTGGGTACTCGTTAGAATCGCCTTGGCGGTTCTATTGAGTACCCACAATCTATATTTTTGAGCAAAAATAAGAAAAAAATAATGTATATCCCTGTAAACCCCAGTTTGACTATAAAAAAGTGGGGTTTAAGGGGTAAAAATCATATAGGAATGTTTTCGTGATATATTTTCCTTGGGATCCATCACGAAAACATGCCTATATAATTTCGACCCCATTAAACCCTACTTTTATACAGTAAAACTGGGGTTTACAAGGGTATACATTTTTTTTTCTTATTTCTGCTCAAATACATAGATTGTGGGTACTCGTAAGAACCGCCTCGTCGAGGCGGTTCTTACGAGTACCCACAATCTATGTATTTGAGCAGAAATAGGAAAAAATATCAGAATTTTTATCTGAAAACTTTCATTTTTTTGTTGTAAACTTTTCAATATATTTGAATAGGCGTGTTTTCGTAATGATTGAGCCCATTTTTGTATCTTGGAAAGTTGAGTTCCTCTTAAGCCGGTGGTAGCAGGGACTGTTGCAGCCCTGCAGACTACATTGCTATCAAAGATAGAGTCTCAATAAATAAGAGACTCAGATTTTTGTTCTTTTTATGTATTCTTTGTTTCAAAAGACGACCTTTACAGATTTAATTTCACAGGGGCCATTTTTGGTTTCTCTGTAACACAAACAGAAGCAAAAATGTAAATATACACTGTCAAAAGGTCGCGTAGATTTTACGGTAAATACTGGCAACTGGCTGCCAGTACATGTACCGTAAATTTTACGGGCGCCTATAGATTATTTACAGTAATAATTTTGCATGGTAGGGCAGTGTAGGGCAAGATAGGTAACATATAGGACATGATAGGGATGCAAGCTACCGTATCCTGTCTTAAGCTTACACAGCCTTACCTCATCCTACCGGCAAGGTGATTCCTACGAAAGTTCTACGGGGCCCCGTAAAATTTTACGGTAAAGGCGCTGGCAGCCAGTTGCCAGTAATAGTAAAATCCACGGAAATTTTACATAGTATATATTTCTTTTAATCTTTGTAAAGTCAGGAAAGGTTCGGATTTCTACAGTACTGTGTGAATTCAACTTCTAAGTCAGTCCATTTCCTGCTGTCTTCTTCCACAACATCATGGGCGACTTTTACCAACTCGTCTGAATATTCATCACTGAGAAAAAAAAACAAGATGACGCCTTCAAGGCCAACGTCGGAAATAAAAGGGCAAAAAACGGGATGACAACGTTACGTTAATATTTGGTTCATAAGTATTACTAGGGTAATAAATTTGCCGCTTTGTTTTCATCTGTCTGAATTATTATTACTTATATAACTCTTTAGCACAGGTACAACGCGGTAAATCATGTTGAAGTACGGGACCACACACGCCAACATGGAGCTCCGATCTGAGCCGGAGACCAATGAAAGGTATATAAATAACATATCAGACAAGCCAAGACCAGACCAGCCTGCGCGTCTACACAGTTCGATTAGGATCTTCATCTTTTGTCTTTACAATATCTTAACCTTGTAGATTATGCCTAGCGAACAGCGAAGATTCTGACCAGCCTGCGCATGCGCAGGCTGGTCAGAATCATCTGTGTTCGCATGTACCAACACGTATGCTTTTCTGGCTCCCAGCACATATATTATCCGCAGCAAACAGTTGAAACATTTATGCCAATATAATCTTGGGGTGTGATGGGACGTTGATATAATCTACAAGCATGCGGATTGTGTCCATGAATTTACTAATGGCCGTAATAAAACCGCGAGTACGTCGCATAAATTGAAAAGATAAGTTGAAAATACATAAACCAGAGCTTATTTGTGAATTCGTCCGATTTGATACCATCGGAAAATATTTGGAGGAGTCTGGAATTTCGCTGAAGCCTGCTATTCTGTTCTTGAGAGGTTTGGGAGGACCGAATCTGCTTGGAACGTTGTCAGTGTGTGGTGTTTTTTGTGCTTTTAAGATCAGGTGAAAAACAGATGCTGGATTTACTAACCCCAGTGACGTAAGCATAATTTGTATTCATCAATTAGACATTATCGTTAGTCTTTAACCTTTGGGCAAATTCACCAGACGACAAACTAATGATATTTTTCTTATTTTTCCAAGATATTTTTTTTTCTTATTTTTTACAGAAAACAAGCTTTGACATTACATGCAAATTGTCTCCTAGGAGACAATTTGCATAAAATGTCAAAGCCTGTTTCCTGGGAAATTTAAGACAAATATCATCAATTTGTCGTCTGCTGAAATAATTATCCAGCATGCTAAGCCTTTAAATATAGAGTGCTGACCGTGGCGGCGACTACGAAGATTTCTGTCGGAACCTTTCAGCTCAGTGAATCGCTTCATTTCTGTTTTCAGACTTCCCAGTCAAGTGAATCGCTTCATTTTTTCTGACTATTCCGCAGAGAGATTTCTTTATATTAATGGAAAACCCTTTAAATCATGTTTACTTGTCGTGCAAAATTTATGGGCAATATTTCCCAGTTTATTTAGCTGCTACCAATTACTTTTCGCAACTACTTATTTATTATGTAAATAGTCACATTTTAGACTAACTCGCGGCTTATAATGGATTAAACTTTTCGCACTTGTACTATTAGCATAAGATGACGTTTAAAACGTTTGTGATTGAAAGAAATGTATATTATATAGCTATTGCTAATATGAAGTAATATCCCAGTAAACATTCTACATAAATCTATAGCGGGTCGTTAGCGGCCCGTCAGGGTAGCTGACGGGCCGATAACGGCCCGCTATAGATTTATGTAGAATGCTAGCTGGAATTATGCTATATTTATTTATTATAGCTATTTCTTACTTTATCTTTATTTAGTTTATTATATTTTATTATTTTATTTGTATAAACTTGAAGGTATAGTTTTTATTGTTTATAATTTACTTTTTTATTTCACATTTATAAAACTTGAAGAAATATAGTTTTGATATTAATGAATTGTTTATAGTTTACTATACTATTCTATTTTATTAATAAAACTTGAAGGGAATAAATATTTATTGCTAATAGTTTACTTTTTTTTATTTCATTTGAAGGCATCCATTGTAACGTATATTACTTATGTATAACTTACAATTTTATTTGTATAACTTATTATTATTAGTATTATTATTATTATTATTATTATTTATTATTATTATTATTATTATTATTATTATTATTATTATTATTATTATTATTATTACTATTATTATTAAGGTATTTATAAAACAAACACTCAATGTTTGAATTTTGTTGTTTTGTTTTGTTTCAGGGTAAATCTTCTGAAATTTGAATGACATTCTTTTCGGCAATCTTTCCTATGTGATGAACAGTCTGAAATTTGCCAAATACATCTTTTGAGAATTTTATAAATGTTTATCATTTCTGAGTTATTTGTGTATTATTATTATCATTATTATTGTATGCAATATATTCAGAGTAAAATGTTAGCTTACCCATTCGATATGGGATGTTATTGCAATCCGTCTCATTCTCTCGAAGACATATTTAGCAGAAGTACGGTTATAGTTTATTTATTTATTTATTTATTTATTTATTTATTTATTTATTTATTTATTTATTTATTTATTTATTTATTTATGTTTACAGTTTCAGAACCTAGAGATTCGCTTATTGCTTGAGTAATTTGTTGTCACAAAGCGTTCTATTATTATTATTATTATTATTATTATTATTATTATTATTATTATTTGATAATACTTCTTTATATGCTATTTTTTAAAGACAGAAAAGTTTGATATTCTGATTCTATTTGAAGATGAGAAGGCTTTGGGATTTTTTGAACATTTGAATCTAATGACTATTTCATATTAAAAGTTTTTAAGATGTTCCAACACTGATTACTTTTGTATGTTCAAAATGAGAAGTACACATGGAAATAATTTTAATTTCATGAAAATTCAGCATTATGAAAACATGCCTATTCAAATATACTGAAAATTTTAAGACCAAAAAATGAAAATTTCTGATAAAAAAATCTGATTTTTTTTTTTTTTTTTCATATTTCTGCTCAAAACATAGATTGTTGGTACTCATTAGAACCGCCTTGCCGAGGCGGTTCTAACGAGTACACACAATCTATGTTTTTCAGCAGAAATAAGAAAAATAATGCATACCCCTGTAAACCCCAGTTTCACTATATAAAAGTGGGGTTAAGGGGGTCAAAATTATATAGGCATGTTTTCGTGATGGAAAGAAAGAAAGAAAGAAAGAAAGAAAGAAAGAAAGAAAGAAAGAAAGAAAGAATATTGAACCGTTTGCTTAATAACATATTAAAGACTAAATAGACTCCCCCACACTATAAATTGGAAGAGTATAAATTCAATTTTAGGTATGTCAGGCTATGTGATTTAGATATTCCAAGAGAAAAATGGCTGAACTATTTGCAAACAGTGGACACCCTGATCAGACGCCGCGTTCTGCGGCGTCTCCAGACTACATTGGGATACAGTCTTATGCGCACTGCTAAGACTAGCATAGTTTGTCAATTAGTTTAGTCTGGTTAGTGTCCGCTTTACCTGTACCCAATATTTGAATTTTATAGAAAATAAAAGCACATCTCTGTACTAATGCGCATGAAATTTCTTTTCGCGTACAACCACTCTTATAACCTGATCGGTAGGTTTGCCTTGTGACCTCTAGGTTATATTCAAACCCAATCCAATGTTTTGATAGATGACATTAGGTGTTGTAACCTCCCATCAACGATTGGTCAGTCATTCTAGTAGCAATGACGATATTAGCAACTTGATAAAAGGCTCTGCACAAGGCCATGGCCACCCTACAATCCTCAGAATTGCACCCGGACGGGATTCGAATCCAGTGACCCCTTGATCAGCATTCGAACACTTAACCTTTAGCATTACCCTATTTACCCTAAATAACATTAACA
Organism: Anodontia alba; assembly: GCA_964016985.1. Lineage (NCBI taxonomy): Eukaryota > Metazoa > Mollusca > Bivalvia > Lucinida > Lucinidae > Anodontia > Anodontia alba. The sequence goes on from OZ024831.1 coordinate 28,078,403, forward strand.
ATCATGATGCGCAACACACGAAAATGGCCCTTATGCATTTTGCGGACAACGAAGGCCCTGATCAGCTTGCGCATTCGCGCAAGCTGATCTGGGTATTCGTTGTCCGCTTACAGAATGCATGGATACTGTAGTATATGTCGAGGGATAGGGAATGTCCTTATCAGCTTGCACGGACATCTGGACATCTGGACATACGCTGTTCGCATATGGCTTAATGGCCTTTTTTCCACTGTGTATATCATATGTGAAAAATGGCGTTGGTCGTTCCTATAAAATGGACACAGAAAAGACTTTGCAGTTTTAACCCCTTTAAGAGCCAATCACAACTGCAGCAGACGAACACTTTGAAATATTTCCCTTTTATTTTTCAAATAAATTAAGGCTTGACATTTAATGTGAATGGTCTGCATAATGGACAATTCATCTGCATAGCGCACGATTCACGTGAAATACCAAGCCATATTTTCTCTACAAAAGAAATAAACAAAAAATAGAAAGGCGTCTGCAACAATTTTACTTCGTAGTTTAAGGGTAAACACCACAAAATTAAAATTGTGGACTGCAAAACACGGACTGAAAGCACAAACTTCGGTTCGATACAAAAACAAAACAAAGTCCAGTCCGCGAAATAGTGCATAATGTTAAAGATTCCTTACATACCCCGGTTCTCACTATATGTTATGGAGGAACAGGGGTGTTTATTAGACCAACATAATCCGTTACCAAACTAACCATAAATTTCAACAAGTCCACTGAAACACTGATAATATACATTGGAACCTCGATAATTCAAAGTCCAAGGGACCAACAGTTTTGTTTGAATTATTGAGACTTTGAATAATTGAGGGTTAAAATGCATACATATATTTCAGTTGGGACTTCAAAATGATTTTAAATTAGAGTTTTGAATTATTGGAGTTTGAATTATCAAGATTCTACTGTACATGTATCTAAAAAGCAATGGCGGAATGGCAAACAGTGTAGACCCTGATCAAACTGCTCCTAGGAGCAGTTTGATCAGGGTCCACACTGTTTGCTCAGGCCCCTTTGTCCGAATACTTAGGGTAATAAAGGTAAACCCGAAAATAAAAGGGCAAAAACAAACAATTAAATGTATTATTTTATTAATGTTTGGTAAATTTTAGACAATACCATAAAATAAAGAAGGCAAAAAAGACCCATTTGTGTTTTATGATCACAATACTGGCGCGTGAACCCCGTATTCCCAAATCTAATCAAGGTTTTCACTGTTACATTTGAAGAAGCCTGTAGAATAGCTGGGCCCTGATATGACTGAGTCGTAACTGGTCCTTTTTTTTCTTTTTTTTTTTTTGTCTCATTTTTTGCTTGACATCTTTCATATTTAGCCTACAGTGTTATTTTATTTTCATTTTGTTTAGATCTTTCAGTCTTGATGTGTTATAAATAAATACAATTCACAGATAACCTTCAACATCTTTCAGTCAGTCGTTCTGTTTTCTCATAGAATAGATCCCTTTTCAGAAGGGAATTACCAAAATAAATAAATAAATAAATAAATAAAAGCACACAGAACGTCACAAAAGTTGCCTCTCTAGCGAAAGATGGCGACAAAATCTGCAGGTTTATCTATTCACCTAAATATGTATCAGAAATAGCATTTAGAAGAGAATCGAGAAATGAAATTTACGCGTGATCCAAAATATCGTCATGTTTGAAAATGAATAGCAGTAATGTGAATAAATTTCCCTTCTTTGTTCTCTCTCTCTCTCTCTCTCTCTCTCTCTCTGTCTCTCTCTCTCTCTCTCTCTCTCTCTCTCTATCTCTCTCTCTCTCTTGTTTTTGTTTCTTCTTAAATTTGAATTATCGTTTTTCTTCGGTATTAAGTTTGAATTCTCTATATAAATAATGGTTTTCTGTATTTTCCCAAATTTTCCTCGCTATGTTATTATCTATATAGAACTTTTAAAAAAAATAGTACAAAAAAAAAGCATGTGGTCTTCCGAAGAACTTGCTTTTCATATTGTATGTTCTATTTTTGTGTTGTTTACGTTTGTAACGCTAAGCAGTTACTTCATGTGAACTTCTACATAATCCTTGAAATTTCTGATCCCCGACCACCACCACCCAATACTAGTGTTTGCCTGTAAAAAAATGAAATAAATGTAACTCCACTATGAATCTAATCTTGGTCGCTGGTTGAACGGAAATAAAAAAAAATTGTTGCAAAGAATTAAACATAATTCGTACGTATAGTTTACCGAAATTTATCATACAACAGCTATAGGCTTATAGCGGTAATAAAAACAAACGGTAAAATGACAACAACAGCATTAATAATAATAATAACAATAATAATAAGTTGTGTTGTTGTTGTTGTTTTGGTGTGACTTTTATTCCTTTTTTTTCCCTTTTTCTCACCTTTTTATTTTTTTGTTTTGTATTTTTGTTGTTGTTGGGGTTTTTTTATTATTATTATTATTATTATTTTCGCACTCATGTACTCTCGCTACAGACTGCTTTTCCTGATAACTAATGCGCAGTGTAGACAGGTATTTGTCAGAAGGGTGTTACTGAATTACTTATTATTAATAATAATAATAATAATAATAATAATAAGTATTATTATTATTATTATTATTATTATTAAGTAATTCAGTAATATCCTTCTGAGAAATACTTATCATTATTATTATTATTATTTAAAAAATAGAATTATCATAATTTTACAAAAAAAAATATAAGAAAATCCGAAACTTTCAGTGGTCTTCCTATAGAAATTATTTATTAGGGTTTCGTTTCCTCGTATTAGATTTAAAAAAAAAAATCAAACCGAAACAAATTAAAAGTGGAAAACAAAGTTGCAAAACACAAAAACAAAAAAAAAACTAAAATTAAAAAATAAATAATAAATAAAAGATCTTAGCAGAGCTTTTTTAGTCTTATGACATCCCTGATGCAAGCTGTTCTCTGCACTAGAACTTCCCAGCGGGCACATGCCGTTCATCACGAAAACATACCTATATAATTATGACCCCTTTAAACCCCTCTTTTTATACAGTAAAACAGGTGTTTACATGGGTATACATTATTTTTCTTGTTTCTGCTCAAAAACATAGATTATGGGTACTCGTTAGAACCGCCTCGCCGAGGCGGTTCTAACGAGTACCCACAATCTACATTTTTAGCAGAAATATGAAAAAAATATCTAGTTTCTTTTTTTTTTTTTTTTTTTTTTATCTGAAAATTTTCAGTTTTTGGAGGTGAAATTTTCTATATAATTATATAGGCGTGTTTTCGTAATGTACACAACATCACATTAACATCATGTGCCCGCTGGTTTCTGTTTTTGTTGTCAGCATCATTTTATCCTTTAGAATTGCCTAAGTTTTGCGATTCTAATGAGTACACAAAACATATGATTTAGGAGCAACACACCCGTCTTGAAAATATCAGCTCAATTATACAAAGTTTTGTAAACGGCTTTTCCGAAAAAAAAAAGAAAAAAAAAAAAGTTTTCATGATCTGCTTTATTAGAGATTTTGTGTGTATTTTGTATCTTGATATTATTTTACTGAATAAATAGCCAACAAAACTAATTGTTTTTCTTTTCTTCTCAAGAACAACGTATTGTTTATGTATTTTTCCTCGAAGCGCCGCTCATATTAATAAAGTTTATGATTCATATATAAACAGGTTAGCTCTACCATATCGATACTGAACTGTTCCTATTATTTCAAAGACTTTATTTATTTATTTATTTATTTATTTATTTATTTATTTATTTATTTATTTATTTATTTATAACGAATCGCGCGAATCCAAGCATTCTACAAAATAAACATTGTATGTTATATAAATATATATCTAACAAAGTGAAAGAGAAGTGAGACTATACTATGTTATTTTTCTTAATATTTATTTATTCATGTATTTCTTTTTCTAATTATTTATTCGCTTCTTTACTTACAAACCATGTTGCACATATAAACATAAAACACATCGAAACACAGAGAGAGAGAGAGAGAGAGAGGGAGAGAGATCGTTGTACTTGCGATCCAAATATTGTTTATAATCAATGCCACAAAAAATACGTCAGCAAAAAAATCTAGACTGCATTATGCTATGCTTGCAAAATATTTATTTATTTATTTATTTATTTATATTTTTTTTATATTTTTTTTATTTAGTTAGTTAGTTACTTAGTTAAGGATTCTTCGTCTGGACGTTCAGCCTTAAACTGCAACGAAATCTCTCCAAGAACGCCTAATTTTGAAGAAGGTGGCGAAAATTAAGTTCCGTTTCTTTTTACAAATACCTTATTAATGACATATAATGACATATTGGAAACATCAGCCCAGAATTTTTATTTGGATCAGTAATAAAATCTTTACGAAATGTCCATTTTAGATAAGAGTCTATAAACTGAACATTAAGGAAACAAACAGAAATACTGCTTTTTGCAAATTCATTGTCTCGTTTCTTTCACATTTTCACATGTTTATGTTTTTCCCTGATTGACTTAAAACGTTATTTTTCGACAATGTGTTTTCATTAAAATTCAAATTAATGCTAAACTCTTTTTCCAAATTAGAAGAGACGTTTCCTTTTATGTATTCACACATCAGACTTTATTAACATAGTTTCCTATAACCACAGTACATTTATTGGCTCGCGTTATAAGTTACCGCCCACGTCGCCGGACTATTTTATTACTCTTTTGAAACATGGCGGAGTGATTTCCCACAATCACTCCGCTTTGCAATGAGATTTCTAGGTTAGAAATGATTCGCTCGTAATGCACACATTTCGGGGAGCCAACCAGATAAATTCTCATAGATCAAAGAAACGGAGAGTTTTAAACACACACTAAACGTAAGTTTAAATTATAGAATATTTTGTGATAAAACCCAATAAAGATATCTGAATTTCTGTGTAACATGCAAACAGATGCATTTATTTCACAACTTTCCTGGACATAAATAGCTGTGCGAAAAAAATGAACGCCACATATTTATAGGTTTTATTTGCGCTATAAATTTTATGCGTGCGTATAAATTTTTAATACATATTAACCCCGTTGGGTTGAAATGATACGCTATTAAAACCCGTCTAAATGGCAAAAAACAAAACAGATTTCTTTATAAAACATTTGTATTTACATAATTGTCTATATTAGTTTGTGTATATTGACAAACAAGTGAATTTATTTTAAAAGAACTGTTGTTTTTCTTTAATACTAATTTCTATAATTAAACTGATCTGAAACATATATGTATATGCGTCTGTTTGTCTGACTGTATTGTTTGTCTGTCCGTGCTTGTCTTTAGTTATGTTTATTCATGACCTTCGCAGGCACGTAACTGTTCTTTTTTTTTTCTTTTTTTTTTTTTTTTTTTTTTTTTTTTCAAATTTCAGTGTCTTTAGAATTAACTATTATACTATTACCATGATATAGTTTTCCAGGAATTTTTCGTGATTTACGATAGTCATTACGAAAACATGCCTATTAAAATATATTGAATTTCACCACCAAAAACTGAGTTTTCAGATAAAAATTCTGATATTTTTCATATTTCTGCTCAAAACATAGATTGTGGGTACTCGTTTGAACCGTCTCGCCGAGGCGGTTCTAACGGGTGCCCACAATCTATGTTTAGAGCAGAAATAATAAAAAAATAATAAAAATACATTTAAAAAAATAATGTATACCCATGTAAACCCCAGTTTTACTATATAAAAGTTGGGTTTGAGGGGGTCAAAATTATATAGGTGTGTTTTCGTGATGTTGCGCAAAAGAATGTATGTCTTATGGTAATTACCCTAAATACTCGGACACCATAACCCCTTACCATACTTGTCCTAAAATTTGAACAGATCTAATTTATTTCCTTTCGATGTGTCTTAAATTTCTGGGTGACTGGCAAACAGTTAGATCCTGATCAGACGCCGCGTTCAGGTCTCTCTGGCCGAGTACTCAGGTTAAATACGATAACATAATCTGTCGTCTTCGCCGTCATTCAAACAGTACATTTTGGATGCGCTGCCAGCCTGATAGTCCATATTATTTTTTGGAAGAGTTCGGTTAGAGATTTCGGCATACGAATATGAGGGTTTCTTATGATAATACCTGTTGCGGAGGGGCCGTGCTATGTGAAAGAAAACATGTATTCGAGTCTGTAGTTATGCCGCAGTTAGTGATTTTGTATTATCATACTAATCAACTATTTCCATTTAATTGGATAACGTCACTCTCCACATATGACATCATTATGCTTTACGTGACGTTATTCAAAAATGACAAAATTGCGTCCATCAAGACTCACACGTTAAAGATGTCATTTAAAATTTCCTGACTGTAGCCGGGGAATTATAAAAAAAAGATAAGGGTATATTCAAAACATTATGTTGTTTTTTTTTTTTTTTTTTTTTTTTTGTTTTTGTTTTTTTGTTTTTGTTTTTTTTTTTTTGGGGGGGGGGGGGTTGTTATAAGTGGTTAATTTGTTATCGAGAACCCCCCATAATTTCAACAGAAAAAATCTGAAACGCATCTCCACAAAAATGGAAACTTTGGCTATAGCCTAGGTCAACTGTGCATTCACACAGTCTGATCAAGGGCCTTTGCTGTCCATTGGATATTGTATAATGTATCTACAAAGAGCACCAACCGTGATCAAACCGTGCATACATGCGCAAGTTGAGCTGCATCTGGGCATTTTGCATATGTTTGAAGATATATTTTCGCTGGATGCTCAGTGCTCGCCTTATTACGAAAACACGCCTATTCAAATACACTGAAAATTTTACCACCAAAAAATGAAAATTTTCAGATAAAAAAAACTCTGTATTTTTCATATTTCTGCTCAAAACATAGATTGTGGGTACTCGTTAGAACCGCCACGGCGAGGCGGTTCTAACGAGTACCCACAATCTATGTTTTATGCAGTAATAAGAAAAATAATGTATACTCCTTTAAACCCCAGTTTTACTATATAAAAGTGAGGTTTAAGGGGGTCAAAATTATATAGGCATGTTTTCGTGATGTTATGTTTAGATTTTGAACACGGTTCCTCTGTGATTCGATCTATACAAAATTGATAATGGTTCATTAGACAGAAGAGATCTAGGCAAGTTTTGCGTTAGCACTAGGATAAGACTGGTGAATGAGGTGTTTGGAAACACTTTCATGGAGCCAACTCTTCAAAATGTCTTTGCCTTCCTTATAAAAGGGGTCTCATCTAAAAGGAGAGAATTATCTCCCCTGCTATCGTCTGTTGAAACCACTTGCTGAACAGTTGTCTACTGTGTCATTTGAACGTCGCCAAAACTTAACGTCACTCGGCCATTTAAAACTATTTTTTAATGGTGCTGCTATCTTATTTAACAAGCATTGTGACGTCAGCAATTTCGCAATGGTCATTGACCGGCGCGGGAATCGCGCCGGTCTCTTAATATAGCTTTGGATTTTTAAAATATGGTAGACTATTCGATTAGCTCATCAAGGACTTTTTATATTTGCCGGGATCGTCGGTATGTGACGATCCCGGCAAATATATATAAAAATCTTGTAACAAACTGTGTTATAAACAGATTAATGTCTATTTTGTTTTCATTTCATTTCATAAAGCTTAATAAAAGTAAACATTAAAGAATCACATCGTTGTTCTGTTTTACCTGTAACATTGAAAATTTATTAAAATATAGTATACCCATGTCCCATATCTCTATGTAAACATGAACAAAATTTGCGCCGGTACTTAGATGTTTACGTTTAAATATTTTGTCTTGTTTAAAGATATTACTGTTTACGTTTGAAAAGTATGCTATCGATTGCCAAGAGCTGTATTTTCAATATTTAAAATACACGCACGCACATGCACATACACACAAACAGTTCAAATGAATCAAGCCGACCTAAGTATTTGTATTGGCCCCCATGTCCTATGATGATTTCATAAGTATGCAAACAAAATATACACTACTCAAAAAGTTGAGTAAAATATTCAGGGTTAAATTATCATGTTTTGCACCCAAGTCTGAAAGGGGAAGAAAACTGGCTTTGGGAATATCTCAGTAAAGGCGCCAAATTGCTTGATATTACCATCAGACTAAATGACTTAAAAGGATTTTGAGAGAAAGTAGTTACTCTTTGTTTTGATCTGTAAGATGTGTATGGAAGTTTTGATTTCTATGTCTTTTGTTTTAGCTGAATTTCAATACTAGCTTTTCCATTCCCCGTGGAGCCTCTGGTTATAATACTGCCTTCTTACTGTTTTAAGTAGTACCTACTGTCTACTTTTGATAACTGCTGCAGTAAACGTATTAAATAAACATTTTTCTTCATATTGAAATAATACAGAACACAAAATTATGTTACCGTTTATGATAACAAAAAGTAATTCATCTGGTATTCAGTCGCTTCTTTAAATAACACGGTTTAGAAATGAGTTCATGAGATGTACATCATAAGTCGCCAGACTATCTGTATAAATCAATCTGCATGCTGCTGTTGTTATTGAATTACTACCATGTTTTTGTTTAATATGTGGTAACAGGAATATTAAACTAAAAACAAATTGTTAAAATTATATGTTATATGTTATATCTCTTTTCATCAATGGATATCACGAAAACCTACCTATATAATTTTGACCCCCTTAAACCCCACCCACTTTTATATAGTTCAACGGGTTTACAGGGATATACATTATTTTTATGAGGCGGTTCTAACGAGTACCCACAATCTATGTTTAGAGCAGAAATATAGAAAATATCAGAATTTTTATCTGAAATTTTCAGTTTTTGGTGGTAAAATTTTCAGTATATTTCAATAGGCGTGTTTTCGTGATGTTAACGAGAAAACAACACTAATGACGCACAGTGCCAGAAATCAAAGGCAGATTTATATAAGTCTTTGACTTTAATATTTCTGTTTCCTATTTATTCTCTGTCTAATGCATGGTATCATTACAAAAACACGCATGTTTAAATATATTTAAAATTTCACCTACAAAAATTGAAAGTTTTCTGATAAAAATTCTGATATTTTTCATATTTCTGCTCAAAACATAGATTTGTGTACTCGTTAGAACCGCCTCGCCGAGGCGTTTCTAACGAGTACCCAGAATCTATGTTTTTACAGCAGAAATAAGAAAAATAATGTATACCCCTGTAAACTCCAGTTTTACTATATAAAAGATGGGTTTAAGGGGGTCAAAATTATATAGGTATGTTTCCGTGATGTTGTATTTATGAATCTACTTGTTTTATATGTACAGTTTACTGAACTGCTATTTACAGTAAATCAAAGGTCTTGACAACAATATATTTTGAGACAAGTTTGATCAATATCGGATGATAAATAACATTAAGATAGTAACTAATGCCAGATTATTTCAAACCTGTGCCAAGGGCTACACTATTTATAAAGTAATGTGGTTCCACAAATTTTAAGATATATTTTTTTCCTGACAGAAAAAGGACGGTTCTTAAATAAAATCAATATATGTCTATCGAGGAAAATATATTCATTTATGCACTGATAAAGAGATTAATATTGCTGTAAATATTATTCATTTTGATTTAGTATATTTAACCAATGCTTTCTGAAATCATAAAGTATTAATTTTTAATACGGCGGCGTCCATAAACCAGTTTTGAAATGTTTAAACGACGGTAACTGTCTTGATTTCGTTCGATTCTGATCAAATCTGCATTCATTTGTTAACCCTTGTCCTGTTTAACCCGAATATACCCTTCCTTTGCAAACAGTTTAGATCCAGATCAGTATACCCTGCCTTTGCAAACAGTGTAGATCCAGATCAGTTGGCTTCTGAAGAAGCCAACTGATCTGGATCTGCACTGTTTGCCATTAAGTATGTGAATATATAGCAAAAATCGAGATCAAATAATCTGATTGGCTGAAAATTAGAAGTGGGCGTGGCATCTTAATTTATTCAGTGTTAAGGTTAAGATTTTTCATTACAATTACACCTTTCATTAACGTTGCCTTTCCCTCTCTTAAGTCAAAATGATTATTGTCTTGGAGTACCAAGCGAAAAGCTTCAAGGTGTCTTCAGGAATACTCGGACACCAAAGGCCCAGATCAGCTAGTGCTTCCGCATAGACAAGCTAATGCACAAACCAATCTTATCAAGTTCTTTTTTTCCAAATATGCAATGGAAATTATGCATCTAAATGGAACTGTAATGTGACTTACTGACAGGATGTAACGGGAAACGCACACACTCACGCGCGCGCACATACATACATACATACATACATACATACATACATACATACATACATACATACATACATACATACATACATACATACATACATACATACATACATGCATGCATGCATGCATGCATACATACGTGCATATATACATACATACATACATACATACATACATACATACATACATACATACATACATACATACATACATACGTGCATACATACATACATACATACATACATACATACATACATACATACATACATACATACATACATACATACATAGTATGCATTTTAAATAAGTAGATAGGCAGCAGATATTCTGTACATATATGCATATGCATCCGCGTAGGCTGATTTGAGTTGAGTGAACGAATTTCGTATATCCTCTAAGATTTGTTTTTCTTTTCTTTGTTTTTATTTTATTTTATTATTTTGTTTTGTTAAGTTTTTTATCTTGACAATGTCAATTTGTGAACATTGATTTGTCGACCGGAAAATTGAAGTAAAAGCTGAAATATGATATCCTCGACATTAATAATAATTGTTTAACTAAAATTATCACAAAGTTTCCATTTTCTATTTCTATACATCACCGGAGCTGAACGAAAATCCTTAGTGTCTCAACATTCGGTTTTAATCTGATTTAGTCACTCTGTGTGAAATTTTCAGCAGACGACATTTTGAAATATTTTTTTCTTATTTTTCCAAGAAAACAGAGTTTGACATCTCATGCAAATTGTCTCCAGGGGAGACAATTTGCATGAAATGTCAAATCCTGTTTTTATTTGAAAGTTAGGAAAAATATCACCAGTTTGTCGTCTGCTGAATTAGCCCTCAGAGTGGCAAAGGCTAATCTGATCTAGTCACTTTTCTGTCTTATTTACTAGCAGTCAGCGACCTACAGCTGTCAATCGAAAGTGCAGCTAGGGAGTGTTAGTATCTACAAACGGAAGTATGTTGAAAAAAAAGCATAAGTAAAGTTTAATTTATAAATAGTGATTAAAAAGTGTCAATGTTTTTAAGAGATTTTTTTTTATTATTTTAAGTAAAAAGACATACCTTTTAATCAGTAGACACTAAAATATCTGATTTATATTACATGGGAGTAATGAAAGATTGACTGGTATAGAATTATGTAACATCAGTATGAATGTTCATTTATATATGGGACGTAAGACAAGAAAAAAAGCCTTATCGCGTATGCGGATAACGAAGGCCCTGATCAGACTGCGCATTCGCGCAGTCTGATCAGGGCCCCTCGTTTTCCGCTTACATAAAGATTGTAAAAAAATGACAGAAGACTGATCAGACTGTGAGGATGTACAGGCTGATCTGAGTCTTCTGTTGATGCATATGTCATAAGATACAGTGTCTCACATTGTGACACGTTTTAGCAGTATGAGATATGTTTCATTATATTATTTGTTTTATTATTGCCTTCTTAAAGGTGGATACCTGTTGAGCTATTTTTTAATATAAACTTAAATTTTGTTGTCTGAAAATACTATTTTCAAATGAAATAGAATTTCCGCTATTTTGCTATAAAATTTACTAAGGATTGGATAATAAGATATTTTTTAGGAAATATTGCCTAAATAGGTAGTTTGCTAACTAGGCTACGTAGCCAAGTTATGTCAAGGGAGACATTTATATTATCAATTAAATAGTGATTAGGATCTAAATGCTTTAAAAGCTTTTTAGTATACAATGTGTTTGTATTTTAAGATTTTTATGGTAAGTATGCATATTTTTTTTTTCACCATAAGGGTACAGAGTCTTCAGAACCTCACTGAGAGTATAAATTATTTTCGTGCGACTTGAAGTATCTGAAAATTCATTCTAATTAATTTTACGGAGAATATAATTATTGCAACTAGGAAAATCAGTTTGGAACAAAAGTGCAGTTCTTGAGATTTTTGTTACATCTAAAGTAGTTCAGACATCAATATTTGAGGTCATGTAATATACTCTAAGTATTCAGGTAGACGGACCTAGACAAACAGACCCAGAGCAGATGCCGCCTTCTGCGGCGTCTGATCTTGGGCTATACTGTTTGCCATTCATCCAACAGTTTAGACATATCAACAGATAGCCAAATGGTCAAGTTCAAATTTAGTATACGTATGGTAAGGAGCTAAATTGTCCAAATACTTAGGGTATATAAGGTAACATTTTACTTATGCTTCTACTACTACTACTACTACTACTACTACTACTATTACTACTACCATATTTGCCTTTTCCGTTATCGTCCCCTAATTCTCGTTTTCCTCTCTACTTGCTCTTGCCTCTCGTTTCTCCCTTTTTTCTGAAAGAAGATAAAACATGACCCACAAACTACTACTTCTGCTACTACTACTATTACTGCTACTACTACTTCTTCTAAAACTACTACTACTGTTGTTGTTGCAGTTGCTATTTCTACTTGTGCTGTTACTTCTTCTGCTACCAATAATAACTCTATTCTTCAGCATATTACTACAAATAATATTCTAAACTAGCAATATAATGTTTATTACGGCCACTCATTAGATTGATATAAAATATTAATTCGGATATCCTCTGATTTCTTTGCAGACAGAGAGGAAATGCAGAGGCCCTCAACAAAGAGACATCACTCAATCATAACTAGTATTTTATGATGCTATAACTCTACTTCACAAGACGGATTCGCTGCAGCGAGAATTTGTTTAGCTTGTTACTGGTGCTCGATGTTTCACGCTACAGGGGCAGAATTTCATATGATAATTTTGGGAAGCAGTCTGAACAAGAATCACTGAAGATTTATTGCTGCTGTTTGTCGGATTTATGGTTTCGCAATAAGTCATTGATACGATATAATTTTTGAAATAGAAAGCTTTTAATTTCATAACCGGAACTACTTTTTGTGCGTGTTATTACAAAGTGACTGGATATTTCTCCAAGAATTAATTTTATTTCCCAGAAATCATGGAGTGATAGTGGTTGTTTATTAATTTTGTGAAATAGTGTAATTTATTGAATTAGGATTTGAAATTTGAAATCAATAATGACAGCTATGAATCCTTACGCATTCAGAGGCTGGCATCTGCCGTCTTATGCCGACGGTGCTAACTATGAGCGAAATTACCACATGTACGGATCTCTGCCGTCGGGATACTTTGCTCCATCTACTGTATACCCGTTTAATGCTGAAAACCAAAAACAACATAACGGAGAGTGGAAAATACCATCGTCCGTCTGTTCGACGTCATCTGACGGCTCACCGAATGCCAGAGACCAAGTCGCGAAAACTGGCTACGACGGACTTCTGTATAAATCAAATTGTGCTAGAAGTGATGCCGACGACTCGGCGAGGAGTTGTTGTGCCCTGTCTTGTACATGTAGCAGTCCCCACCAGCAGAGGTTGAATGTTCTAGATAACTCGTGGAGAACAGCCGATTTGACAGGTGCTTTAGATTTCAACAAAACCAGCATGTCAACCTACCAGTCTTTATGTCAGCGAGGTAAGACCTAACTCTCTGCACGACAATATTGTTAAATAAACATTGTCATAATAGTCATGATCTTCAAGTACAGACCAAGATGCATGCTTATGGATGTTGTCACTGTCGTTACATGTACTTCTAGCATATTATGGCCGTCATTATTCAGTGTTGTTCTTCTGAATATTATTGGTATTATTATTGGTATTATTATTATTATTATTATTATTAAGTACTCGTCTTTATTATTATTATTATAATTATTAATTCATTAGTCTTTATTATTATTATTATCATTATTATTATTTAAATATTCTATATATTGTTTGTTGTTGTTGTTGTTGTTGTTATTGTTGTTGTTGTTGTTGTCTTATAACAGTTTTCGATTTCTCACCTGATTTTTTTTTCTTTAAACTAGAACTTAACATTTCATTTAACTTATTTTTAGAGGATAACTGAGAGCTGACTTTCTATTGACACGATTCGAAGAAATATCAAACAATTAATTCTTATTGGTAAAATATTATTTGTTTGCCGTATGCTTATTGTCTTTGGAAGGACTGGAAAGAAGATACGAATATTTGATACCGTATTTGCCCTAAATATTCTGACACATTAACTCCTTACCATAGTTATCCTAAAATTTTGACAAGTTGATTGTAATACCTATTGATTGATATGTCTAAAAATGGCTGGATGAGTGGCAAACAGTGTAGACCCAGATCAGACGCCGCGTTCTGCGGCGTCTGATCTGGGTCTACACTGTTTGCTCAGACCTGTCTCTCCGAGTACTTAGGCTAATTACTTATTTTTCGCATGTTGCTAAGGAAGGGTCACTGAAAACATAAAAGCTAGTAACTTATTTATAGTATTATTCAAATTATCTGTAATTTTCCGTAACTTTTAAACAACAACCAAAACGAACACAAAATGGAGACAAATAATAGAAAATCAATTTGACAATCTTTCTGCATTGTTGATTTTTCTTGATGAAACAAGACAATCACGGAGGGTGGTCGTATGCAATTAAAATTGGATGTAAATTTACATCCTATATTCTGTGCGTACCTGTGTAGGGCAACGTCAGATTTGTTGACAATCTGTCAATATATTGCACACATTGAACTCATTGCATTCGTTTTGCAACGTATTATGATAATTCAAACAGTTTTATGCATTTTGTATTATCTAGTTATTATTTTTCATTAGTTGTCTATGTTTAGTCACATTGTCTAGAGTCACTATCCAAATGCATGTGTAATATACCAGAGTTTCTTGAAAATAACAATACAAAAGATGATATTTTCATCTTGTATTTAATTTGGCAATCGAAATCGACACGTTTCTGCACTGTTTAGAACGGGTTCTGAACAGAATTACCCTTGAAAGCACTACACACACACACACACACACACACACACACACACACACACACACACACACACACACACACACACACACACACACAACTGAAAATAGCTGAAGTGCCTAAGTTTTCTAGGCCAGACATCTCTTTCGGCCAATTCGGCCTCATCAGTGAAGTTCATTTTTGTAGATTTTTATGCTTGCAAGACTGTTACCATTTCAACCCTTAAGCAATTAGTGATTACTTAAGGCAAACTCTGCGTCTGTACAAGTGGAAATGTCCTCTCAGTGCTACAATGTATATAATATGGTATTCGCTGTTCGCCTAGAAACTGTCCCAGGTTTTACCCTCGGTTCGTATTTGAATCATTTCAGTCGAATGAAATTCTGATTCTAATATCCATTAGAATCATCTAGGATGAGACTCCGGAACACGTATTTTCCCTGAATCTCCGTCAACTTTAGTATTAACTTACATCTTTGAGAGAATAAAATTGAATTCAAATAATTTCCACGCTAATAACGAACATCAAATTAATCTATTGTTATATTATTTCTCCCCCACATCGAATTGGAGTATAAATGTCCAACAAAATGTATCTGTGGTTACCGTTTATGTCAACCAAGGCTCCTGAATAGTATGCGATTGGGGACAATAAAAAGTACTCATCTAGAAATAACGTACCTGTGCACCATGAGAGAACCCGCCTTACGCCCTATACGAACAGTCAAGGCCCTGACCAGACTGCGCGCCCGCGCAGTCTGGTCAGGGCCTTCGCTGTTCGCTGTTTACGCCCTGTAGTGCTATGATGTTATGTGATTGAACAACCGATGGCCTCATCAGCCTGCGCATGCGCAACCTCGTCATGGTCGCCATTTTGTATTAATACTTTCTCGTGAGAAGGCTTTAATTTTACATGCTTAATCACGGCACTAACAGTGCGAACAATATTTATATTTGAGCAAAGGCCTTTAGGGTAGGTAGGCAAAGAGAAAGGCTTAGATACACTTGCCCATCCATACAGCCTAATAAAATTTAGTGTTCCTCACCAGAGAGTGTATTCTCAGTGTCCTGAGTGATTCTATAAGCAGAGAGCGTGGCTCCGTTCGGACTGCGTGGGTTCGTCGGTTGATCTAGACTTGTACTTTTTATGCCCTAAATAAACTTTTTCTACTAATGTAGCTCTCTGTGATTACAAAATAATATTAATTGAACCGCACCACGAGAAAGCGTGTCTTCCGGGCATGTGCGCAAAGTAAAGATCCAGGTCTGCCAACGAAGTCGCACAATCTGATAAGGGCCTTTGCAATGCATCGATATATTCATAGGAATCGAATGATTCTGTAAGCGGCCAGCAAAAGCCCTGATCAGCCTGCGCTGATGCGCAGGCTGATCTGGGCCTTTGCTGTCCGCATATGCTCAAAATATACATTTTCACCTGGTGTGGCTTGTTTTGCTCAATTCATTAGTCTTCTGCATAACTTACCTGTACAAAGCAGGGTACTTTTCTGAAATTATTCATCAAAACCTTGGAGAGGGGGCAAAGTTTGTCTACAAATCCTTTGCTTTTTCAAAATGGATTTTAAAAGAGACCCATAAACTTCTTAAAATACATATCAAAAGCATGTGAATTTGCAACACTTATTTTTTCTTTATTATTATTATTATTGTTATTATCATTATTATTATTATTATTACTATTATTATTTTTATTATTATTATTATTTTTTCAACCCAACTTATCAAAACATAATCTCTGCAAGGAATAGAGATGGTTCGTAAAGGACAGAGGATAGTGTATTTAGTTGATGTTGCTGTGTGTGTGTGTGTGTGTGTGTGTATGTGTGTGTGTGTGTGTGTGTGTGTGTGTGTGTGTGTGTGTGTGTGTGTGTGTGTGTGTGTTGCGGTACTTTTCAATAATAATTGGCTTGTACAAATTTAAGACTGAAAGAATCGCTTTCTTTTAGAACATAAGTAAATAAATAAAACAGTACCACATCTACTGTGTTACAACGAAGGTTGGTTTCGGCTGTACACAATATGCATATGCTCTTCACATGCAGCAGACGGCATGATAGTGTACTATGCGCATGCACAATTCAAATTTTTAAAGTGTTAAAGGAAAAGTGTATTGGGTAAAAAATCAGCAAACAATATTTTGATTTTTATTATTATTATTATTATTATTATTATTATCATTATTATTATTATTATTTATCTTTACCAGATATTCAGAAAACAGGGATTGGCGTTTGTCGCTCTAGGAGAAAATTAGCATGATCTATCAAGCCCAATTTTCTGGTATAAACAAAAAAAATCTCACTAAAAACGTTAAAAAAAGCATTCTTACTTCTGATCCAGCTTCAAAAATATGGTAATAACCTGTGCAAGTTACATTTTATTTATAATATTAAAATGTGTTCACAATTATTTTTCATTATTCTTATCTGTTATTGTATCCGGTATAAAGTAATTTGAGCATCTTTGTGCATTTGTATTACTATTAAGAATGCGTGTTTAGCAATCATAAAATGAGTGTATGAACTTGGTAGATTTTTGTCAGTTTGGCAAGGGAGACAACTTTTGTGACTTCTTGTTTGCTTTCCTGCACTCCAATCCCCTTCTGAAAAGGGGTCTACTCTATCAAGAAAGAATTTGCTCCTATGGGAGCAAATTCTTTCCTTTTAGAGATGACCCCTTTTCAGAAGGAAAGTAAAACGTATTTGACAGTTATTTCCCCTGAAAGCGCACCCATTCCCTTTAAATGGATTATACATCATTAAGATGTAAACTCTGATTGCTTTCTAAATTATCGTACTTGAAGACAGTTTAATTTAAATCGAATTTTAATCTAAACACATCTTATAATGTTACCTTAATCTTAAACATGTAAAACAAGCATCAATATTATGTAATTTATTGTAAAACACGCATTTATATAAAAAACCGAGCGTGTGTACATGTAGACCTTCTAGGATTTGTCTTCTCTTTTTTAATGATAATGAGGGTTGATCCACAAGTTCGTGGACAAGTGTACAATATAACATGTGCTGCAGGGTCCAATTGGTCAAAGCTGATCCGGTGTGGCATAATTATTCTACTACACAATGTCAAAGGGAAAGGCAATGTTTAATATATCGGAAGTGAAAGAGCTTGACGAACCCTGTACTCAAATATGATCAAAACTGGACGCAAAAAAAAACAATAAAATAAATAAATAAAATAAAAAAAAAATAAGAAAGTTATCGAGAATTGAAGATTTCATAATTCTTTTTCTAGGCGCTGCCAATTTGAAAATTTGATGAGGCTTCATGACGTCACAGAGCCTCAATTAAATGCGGACAACCTAATTAAGTAATGTTTACAGCAATATATTACCCCTGCAACGGTGTATATAGCTTCTTTTCTAGACATGTATATTGATTTTACTTGAAAACTGCGCTGTCAGAAAGAGATTTTTTGTTTGCATTACGAAAACATGCCTATTCAAATTTATTGAAAAATTTCACCACTAAAAAAAAACTGAAAGTTTTCAGATAAAAATTCTGATATTTTTTTTTTTTCAATTTTCTGCTCAAAACATAGAGGCGGTTCTAACGAGTACCCACAAATCTAGGTTTTTAGGGTAAAAAAAAAAATAATGTGTACCCCTATAAACCCCAGTTTTACTATATATGCCGGCCTCGGTGGCTCAATTGGACGCGTAGTCCGACTGGAGACCAGCAGGTCACGGGTTCAACCCCCGCCGAGGTCGGCAACATTCTTTCGTGGAGATTGATCATGAAATATTTTCTACGGTCATTCTCTGATTCAAGAAGGGCAGTTGTCAGTTTCTGGCGAAAGAATGTGCACTATACTGGTTAACCGCTTAGAGGACTATTGATTGATTGAGTTGGGGTTTAACGACACGTCAACCCTTGTGGGTCATTTTGTGTCATCTCCCAGAGAAAGGGAGAAAAAAGATAGAAGAGATAGTAGAGGAGATGAAAGAGAGGGACAGGGAAGAAAGAGGAACAGGAATGAGTGAAGATAAAGAAGAAATAAAAACATCCCCCTCTACCCTTACCTGCTACAAGGATAGCAGGCCTTGCCCAGCTGTAAGCCAATATCAGTTGGGCGCCCCGGTGACGTAAGATAAAGGACACCTTCGCACCACCCAACCACCCCCGGCTTCGGATTTAAGCTTAGAGGACTAAGCCTGCCCAGTAAACGTGTGGTTAGGTAAACTGACCGCACTCGACATGACGCCATTGGGTTGACTGGGCCTTAAAACCTCAACACAAACAAAAGTTTTACTATATAAAGGTGGAGTTTAAGGGGGGAGGGGCAAATTATATAGGCATGTTTTCGTGGTGATAATTTGTAATATTTCGCACACTACATATTCAAAATGTTGGTATTCTAAACAATAGTTTTGAAATCTTCAAACGCTGTTTACTTTCTAAGCTTTTGTGCGATTTTGATCAAACTTGCAGCATCAAGCTGCATGGTATGTTAAGATCTTTCTGCTCAAATACAGTCTATGCAAACTTAGCTTTTCCTTTAAACTACACCAAAATAATAATGCTAATGCTAGTAATACTACTAATAATAATAATAATAACATGAATACTTGTTTAATGAAATATGTGAGTAGCTTTCTTCCGTTTGAAACATTGTCAGTGTAATTTTACATGTGAGACATGTTCAAAATATTAAGTAAAGCATATTTTATGAGACAGAAAACATATGCAGTTTTAAATGCATTAAACAGCAACATCAGGTAAAACGAAAGCTATAAAGCTTATAGGATCCATCTGCTTTTTGTCTTATGTATGTTAGTAACGTAATTATCAAACACTGGACATTTCATATTAACCCTTGTCATGCTAAATAAATTAAGATGCCACACCCACTTCTAATTTTAAGCCAATTAGTTTACTTGATCCAGGTTGTTGATACAAATTCAAATACTCAATGGCGAACAGTGCAGATCCAGATCAGTTGGCTGATCACGATCTACACTGCAAAATCAGTGTATATCCGGGTTCAGCAGGACAATGGTTAAACAACAACAACAACAACAAAATAAACAGCAAAATAAATAAATAAATAATAAATATGAAGGTAAATAATTGACCAACTGGACTAAGTTATTGTCCTTAAAATTCAGGGCCCCGTTGTTCAAAACTAACGATGTCGTTAGTTAACGTACCGTTAAAACTTTGATCATTGAATATGGCATATATGCTAATATTTTTGCTAAAAATATGAGTAGCTTTTACATTTGCAAAAGCTACTCACATTTTTTTCAGCAAAAATACCTGTGAATTAGATATTGTACTTACTAGAACAGTTAAACTTTTGACCACTAACGCGCTCGTTAAGCTAACGATGCTTTGAACAACTGGACCCAGCATGTCATTACGAAAACACGCCTATTCAAATATATGGAAAATTTCACCTCCAAAAACTGAAATTTTTCAGATAAAAAACTCTGATATTTTTCATATTTTGCTCAAAACATAGATTGTGGGTACTCGTTAGAACCGCCTCGGCGAGGCGGTTCTAACGAGTACCCACAATCTATGTTTTTATGCAGTAATAAAAAAAATAATGTATACCACTGTAAACCCCAGTTTTACTATATAAAATTGGGGTCTAAGGGGGTCAAAATTATATAGGCATGTTTTTGTGATGTTAAGAGGTAACCATTTTGTGAAATGTACCTAAAAGTTCAACATATCTTCAAGAGCTACACCGAATATCCGGACGAGAATGTTGCAAATTTTAAACCTAGTCTTCTGACTTTCTTCTGAATCACATTTGCAAAATGGCGGAAAATCTACCAAGTATATCCAGTCCCTGGTAAGTTTCAACCAAAATTTTGTATAAAATCTGGACGTACGATTTGTATGTTTTAAATATCAATAATTCTGCTTGTACTCTCTTCAGAGGCGTAAAATACATTTAGCATATCCTAACGAGGTTTTATTACAGGGGGTCTGACTAACGATATTAAATTTGTTAAAAGGTAGACAAAAGTATAGGCTTTACTAATCTTTAGTGTTGATCTTGTAATAAAACCATGTTTTTACGATCTTTCTGCCGCAGCTCAAAAGACGGCAGTCAAAACCTCTTTCGAAAGTTTGATGCATAACTTAACCTTTACCGATCTCTGGGCAAATTCAGCAGACGACAAATTGATGACATTTTTTATATTTGTTTTCCCAGAAAATAGACTTTGATCTTCCATGCAAATTGTCTCCAAAAGGAGGCAGTTGGCATGTAAGGTCAAAGCCTATTTTCTGGGAAAATATGAAAACTGTTTCGAAATTTCGTCTGCTGAAATGTGTACCCAGCATACTAACAGTTACGAATGGGGGAGCTTGGAAGATTTTAAAGAAAGATAAGCTGAAAGTATATAGTTAGAGGATGATGATAAGACGACGATGTCGTAAAACTATTTTACGACATGTGTCGTTGATGAAACAGATTATGTCGTCATGGAAAAAAAAATAAATAAATAAAAAAAATAAAAAAAAAAAACAGAAATTAAAACACAAAGCAGCAAAGAACCAATTCGTTTATCAAACTGGTAATCTTAAATTTGTTTCTCTGCCGCCCGAAAACAGCAAAAGTGATGACGTCACTACCTGTCCGTTGATTGCTGATAACCTAACTGGACACCGTGACACCCTCTATAGCATGTGTTGATAGCAGAGAGAGATAAAGTGAGAAAGAGAGAGAGAGAGAGAGAGACAGAGAGGGGGGTAAACATATCTCGTTTGGAGGTAATTAGTGTCTGAATTTATTCGTTTACTAACAAAAAAGTTTCTTTAAGAAGTTCCAGACTTGCATCTCTAGCGTTAGTATTGTCAGGAATGACATAAACGAACAAATATACACTTTAAATTGTATCGTACTTGCCTAAATATTGGACAAACCGTCTTGACTAAACAGTATAGCCCCAGATCAGACGCCAAAGAATGCACTTTTTAAATTGTACCGTACTTCCCTAAATATTGGGACAAATAGTCTTGACTAAACAGTGTAACCCCAGATCAGACGCCACAGAGCGCGGCGTCTGATCGGGGTCTACACTGTTTACCACTCATCCAGCAATGTGTAGACGCATCAGCAAGTACTCAAATGGAGGGTTTTTTTTTTTTTTTTTGTTTTTTGTTTTTTGTTGTTTTTTTTTTTTTCGTTTTTAGGACGAGTATGATACGTTACGGTGTCCGATTAATTAGGGTAAATACGTAACTGTGGATGGATTTGCGGTATTTGTCAGAAATCGGGATACCATGTGATGATTTTGTAACTTGGAATTGTGTATAATATATATTTCTTAACATTTACCACTCTCTGATGACAAATTGATTACATTTTCCATTTTTTCCTCAGAAAACAAGGTTTGATATTTCATGCAAATTATCACCTTTGGAAAAATAGAAAAAGGAAAAACGCCAAAATATCGTGTGCTAAATTTTTTTTACCGAGCATGCTACGTGTTTAAGAGCAGTCTGATCCGGGTCCACACTGTTTGCAGAAATGACTTTTAAAGTAACCGGCAGAAGACAAAGCAGACGACAATAGTTGTGATTGGCGCTTTAAGGGTTAACAATCCCTAGTGCACCATTTTACTGGATGTGGTCTTGTGCAATTTGGAGGTGTACTCCAATTCTACCATTTTTTAGTCATTTTAATCCATTTATGCCTAGTGTCCCATAAACGGGACATTGGCAAATAGTGTAGACCCAGATCAGACGCCACAGAACGAGACATCTGATCAGGGTCTACATTGTTTGCATTATATACAGGAAATTCTATTAAACATGATGATAATAAAAACTAACCAGACACACTTTCTGTTGGAAATGGACATGTCCATGACTTGAGGTAGAAGAGTCCATTCGGCACAAATGAGTAAAAACAAGAAACTGAGTGCCTGAACATCGAGCTGCGCTCTTTGTTTTTGTTGTTTTCTTTTTCTTTTTTTTTTTTTTTTTTTTTTTCTTTTTTTTTATTGTACATGCTTTGATGTTAAAGTTGCAATTAAACCGTCACGTTGTCCTAGTATTGTGGGAATTATAGCGTAGTCCTTTATCGCAAGTTCCAGTAAAACACAATCAATATTGTATTTTATTTTAACGCTTAGCATGCTGGGTAAATTTTCAGCAGACGACATATTGAAATATTTTTCTTAATTTTCACCAGAAAAAAAGGTTTTGACATTTCATGCAAATAGTCTCCGTGGGAGATGGAAACAATGTACATGAAATGTCAACTCCTGTTTTCTGGGGAAAATAAGAAAAAAATATCGTCCATTTTGTCGTCTGCTGAATTTGCCCAGAAAGTGGTAAAGGTTAATCATTCTTTCACATAGATGTGACGCCGTGCTGAAATTAGAGATCCATTTGCTTCATGTTTTTATACATTGCATTACAAGATGTATGTATTGTGTATAAGACGCATCGTTTGCATAATTCTGTAAAATGAGTTTGTAGATTTAATAGTTTATTAGTCTCATCCTGGTGTGCAATATCACATACACATGTACATATCAACATATAAAATTTCATCAAGGCATTTTGAGTAGAACTGTATAAGACTAAGCATATACATGTCATTAAAATTTTAGATTTAGAAGCATCTAACTAAACAAATCTGATTTAAATGTTAAGATACTGAACAAAAAACAACTAATGTAACCTTTGATTGAAGAGAGGTCTGTGGTTAATGATTATACCTACCATCAGCCACCGAGTTTGCTGTGAGTGTTCAAGAATGCAAGATAAGCTTCCTACCTTATATTGGTTGCCTAAACATCACAAAAGACCATACAAAGCACGGTTTATTGCAAATTCAAGCTCTTGTACAACTACTGAAGTTTCTAAATTGTTGACTTCTTGTCTTACTGCTATCAGAAAGCATGTAATTAAATATTGCGACAAGCTCTACAAAAGATCAGGTAAGAATCTGCTTTGGTCTATTAAAAATTCGAATGAAGTTTTGAATATACTAAAATCCAGGGCCCAGTTGTTCAAAGCGTCGTTAGCTTAACGAGCTCGTTAAGGGTCATTTCGTTACCTGTTTTAGCGGATTCAATATACAATATTCTGATATTTTGCTGATAAATGTGAGTAGCTTTTGCACTGCAAAAGCTATTCACATTTTTTTTTCAGCAAAAAATGTCAGCATATTTGCATATCACTCGATGTAAGTTTTAACGGATCGTTAACTAACGACATCGTTAGCTTTGAACAACTGGGCCCAGAATTTTTCATGCAGCAAGTTTGTCTACGTATGATTTTTCCCCACTTTACACTACACTACCTCATAATCTTATAAAAGAAAAACTTATGATTTAATTGAATGGACATTTCATAAGGAAGGTTGCCTCTATCTTGCATCTAACGGAAGGAACGCTTTTTTCACTTCCGAAAAGCATAGAAATTATACTTTAAGGTCATGTCAGAAAGCTTGTGAAGCTCTCACCTTTCTACTTGACAATATTTATTTAAGATTCGGTTCTAAGCTATTCAGACAAATTGTGGGTATTCCGATGGGTACGAATAGCGCATCGCTTGTGGCTGATTTGTTCTTGTTCTGTTATGAAAGAGACATCATGATGTCTCTTTCTAAAGAAAAGCAATCTGAAGTTATTGAAGCTTTCAGCTTGACGTCTAGATATTTGGACGATTTATTAAATATTGACAATGACTACTTCGATGGTTTGATCAGTCAAATTTATCCTTCAGAGCTTCAATTAGATAAAGCAATTTCTTCTGAAAATGAAGCTCCGTTTTTTGGATTTGCATTTGTCTATTTTAGATTGGTTTATTTCATGCAAAATTTATGATAAACGCGATGATTTTGATTTTGAAATTATTAACTTTCTCTACTTGGATGGGGATATACCTCGTCGAGCGTCCTACGGTGTTTATATATCGCAGCTAATTCGGTTCGCTAGAATTTCTAGTCATGTTACTGACTTCAACACTCGAAATAAATTATTGACTGCTAAACTTTTTAAATCAGGGTTATCGGTACCATGAACTCCGCAAAGCCTTTTCTAAATTTTATAGAGGCCATTTCGATTTAGATTCAAAATTCAATGTTGGACTTAAATCTCTTCTGCAACAAGGCCTATCGGAACCTGTACTGTATGGTGGCTTAGTATACAAATTCAGAAAAATATATACTGGCAATGATTTTAGCACTCAATTTCATAAAATCATTCTTCGATATATAAAGATTGGGTACAACATAAATGTAATACGACAGACTGCATGCATCACTTTGCTTCCCTCTTTGGTTGCATGCCAGCGGGTCAGACCTGAGACTCTATGACGGCTCCGGCCTAAAGACTGTTAAGTAAGTCGGTTGGTGCCTGATGTTCTGGCTCTGGTCGGGCCCACCAAAGTCCTACTGTTGGTTGTCTTTTGCTTCAGCATTTCAGTTATTTCTCTCTGATAGTTCTCATCGTTGTTTCATCTCTGTATTAGTTTTATTTTCATGTTCTCGGAGATATTGCACTGATGAGTTAGAAACACTTCACGAGGACTGAACAAATGTCTTGTGTATACCATGACAGAACTAAGGGCGGGGGTTGTGGCCACGTAAAATCGATCTAAATCTAGTGACCAGCCTTTATAATCATGATATTATGTTGGTTTTAATTTAGTGGATGTACCAAACAGGATTTTAGGAATGTATATTGAGTCACTGGAACCTGGAGCCAGTCTAGACTGATCCCGTGAGCCATCAGATACTTTGTATGTTTAAAGCACAAGAAAGTGAATAAATAAGCGTTTCTTCGAAAATGCATCTTTAAAACTTGGTTTTAATAAAAACAAAGCAACATATTTTAACAAATGTCTCAAACGGTGGTGTCAGCTGCACGACGTACCTAATGGACTTATCAATCAAATTAAATTGACAAGTGATAAATTACTTTGATTTATACCGTTAATGTGTTCACTTAAAGATATACACCCGCGTTATTTACTATTTCCTGTAAATGATATTAATTATTATAGTTGGATAGAAACAATAAGAATAATACACAGCCACCTTGTTATAACACGATTCATTATAGCACGGATATAAATCAGTTTAAAGATGGACTCAAATATGTTGTATCCAAACAAAAATGTATAGATAATATAGAAAAATGACCATAAATGATCATTTTTCTATATGTTGTATCTTAACAAAAAAGTATAAATTATATAAAAATGACCATAAATGGTCTTTTTTTATATATATAGTCTATACATTTTTTTTTTTTTTTTTTTTTTTTTTTTTTGTTTGGATACAACTCGGTTGTTTAGCTAAATGGTCATTTTTTTTTTATATGTGGTATCCAAATGTTGTGTCCAAACAATAATGTATAGACTAATGGTCATTTTTCTATATAATCTACACATTTTTGGTCATTTTTCAGTATAACCTATACATTTTTGCTTAGCATGGTCTTTTAAGCTTTGGGTCCAAGCAATCATGTTTTAAAGAGCTTGTGGTGTAACTACATATATAATTTTATCGGCATGAGCCAAAACTCTTAATATTGTGATAACTTTCCTCCTTACAATGCATCACGACAACATACCTATACAATTTTAACCCCCTTAAACCCCATTTTTATATAGTAAAACTGGGGTTTACAGGGGTATACATTATTTTTCTTAGTTTTGCTCAAAAGCATAGCTTGTGGGTACTCGTTAGAACCGCCTCGGCGGTTCTAACGAGTACCCACAATCTATGCTTTGAGCAGAAATATGAAAAATATCAGAAGTTTTATCTGAAAACTTCCAGTTTTTGGTGGTCAACTTTTCAATATATTTGAATAGGCGTGTTTTCGTAATGGATTGTCCTAAAATTAAACTATAAAATCTATAAAAGTTGCTCTTGGAGACACTGAGCACATACAAGAACGAAAATCAGAGTCTCGGTTTCATTAAGACTCTTCATATGGCATATCTATTTTATTACCCGTTAATGTGACTACATCTGGTGAATGATTGGCAAACAGTGTAGACTGTAAAGACGCAGCGTTGTGCGGGATCTGGTCTGGGTCTAAACTGTTTGCTCAGACCTCTCTGTTCCAATACTTAGATTAAATGTTCACAGTTTACCTCCGATACCGGAAGGAAAAGCAAACGAACAAGAACATCTACAGTCAGACCATATAACTAAACTACAGTTGAACCTCTATAGCACGAACACCGATTGCTCTTTTACCATGGCTAATTCGAACTCGTTTTTGAATCCCCACGAAATTCTTCCGCTAGCTCAAGAAAACAAATATTTAGGGAAATAGGGATATTTCTTATTAATCATGAAATTGTATAAAGTGTGTACTCCTTCGAATCGCCTCATCGAGGCGATTCTAATGAATACACCCAGCATTCCGTTTTTAAATGACATCTCTAAATCATATCTTCTTGCCTCCTGACCTGGCGTTATGATTAACCCACAGTGGCTTGAACTACCCATGTCTAGAACAAATTTACATGGCTTCAAAGTTGTTCGAGTTATTGAGGTTCGACTTTACTTGCCAAGAGAGCAGCTTTCTCTTCTCCAAATGAGCTGATAACAAAGCAAGATAGGACATAACAAACACAAGAATAAGGTATCAAACAAGATGGAGCAAAGTAATTCCGCAATCACGGGCAACAAAGTAATACAGAGAATTAACAGTTTCAAAACCACCGCCTTACAGCGGTCAGCGGTTTGGGACCAATACTGGGCGGTGGAAGAGGTAGTTGCGTGGATGTGGGGAGGGGGGCGGACGAGGGGGAGCGTGCGTGGCGGCGTTTTAATTAGTTTTACAGGGGTCCTAATCATCACCCGAGGTTATGACATTATTCAAAATATATTAGGATTGTTCGTTTCGCGAAAAGGCTGCCTAACTAAATCACTTCACCATCACAGAAAAAAAAAACTCAGCATGTAAATCATATTAAAATAAGTGCGATGAAACAAAGGTAAAGAGCCATAGCATAGCATAATAATTCCAAAACCTTCAGTCACACTGACTCCTTAACGTGTTGATCCCTAATTTTGAATACGAAAATTTGATAATCTAGTAATGTGTCTAAATGTTATGAAGGGATGATAAATAGTGCATACTCTTATCAAACTGCTTCTTGGAGACGTTTGTCATGGAGGGTCGTCTTTGAATCGAAAGGGCTTTTAACTGCAAGTAATGCTTAATGTATTCGCAACATCCTCATAGAATGCTAATGAATTAGTTTTTCTTTTTAAATCTACGTACTTTTTTCTATACTAAGCTAATTCTAAGTATATTGCGATTTTTCGATCTTTAGCTGTTCATATGAAAATCGTCTTATCAAAAACGATTTGTTAACGATTTATGCACAATTCATTTTCTGAACTGACAAAAACTTTAAGCTGTTAGAAAACGGAATTGGGTTAAAAGCCGGCACAAGAAAAAGTTGTCTGATTTTATTGCGTATTTCAATTAACGCGCATAATGGAAACTACAATTTGGTCACGTGACTGTGTCCAGTTTATTGCCATGCAATAATGACCTTTTGCTGTTTAAGTCTTTGAACTGCACCTTTATGGTAAAATTCAATTAAGACGAACATAAAACAATATTGTTTGACAGAGAATCAGAGATTTTAATCTGATCGGATCTTATGGAAGATTTTATATACGAATTTATCAGATTTATTCATAAAATTTCCCAAAGGCAAATATTAGAGATGAAAACATGAGATCAACTTTCCGCTAATTGGTCAAGTAATAAATTTGTAATCAAACTAGACACTGCGTGAGTACAAAACGTTCCTCCGGGTCACACTGGATAGTATGGAACAACGTCAACAACTGCGTTTTTCTTGTACATTTCAATTTACGTACGGGCCGAAAATGTGACTTCGAAAATGCGCAGATTCAGCTCATCCTGCGCATGCGCATAGTAACATCCGGACCTTTCCTCTCCATACATGCATTCTATATTATCCAACGGTTCTGTTAGCGGACAGGGAAGGCCCTGATCAGACTGTATAGATGCGCAGGCTGATCTAGGCCTTTGCTGTCCGCATATACCTAAAGACCTGTTTTCGCATGGCGCGGCCAATTTAATATTCAAAGAAAATGTGTCGCAACGTCAGAAAACGAATCCCCGGACATGTGCGCCGAGCGGAGAGTCAGATCAGCCTGCGCATTCGCACAGTCTGATCAGAATCTTCACAGGTGCATTTCGGATAGCCAAAGATACAATGTTTCTTCATGCGGACAACGAAGACTCTAATCAGACTGCGCGGATGCGCAGGCTGATTTGAGTCTTCGTTGGGCGCACATGTCAGAAGGTACGTTTTCTCACGTTGCGGCTCATGAAGGTTCCCATTACGAAAACACGCCTATTCAAATATATAGAAAATTTCACTTTCAAAAACTGAAATTTTTCTGATAAGAAACTCTGATAAATTTCATATTTCTGCTCAAAACATAGATTGTGGGCACTCGTTAGAACCGCCTCTGCGAGGCGGTTCTAACGAGTACCCACAATCTATGTTTTTGAGCAGAAATAAGAAAAATAATGTATACCCCTGTAAACCCCAGTTTTACTATATAAAAGTGGGGTTTAAGGGGGTCAATATTATATAGGCATGTTTTCGTGATGATTTTGTTAATTTAACAATGGGGTTAGCCCTAGCACAGTTGCCGGCTGTGCCTTTTGCTTTCTTTTTATTCCGTTTCATATATTTCCGCACCAGCACCGTGGCCACCTAATTTAGCTGCCCACTTCGCGTTCAGTTATTACGTTTGTTCTCTTGATTGGCTTCTTGTTTGGGTGTGGGGTGGTACTGCTTCGGTTGAAAGGGTTCAGCGGTGCCTCAGAACTGTGGTCTTTCCATCACAAAACGAAACTTTCTCTTTAAATGTAAGATTTGTATTACGCTTTAGCACTTTCTGGGTAGATTTAGCGAATTGAAAAATCGACAATATTTTAGTCTATAAAGAGACTCAAAACATTTAGTTTTATACATTTTTTTTCGTTGTATGTGTTCCTTAGTTTCAAGGGATTCGTCTTTTTAGAATTTGTTTGTTTTTAATACAACTGCCTGTGCAGTGGTGGATCCAGGACGATTTCTCAGGAGGTTAGATTTGATCGAATTACCGTAATTACTCTATGTATTCGGAAAGACAGGCCTGAGCAAACAGTGCAGAATACTTCGTCTGATCAAGGTCTACACTGTTTGCCACACATCAAGCAATCTTACACACATTCATAGGTACATTACGGAAACACGCCTAGTCAAATATATAGAAAATTTCACCTCCAAAAAATGGTAAAATTTCAGATAAAAACTCTGATATTTCTCATATTTCTGTTCAGAACATAGATTGTGGGTACTCGTTAGAACCGCCTCGGCGAGGCGGTTCTAACGAATACCCACAATCTATGTTTTTGAGCAGAAATAATAAAAATAATGTATACCCCTGTAAGCCCAGTTTTACTATATAAAAGTAGGGCTTAAGGGGGTCAAAATTATATAGGTATATTTTCGTGATGGTAATGGACATGTTAAAGAGAAGTATAAGATGAATAGTGAGGACTGTGAATATTTAGGATAAATACAATATCTCAGATTTATCAAATTTTCCAAAATTTCCCATGAAAATGAAATTATAAGTCAAAAGATGATTCGACTGTCTCCTCCACCCATCTCTCTCTGCCTCCCCCAACCCCCACCGCCCCCTCCTATCATGCTCTCCTATGAATCCGCCCCTGCTCCTCTGCCCGCACACGTCCCGAAGGCATGTTTTCACATGACGCGGCTGAAATGTAAATGAAATCACAAAAAGCAAGAACAGCGATGCACATGTTTGATTCATTGTTAAACATTTGCCTGCCTTGGAAGATATTTGAACACTGGGCTTTAGTAAAAAAATATGTGAATCTGCCCATTCGACCACAACACAAAACGAGAATATGCGCAGGTATTTACGACGAATGCATGTACTAAAACACCTCTATGGGGATGGTTGGGTGTGGCGAAAGTGTCGTGTATCTTATGTCATATATTGGCTTACAGTTGGGCAAGGCCTGCTGTCCTTGTAACAGGTAAGGGTAGAGGGGGATGTTTTTATTTCTTCTGTTTCTTACTTTCATTCCTGTTCCTCTTTCTTCTCTGTTCCTCTCTCTCATCTCCTCTACTATCTCTTCTCTCTTCTCCCTTTCTCCGGGAGACGACACGAAATGACCCACAAGGGTTGACGTGTCGTTAAACCCCAAAACAATCAAACACACCTCTACAGTCAAATTGATTTCTAAATCGCCGTCTTCAATAAGCTCTTCCTGTATAACCCATTTGTGCCTTATATCTAACGAATTTCAATTTTGCAAACAGCGTAGACCTCGATCTGACTCCGCATGGTATGCACTAGTTGCCATTGAAAGAATCCATTAGGTACAAATGTGTGTTTAAAGACATAGAAATAAGATGTGTTTTGTCCCCTCTTGAAGTTCTTTGTTTTTGCATCTGTGATTTCATATGTGGCGTTTGTTTTGTCCTTCTTTGTTCCTCACTTCTTCTTTTGGTACCTCGGGAGGTATGTGATCGTGCGTCGTGAATGTGGCATTTCCTAGGTATCTTCACTTTTTTTTCTTTTTTTGGTCATTAGTCTTATCTCTGATAAGAGACTGGGGGCAACAAAACGTAGTTTACTGTCAATAAAGCATAGACAGGTAGAAGGTAGAGGCCCAATACAGGATTTAGAACTGGCTTACTGATCTGGGCTCAGTTGTTCAAAACTAACGATGTCGTTAGTTAACGTATTGTTAAAACTTTGATCATTAAATATGGCATAAATGCTAATATTTTTTGCTGACAAAATGTGAGTAGCTTTTGCATTTGCAAAAGCTACTCACATTTTTTCAGCAAAAATACCTGTGAATTAGATATTGTACTTATTAGGACAGTTAACATTTTGACCACTAACGAGCTCGTTAAACTAACGACGCTTTGAACAACTGGGCCCTGATCCATAGGTAATATCATATGCGCTGGGACACAAAATATCTATTACCCTCCAAAATACCTCTTTACCACCCCCTGCTGGGATTTCATAATCACCTGTTTATGACATGCCTTTGATCTCTCGTGTACTGTCTCTAGATGGGGCAATAAATCATTAGTGAGTGGTACCACTTTTGGTCTCATTTTATTATGTTTTTCAAAGACATAAAAATAATGTCTTTTACAGACATAGCTAAAATGAGACCAAAAGTGGTACCACTCACTAATGATTTTATTGCTCCTACCTAGGCGCTATGCAAGAGACTTAATATTAAAGGTGTGATATAAAGAGGTGATTACATTACGAAAAAATGCCTATTCAAATATATAGAAAATTTCACCTCCAAAAACTTAAAATTTTCAGATAAAAAACTCTGATAGTTTTCATATTTCTGCTTAAAACATAGATTGTGGGTACTCGTTAGAACCGCCTCGGCGAGGCGGATCTAACGGGTACCCACAATCTGTTTTTGAGCAGAAACAAGAAAAATAATGTATACCCCTATAAACCCCAGTTTTACTATATAAAAGTGGGGTTTAAGGGGGTCAACAGTATATAGGCATGTTTTCGTGATGATATTATCCCAAGAGGGTGTGGTAACGAGGCCTTCAGAGGGGTAAAATACTTTGGAGGGGATATTACCTATTAATCAGGTAAAACAAAGCGAGTACATGGGTATCTACCTATCTATCATTCATTGAAAGTATGCTAGGTTTTGTTGCGCCCAGTCTCATAACAGTGATAAGACATGTCCAAGACACATCTTATGTTTGTCTTAAATGATGCAACTTCAATATCAGTAGATTTGATATATATTATTCCTTGCTTTCTTTCCACCATCGGCTGGCTTTTTGTATGACAAGCCAGAAAAAAAAATGGGGTGTATAAGTTATTTACAATGGCATTTTGTCTTGCACATGTAAAAAGGTATTATGCGATAGCATCATAACAGACTGGCGGATTCAACTACGTTGATGCTAATGCTCCCAGTCTTCTTTCATCTATTATACTAACATACGCCATCAGAAACAATAAAATCACACACCGTGTAAGAAATATGAACCTCAAAGTGAGAAAACGTCCCTTCTAACATGTGCGCCTAACGAAGACTTAAATCAGCCTGCGCATCCGCGCAGTCTGCTCAGAATCTTCGTTGTCCGCGTGAAGAAACTTTGGATCCTTAGCTATCCAATATGTGCACAGTGAAGATTCTGGTCAGACTGCGCAAATGCGCAGGCTGACCAGAATCTTCGCTGGGCGCGCATGTCCTAAGGTACGTTTTCTGACGTTGCGACTCATATATAAAGTGTAAGAAATATGAATGTAAACAAACAACAATGGTTAGGCTTTTTATCACGTCTAATTCCGAAATGGCGTCAAAACTTTCATTGACCGTTCCAGGGCGGTTCCTTGGTTGCAGGTTTTCTTTCTTTTTGCGTCAGTGGGTTCATATGTGGCTTTTTTTGTTTTGTTTGATTGTTTGTTTAGAAATGCAAATGAAAACTAATTTAGGTCATTTTTGTTGTCAACCCTTTTGACCTAGTTTCTATGTAAATAGTAAAAAGACACATAGAGTCCCAAAATATTGAAACTCAACAACCATTGCTCTCTCAAGATGACAACGTTTGTATTCTATCTCATTTAAGGAAAATTGATACATTTTCACGGAAGATAACTATGTACAAATTGTTTTGCCTCCCTTCGGGAACGGGATCTACTCTAAAAAGAAAGCAAAGTCTTACCGTCTAGAGTAGATCCCTTGGCAGAAAAATTATATTCCCTGAAACGGTATCAATATCCCTTTGCAGAAGGGGATTTTTTGTCGATCTCTCAATAGTACCAAATTCTGTATTTTCATTTACTTGTTTCCCTTCATAAAATATTGTATGGTTAGTGGACTGAAGTGAAATGAAGTGAATTAAAGAAAATTCCGCTAAGAACACTCCGCTATTAAGACCAGTTTTTGCCAGTCCCAAATGATTTTTTTTTTTTTTGTTGTTGTTGTTGTTTTTTTGTTATACATTGCTCCAGATAGAAGAGATAATATTTTTCTTATTCTCCACAAAAATATGCTGTGGGTACTCATTAGAAGTGCCTTGCTGAGGCACTTCTAATGAGTACCCACAACATATATTTCGTGGAGAAAGAAGACAAATACCAGTAGTTTTTGGTTGAAAAAGCACCTTATCTGGAGCTATGTTTTACATTCAATATTAAGACCGCCCTCCAGAGACCGCTCCACTAATGAGACCACTTTTAAGCGGTACCAAAGGTGGTCTTAATTTGTAGTTGATAAAGCAGGACATAATCGCACTAGTCGTCTTAAAACATTGCTTAAAACATGCTTAAATAAGAAACAGCCAAAACTAGCGAGATTTATGCACAGGAACAGGCCTTTTGGAGCTTCGCTGTTCACATATTGGACATTTTTGCTTCCCCACTGAGTTCCTCAACTGTCTTGAGCTATAAACAGCAAAGACATCACCACGACATGAAACTCGGAGCTATTTTTATACCGCCCATAAAAATATTACCGAAATGCCTAAGTTATGTGAACTACATTCAGGGCTATCCGAATCTCACAAGGAACCGATTAGCGTCTTGTTAATTAACATTCATAGTCAACATACAGGCTCTTGCGCAATGTTCCTG
The DNA here is from genome assembly GCA_964016985.1 of Anodontia alba. NCBI lineage: Eukaryota > Metazoa > Mollusca > Bivalvia > Lucinida > Lucinidae > Anodontia > Anodontia alba. The sequence goes on from OZ024831.1 coordinate 28,113,158, forward strand.
TTAACTTTGTCCTGATCGTATGATTAAAGTAATGCGCATATATCATTAGTGTAACTACTTATAGACTATGCTGTCACTACAACGTAATCTATGAAATCTGGAACTGAAATCTTGGATTCTATGTTAGAAAAATAGAAAATTCCACTGTATATATGGAATGCTGCAGAAGCTGGCTTTCTCCATAAGAGAATACATCTAAATTTATTGTATCACTTGTTCTAAAGTTTATGAAATGGACTCTTCCGTCTCCGAATTTGGTGTCATCCACTGTTGCAAATAGGGCTTTCGATCAAAAATCAATAACACACAATGGAAAACAGTGTACATCCTGATGAGACGGCTCATTATGAGTTTACAAAGGTATCTGTACTGGTCTGCAGGGATGAAAGGGTCAGTTCGATACAGTATTATCTTTGAAACAACCTGAACCTGGTATCTTTGAGCATATTGCATTGGATCACCTAAAAGCTTTTTAACCCTTCAGCCTCTAAAGGTCTAAAGGGTGCTGCCAGCATTCCAACAGATGACCTTATCCTCCCAATTAGGCATGGTAGAAATCATTACTTATTGACCTGCAAGAACTGGCATTTACAAGGGCTCATTCTTCCCTCAAACAATCAGAGATTAAAATGCTCTTCCAGATGTGATAATTACCTCTGCTGAAGATGCAGAGGATGGTGTGGCTAGGTTTACCTCTCTGGTGAGAGCTAGGGACTAACTTCCCGTATCACAGGCCCTGGTGAATGAATATCATTAGACGTGTCACCAGTAATTATTCTGAGCCCGACAGACTAGATAAGATACCTTTGAAAACAATGTCGATCCAGATGAGACGGCAAGTAACGAGTCATCTCATCAGAATATAAGATGTTTGCCATTCTGGTTTTGCTTTTAAACTGAAACCCCTATTTGTATCGAGTGGACAAACTCCAAATTTCACAGATGGAAGAGTCCACAACAGAAACTCAGGGATGTAAGGGTTAACTTTCAAAATCTACGATTGCTCCCTCGTTGTGTTGTTCTTGCTATGCTTTAGTACCTGGTGTGATTGTCTGTAAGCGGTGCATCCTTTGATCTTGGCTACTTCTTACTTTGTACAAGTAAATCTCTTCTATCAGTTGTTTAGCAATCTCTTCTATCAGTTGTTTACCACAACACCTTACAAGTGTATAGCATGTTCTTTTTTTTGTATGTCATCTTTTGAATGCCCCAGACATGCATAGCATATACTTGTTTGGTCACTGACTCTTGCGCCGCCAGATATGTATTTTTTTTTTTTTTTTTTTTTTTTTTTTTCTTCTTTTCTGTTCCGGTGTCAATTTGTTTGGTGCATACGAGCATACGATTCAAGACTGATTCGAATAAAATTTAGTAAAGGTGCAATTTGAAAGCAAAATCATACGAGTGTTTATGTTGTTTTCCTGTCGTTTAGAAATAATGTAAATCTGCTGAAAGTAATGATGTAATTATATAAATATACTGATTGTGTTGATGGCACGTAAAACATTCATCTATCATTATCACAATCTAGTACATGCTGTTTCTTCTGTAAACCACAGATTTTGCTTACGTCATCATGAAAGATTTAAATCACATGTATAATACACTTTGAAACAAATAGAGTTTACTAGAAAATAGAAACCGTTTTGTTGTCTTGATTTGCTTCTAAAACTGAAGCAAATGTCTGCAAGGAGGCAATATATTGTTTTATTTCCCTCAGAGGCAGAAAGGAGAGATATCCGCTCGCGATATTACGAAACCTTCCAGTGTCCTGAAGCTTTCTTCATGACGATATGGTTAGGAAATTGAAGACTACCTCATAAAACAACAATAACATTTCAATAAAGCAACTGTGCGCCTTTTGCATGTGAACAATTGAACCGTATTATGTGAAAATGGGTCTTCTTAGAATATGAGGACAGTGAATGACCTGATCAGACAGCTCGTGCTGTCTGATCAGGGCATTCGCTGTCCGCATACCGAATTACTGGTTCCTGAAAATGCTGCGATCTATGTTAAATACCCAGGGCAGACTGTTAGATGTTTAACCCTGGCCCGGCTGAACCCAGATATGCCCTGCCTTTGCAAACAGTGTAGATCCAGATCAGTTGGCTTCTTCAGAAGCCAACTGATCTGGATCTGCACTGTTTGTTATTTAGTATGTGAATTTATATCAACAACTTGGGTCAAGTAATCTGATTGGCTGACAGTAAGAAGTGGGCATAGCATCGTAATTTATTCGGCATGACAAGAGTTAAGCATGTTATGTTACATGAAAAATGTACCGTATGACGTGCGCCTAGTAAATATTCAGGTCAGCCTGCACATACGTGCAGTGTCTTCACTGAGGACAACCAGAGTTTCAAGGCTTCTTCAGATTAATAGCAAAGACCATTACAAAAACACTCTTATTCAAATATATTGAAAATTTTACAACCAAAAACGGAAAATTTTTACAGATAAAAAAATTTTCTAAAATATTTCATATTTCTTCTCAAAACATACATTGTGGGTACTCGTTAGAACCACCTCGGCGAGGCGGTTCTAATGAGTAACACGATCCATGTTTTTTAGGAACATAAGAAAAAATAATGTATACCCCTGTAAACCCAAGTTTTACTATATAAAAGTGGGATTTAAGGAAGTCGGAATTATATAGGCGTGTTTTCGTGATGTTAGGTCAGACAGTACTAATCCACAGGCTGATCTGGGCCTTTGCTGGATACACATGTCAGAAGGTAAATGGTATCCACCGCATACGCACACAATGTAGACTCAGTCTACCAAACGTATACCAGTAACTGGATCACGAACTTTGCTTTTGCGCTTGTACATTTGTACATTCTATAATAAACTTTGATTCCATCAGTGAACGATATGCTGCGATCAAATTGAATACTGATATAAAAGCCGAACTGAGCCACGCCAAGTGAAAATGTGCCTTCGGGGTATGCACGGACAGCGAAGGCCAAGGTCAGACTGCACAGATGCGCAGTCTGATCAGCGTCCGATGTCCGCTGCCAAAATCAATGGATACTATAGAATGTGTCAATGGAAAGCTAAGTCCGGATGAAACCTTGCACATGATGTGATGATGTGAGTCCCATTACGAAAACACGCCTATTCAAATATATTGGAAATTTTAAAACCAAAACAGGAAAATATTCATATAAAAAATTCTGATATTTTTCATATTCCTGCTCATAACATAGATTGTGGTACTCGTTAGAACCGCCTCGCTGAGGCGGTTCTAACGAGTACCCACAGTCTCTGTTTTTGAGCAGAAATAAGAAAAATAATGCATACCCCTGTAAACCCCAGTTTTACTATATAAAAGTGGGGTTTAAGGGGGTCAAATATAAAATATATAGGGTTTTTTTTTTTGTGATGGATGCGATTGATACTGTGAGTCCGCGCATTTTGCGTATGCTTCAAGGTACTTTTTCTCTTGATACAGTCCAACTAGTGTTTGCTGTTTGCACATGTTTAGATGTATTATTTCCCGGAGCCTCGGTATGATTAGTTGCAGAATTTATTTCCATATTGGGTATTAGTCGCAACAGTTAGAAGCGTTTCTGCAATAATATCCGTTTTATTTCACTTGTCTGACTATATTTCAGATGTTTAGATAAGAACATATTGGCATATACGGTCCATTATGCCAAGCTGACGTGAAAGATACCGTCGTATTGCTGTTTATGACTTTCAGAAAAAGAAATATGCTGCCTGTCAGTAACAAAGGTTACAGACTACCATTGTTTTTCCTTATGAATCATATATTTTTGCTAATATTCTGGATCCATCAGTCTAATATTTTAAATCCAGTGGATTAGTTCTAGGTACTTGGCCGACAGCGGTCCCTTTAAACCTTCAGCCCTGCAGACCAAAACAGATACCTTCACAAACAGTGTAGATCCAGATGAGACGCCTTCTCACCAGGTCTACACTGTTTGCCATTCTTTTTTTGACTTTAGACTGATACCCCTATTTTCATCAATGGACATATCTTCATTCAAGGACGGAAAAGTCCACTTCAGAAACTCAGGGATGAAAAAAAAATTCCGTCTGCTGCAGTTGTGATTTGCGCTTTAATGGTAAAGACCAAGTACGGAAAGGCAGAAGCGTCAGAGAGCACGTGCCTTTATACCAACAAGCTATGATTCAAACCGCCAACAAATTGGTAAAAATCAAAACAAGATTGCCTGCAAGATCTTTTCGTGTGGATCGTCTGCTTGACAGGCCAAGACATATTTTCTATGAAAACTATATACAAATAATAGAATGTCGGCTGCTGCAAATGTTGTCTGGCTTTTTAAGAGCTAATTTACGACGGATCTTATTTGTTTTTGTAATTGTATTATAGGCATTGTACTTAGATTTTTTGGTATTTACTTATCATATTGTATTTATTACAGGGATTGGAAACTTCAGGATTAAGCCTGATTCATGAAATTCCATTTCTACACTTGTTCACAAGACCGTCCTTTCTTTTCTGTCAAAACTAGTTATTTGGGTTAATTCATGGGGTAACTTTAAAAAACTAATTATTAAACTAATCATAAATTGTATAGTTCCAGATAATAGGGAGTATCCTCATAATATTTTTTCTTATTTCTCAATAAAAACATATGTTGTGGGTACTCATTACTAATGAGTACCCACAACATATGTTTTTTATTGAGAAATAAGAAAAATATTGGTAGTTTTTGACTGAATTTTTAGATTTCAGGATTGATTATTAGCGACTATTCTCACCCCTGTATTACGTATTCATACGCTGCTGCACCCAAAGCCTACAGATATTTGAGCCGCAACATAAGAAAACATACCTTCTGACATGTGTGCCCAACGAAGACTCAAAAAAGCCTCCACATTCGCGCAAGCTGATCAGTTTTCGTTTTCCGCATTAAGAAACTGTATCCTTGGCTATCAAAAAGAGAATTCTGCCTTGTAATGATTCTGATCAGACTGCGCGAATGCGCAGGCTGATCTGAATCTTCGCAAGGCGCACATATCAAAAAGTACATTTCCTAAAATCGCGGCTTATTTAACGCATGGAAACATTTACTTTTACTTTAATATATAAACGACACAATGCTTAAAGAATGTGTGCACCATGAGAAGTCAACCATTTCTATATAATTGACTGACATATGCCTAATTGAAATGAGATAAGTTTTATAGGCTGCAAAGCCCGCCGGTGAAAGAAGATACTAAACTCACCAGGCAAAAAAAGAACTTACATTACATGTGCTACGTATGAAAAAAGCCCTTATGCAATCTGCGGACAACGCAGGTCCAGATCAGCCTGCGCGAATGCGCAGGCTGATCTGGGCCTTCGACGTCTGCATACAGAATCAATGGCTACTGTAGTTTATGTGAACGAACAGATAATGCTCAGATCAGACTGCACGGATGGGCATGCTGATCTGTATCTTCGCTGTTCGCATATGATATAAGAGCCCTTTTCCCACGCTGAGCATCAATTATTGTACTAGCAGCAATCGATGAACTCGTGTTGAAGGAGATAGCTTTTTGTGAATTCTTATTGATAAAGTATCTACAAATATTTCAGAAAATTGAGCAATTTTATAAATCAACCATTTGATGTTTTAAACCCTTTAAGATAATTTTGCGTCAAATTGCTCTAACCAGCAATAAAATCTGATACAAATAAAAAGCTGGTTATTTGTCTAGGAGCATACCAGACACGTCATATGAAAAAAGGGGTCAAATGGCGTACGCGTACATTGAAGGATTCAGTCCGTGCTTGCAATAACATTCAAAAAACAAGAAGTCCTGGGACTTCCAAGCATTTTAATTTAGAAGTACAACTGAATGTAAAATTTCATATTTTGCCATAATCTTTCTCAATACATGTATGTGAATTTCTTCTTTAAGAATAAATGAATAAATGAAAAACACTGATGGACGGGAGGGAGGGTAAAATAAAATGTTTCAGATATTACCCAGCCTTCGTCCGGCAAGAAAGGAAACATTTCCTTCGCAAAGAACAACCTAACCCTACCACGATTGGAAAACAACTGAGCGGTTGGTGGTGCTAACATTTGAAACATTTAAATACTAAACAAAATAGAAGCTCGGGCTAAATTTGCCTTATAAATGGCAGTGTCTGTTTTAATCCGTAAAGTACCAATCACAACTGCAACAGCAGGCATTTTTAATTATTTATTTGTTTATTCAGAGAACATAAGTCTTGACATTTCATGTGAATTGTCTGACATTGCATTCGCGCAGGCTGATCTGAGTCTTCACTATCCGCCTGAAGACGCTTTGTACCCTTTGCTATCCACAGAGTGCCTTGCTAAGACTGATCAGACTGCGCGAATGCGCAGGCTGATCTCAGTCTTCGCTGGGCGCTATGCCATCTTGTAGCAAACGCTGTACCCCGGATCATATACTACACATAAAAAGGGCCTTAGAACATCATTGAAGAACAGCGAAGACACAGATCCGCATTCATAGGCTGATCACGGTCTACACTTTTCACCTGAATAAAGTCTGACTAATATATTGGTCGCATCTTGCGAAAACGTACCTCCAGGCATATGCAGACAGTGAAGTCTGATCAGAACCTTCACTGTCCTCTAACAGAAGCATTGGACACTACAAAATGTATGAATGGAGAGCAAAGGCCCGGATGATACTTTGCGCATGCGCCGGATGATCTGAATCTGCAGATTTTGTGCATGTTCGAAGGCACTTTTTCGCTTGATGATGCCCATATAATATACTGACAAGAAGTGACAGCCCTGATGCGACTGCACGAAGGCGTATGAAAGTCAGGGCCTTCGGTACCCACATATGTACCGCTGGCCGTTTTGCATCATGGGTAAATGACTGACTTTATGAAAAACGAAGAAACTGTCGCCCAGGTTATTGGCCACATAGCTACAATGCACTGTGTGATCTTACTTTGATTTGAACGAGCTGACAGCCAACAGTCCGCGTTCTGTTGCCCTGGGCGACATATCTGACATATATATCATCAGACTGTCGAATGCCACAGAAAGCATTAATATTTGATATTCTGTTCGACATCAGATCTTGTTATCTAAATCTAATCCACTCAGTGGAAAAAAAAGTTGTGTGGACCCTACGGCTGCGACCTGAGCCGGGGTCATCTGGGGCCATGAACTTCCATTCATAGTATTTGAAAACAATAAATAAAAAGGACTAATTATTTCATTAATTAATATTATCATAACTAGTTTTAAAAATTAATGACTATACAGCCATTATGACTGCAACAAACAGGAATGGGAAGTTTTATTTGCAAATCGTATGCGTGTCGTTTGTATGATATGTGCCTCTAAAGGCAAACCAGTAGTAATAAAAATAATGACTGAACAGAGAAAAATCTAAATACAAAATTCAACTATTACGAAACTATGGCTGTAATACTATTGAACCGCTATCAGGGAAATTGCAAAGCAGCGACAAACCCGGATCCCAGCGAGCATTCTTTATAAATCTACAGCGGGCCCGATAACGGCCCGCTATAGATTTATGTGGAATGCTTACTGGGATGTACTTATCCTTACTCTACTCATCGCACCTCGTTCGTGAGCACTACGGTCCTAGACATAATTAACCTTTACCACTATCCAAGCAGATTCAGCAGACGATAGATTGAATTTTTTTCAAAGAAAACAGGTTTTTACACTTCATGCAAATTGTCCCCTTAGGGAAAATCAGAAAACTATTTCAAAATGTCGTCTGCAGAAATTTTATTTTAGAAAATGCGCGTTGACCTGACATTTTATGCAATGACTTTCAACATATTTTCTGGATAAAATAATAATAATAATAATAAAAACTATCATCAGTTTGTCTGTTGCATTTGACCCTAGGGTGCTAAAGGTTAAAAATTGAATATCTCAGGCATGCCATGCAAAAATGTCTTCGGGGTATATATGCGATGAATAGTACAGCTTCGCTTCGAAGACGCAGTTTTGGCAGGGAGTGGCTCAAATCAAGAAGCCATCACGGAAAAATACATATACAATTTGACCCCTTTAAACCCCATTTTATATGTAGTAAAACTGGGGTTTACTGGGGTATACATTATTTTCTTATTTCTGCTCAAAAACATAGATTGTGGGTACTCTCTGCGAGGCGGTTCTAACGAGAACCCACAATCTATGTTTTGAGAAGAAATATGAAAAATATCAGAATTTTTATCTGAAAACTTTCAGTTTTTTTTGGTGGTGAAATTTTCAGTATATTTGAATAGGTGTGTTTTCGTAGTGAAATAATACACTTTCAGAGAAGGCGTCTGTCAAAATGTTTTTGCCTCTCCTCTGAAAAGGGTCTACTTTAAAAGGAAGAAATTTGCTCCCTTTTGGTCTACTCTAAAATGAAAGAATTAGCTCCCAGTAGAAGCAAATTCTTTCCTTTCAGATTAGACCCTTTTTTCAAAAAGGAATTACGGTGCAGGAACCACAAAAGTTGTCTCTCTTGTCAGAAATGACGGAAAATCTACTAGGCGTATTTCCTTCCTTTAATTGTTAAGTGTAAGATGTTTATATTTTTGCTGATTTACTTGTACTGTTCTTTTCATAGCATAAATAAGCCAAACAATAACTAGCTTTATTTCACGCTACTGTGTTCAATAATATCCCATGATTCATTCCATAGTACGAGTAGTACAATCAAAGCCGAAGATATTGTGCATGCTGACAACCGTGAAAACCTACATCGGTCTGAGCATTAACAGTCTGGTCAGTGACTTTGATGACGGTTTACGGATTCACGATTCAAGTAAACGTCAAATCTATTATTCTTTAGCTTGCTGAATCCTCAGGTGGAATTTAGTCGTTGTAAGCAGTGATTCCAACAATGTATTGTCATTGTTGGCACCGATACCGCTACTAATGGTGTTAATTTATAACCGGCATGTACGTACAAAGGAAACAACAACAATGTTACTGACATACGAAAACATATGTAAAACATATGCAGTCGACTCTCGTTAGAACTAAGTCCATGGGACTCTGAAATACTTCGAGATATCCGTTCCTCGACATATCAGATTTGCAGAATTGAGGAACAAATAAAATGAACAGCCACATTTCACAAATGAATATGTAATTTGACTCCCGAAGTTAAAGATATATTGAAAATATTGTGGAAAAGATGATCTCTTCTTTACCACAATATTTTGTTACCTGTTATCCTTTCGACGGCGGAAGCGTATTTGTGCGTAATTGCTGCCCAACCCTTTTTGAACGACCCTCACGGCGAGATTAATACAAGCAATCTTCCAGTTCCAGTATCATTTAATATGGTAGTATGCGGGGTAATAATAGTTGAACACGATCTCTCTAGCATGTAAAGGAAGGGTGCGAAAGGCTTCCGAAGTAAGAAAAAATGGTCAACTTCTCGAACCAAAAATGTTCAGTTTACCGTTGTACTTTCGTAATGCAGCCCCGTCAACACCAATCAAGCGCGGCTCAAATGACCTAGCATACGAAATGCGCAAGAAAAAGCAAAAGAAAAGGAAAAGAAAGGGAAAGAGAGAGAAAGGAGGAAAAAATGCGGGATCAAATCGCAAAAAAAAAAAAAAAAAAAAAAAAAAAAAAAAACATCTCCATGCGCATAAATTTTCCCACCGTGATTGTGAAGAATAACTTTCAAGTAAGCTGTGTTTTATCAGTTGCTTATGTTGGATTCCTGAGGTAAATCTCCAACCCTACCCTCATTTTGGTTGCACTTTTTTCAAAACCCTAAACCGTCCTACGGTTATTAGATTTCCATGTTAAAACATATATGTAATGTCAGTTTATACTGAATTATGTTACCGCAGAGAACATTCCAGGACTTTGATAAAAGCTGGGAGCTAAATACCGTTGGTTCATTTTCTGAAAAAAAAAAAAAAAAAAAAAAATACATATAAGAAGAAAGCAGCTTCACGTCATATAAAGAAAATGAGACATATTTCTGCGCACGGTTGGCGAATTTTTACAGAAAGTAGTGCAGCTGCCTGAATGTAATAAATTCCTTCAAATATAAAAAACGACATGTGGTATTGCAATAGAGGCGTCTTTCTTAACAACTGCACAAAATGATAGTGGTAATAAACATTACGTTAACACGTCTATGTCATAGCTCTAGATAAGCACATTTCCGTTTTGTTTTGTTTTTTTTTTGTTTTGTTGTTTTTTGTTGTTTTTTGTTGTTGTTGTTTTTTTTTTTTTTTTGTTGTTTTTTTTTGTTTGTTTGTTTGTTTGTTTGTTTTTTCGTGTTTTTTTTTTCTTTTTTCATTTCTCCACAGAAAAAAAAAAAACAACATATGTCCTGGGTACTTATTTGAATCGACCCTAGTTGCATAACCTAGCGTTAGATCAGGGTCCACAGTGTTTGCCACAAGGCATCCAGTAATTCTTCGGACACAACAATAGGCAGTAAAATGGAATTGTTCAACGTTTAGGACAAGTACGGTAAGGAGTTAAGGTGTCCGAATACTTATGGTAAATATTATATGTTCAGCGAGATTTTGAATACAATTCAATGGGATTTACCCGTTCAGGCAGTACATTTCAGACAGTTCAAGAGACATTCAAATGTACTTGTTCAAAGTTTAGTCAAATGGACTTGTGCAAAGTTCATTACGAAAACACGCCCATTCAATATAATTGCACATTTTATGGCTGCAAAAACGAAAAGTTTCAGATGAAAAAAAAGATGTGATATTTTTGTTATTTTTGCTCAAAACAGAGATTGTGGGTACCCGTTAGAACCGCCTCATCGAGGCGGTTCTAACGGGTACCAACAATCTATGTTTTATAGCAGAAATAAGAAAAATAATGTATACCCGTGTAAACCCCATTTTTTCTATATAAAAGTGGGGTTTGAGGGGGGTCAATAATACGTAGACATGTTTTCGTAATGTAATCAAATGGACTTGTTCGAAGTTAAAATGGACTTTTTCAAAGTTCAGGATAAGTTTGCTGTGGTGTTAAGGTGTCCGAATGTTCAAGGTCATTGGGGTTGAACGTCCTCTGGAGGGAGAAATCACACATCAGAACAACCTCTGATTGATGAGCTTTCAGATATGTTTTTGAAACTCGAAGTCAACAGTCGCCATTTTAGTCCGACAGTTCCGTGTTAGAAACTAAGGTCAGTGAAATTGACCGAAAGAAAATCGGTTAGACGCATCATAAGAAATCCTATCTTATGTTGTATTCAAGCAGTCAAAGCCAAGACCAGACTAAGCAAAGTCTAGGCCATGACTGTTTGTTGTTAGATAATAATGATGCAAGTTCAAAGATTGTGCGAACAAAGGTCGAACATATTGTGATTAGAACGTCCACACCGTGAGCGTTATTCACCGTGATTTGGAGTCAACATGTTTTGCCTTCACTTTCAAGGTTTTGGTTTTACCTAGACGCGAATTATCTACATGAAACCATCTAATATTTTAATCATTTCCGTCCACCATGTTGGTGATTCAGAAGAAATTTAGGGATAGCCAGTGTTCTCGATGGGCATAATGAACCTCTTATATTCACAATAAATATTCGGGCATTTCAACTCCTAACCATACATATCCTAATATTTGAACGTCCATTTGACTACCTGATGAGGTGCCCAAAGTGTTGTGACGATATGGCAAAAGTATAAATGAAGACATCCAGGAAATGCCACAGTCAGAATAGACACATAATAAACTTGTCCAGAAGTTTGATGTGGGACTGTAATGTTGGCCTGTCTGTTTGAATGCATAGGATGAATACAAAGAGTTACGCTTACATGAGTATAAATAGAAGTGCTCCAAGTGTGTAAAAAGGGTTCAGACCCAAGCCACACTGATGAAACATAGGCTGACTCAGGTCATTGTTTACTGAGTATTCCAAAAGTCTTGTTTTCGCTTCTTTGCCCGCAAAGCCGTGCTAAAGTCTAGACCCTTGTCAACCCTTTCAGCCCGGTAGACCTAAACAAATACCTATGCAAACGGTGTGGATCATGATGAGAAGGCTGGAAACGAGCCGTCTCATCAGGATCCACACTGTTTTCACAATCTGATCTAGGTTTTGACTGATATCCTTATTTGCAATATTGGATGCGTCCAGATTTAAAAGCGGACCTCTGCAGAAACTCAGGGGTAAAAGAGTTAAAACTAATACAACAGACAAACTGTTAATAATAACCACGCGTACAATAAATAAAAACTAAGAAGAGGTCAGCATTTTGCAGTTTTAAACCCAGCTTTCTAATTTGTAACTTCTACTGTCTCAATATGCTTATTAAACGAATTCTTCCTCATTTCCCACATTATATGGTGAAAATGCTATGTCGTCTTACATAGCTCTGTATAAGAGGTTTTTTTTTTTTCACAAAAAAAAAAACATGCGTCGTGGGTACTTATTAGAATCGCCTCGCAGTCTTCTAATTAGCAACCACAACACACGTTTTACAAAGAAATGAGAAAAATGTCAATTTTCGGTTTAAAACATTGCTTATCTAGAGAAATGGTTTACAAGTATGAAGTTTTCATAGATGGGTTAACTTAAATTTGTGTAAAATTAAGTAAATAACAATAGCACGTTCTTTCACGGAGAAAGTATAATAAATGCAAAATTAAGTGAGAGGGAACGTTCAGAGTTATTATTTTATGTCTTCAAATAGACTAATAATAAATGAATATACTAATCATATCTAAACACTTTCTGTCATCACATGATTATTTTATGGCGCAAAACGGACATTTGTTTGGTGGAAAACATCTGCAATATCACTTGTCAAGTGTGTACCTGCCCTTGTGGTTCATATTTTACGTCAGCTGAGCTCATGAAAATATACCATCATGACATTTGCGAACAGCGACGGCTCTGATCAGCCTGCGCATAAGCGCAGGCTGATCAGAGCCGTCGCTGTTCGCTGATAATAATATTGGACACTAAATAGACAATAATAAGATACTAATCAGACGTTGCGGATTCAGGATGCTTTTTTGTTTGCGTACATATTTGTGGTATATTTTTTCCGGATTCCGAATTACGTACCACACATGCAACACAAAGACAATAATCTAGTACCATAATTATCTTTTTGTGGTGTCTATAAATCATGAAAAGCGTGGAAGAAAAATGAAGCCTCTTTGCTTACTGTTTTAGTTTTTACTTTTTCATGCACGATGCATTGCGCGCGTGTATAAAAAAAATACAATCACAGACAGGGAAATATTTTACATAAATTATGTGAGAAAATTGTGTTTTTGAGATTAACAATCTTTTCGCGCTTGTTCTGAAATCAACATTGACCCTGTTATAGTGACGAGGCATTTCATTCTCTGCAAAACTAATCCATGACATACGATTGGTAGGAAAGGAGTTAAGGTGTCCTAACCACTTTGTCTGTCACCTAAAATAACTTGTTCTTACAAGTTCTAGTTAGGAAAATATAAACCACTGAAAAAAATTCGGAAGTCAAGAATAAAACAAATCATCAAGTTTTCCTTCCCTTCATACTAGGTCCTTTCCCAAACTTTCCTTTTACAGTAGACCTCTCTTCATGGTGAGGGGGTGGGATTGAGGTATAACAATTTTAATAGTTACTTCTCCTGAAATGGTATTGTGTATTATTCCCATCTTAAGGTAACACCTCTATAACACCCCTTTAGATATTTCATGAACCCTTTCAGTATCACAGCAGCATTAATGTATTAATCCTTCCATCCCTGAATTTCTGAAGTGGACTCTTCCATCTTCGGATTTGGACATGTCCACTGTTGTAAATGGGGTTTTCAGTCTAATTTCAATAACAGATTGACAAACAGTATAGCTCCTGATGAGACGGCTCGTTACGAGCCGTCTCATCAGAATCTACACTGTTTGCACAGGTATCTGTTTTGGTTTGCCGGGCTGGAAGGGTTAACTACTATACTTTTGTGATCTATGTACAATAATGTTTCATATAAAATTATTGTAGTCTGGAGACCCGTAAACGGGTAATTGGCAAACAGTGCAGACGAAGACCAGACACCGCAGAACGCGGCGTCTGATCAGGGTCTCCACTGTTTGCAAATAGTTCAACCATTTTGCTCTAAGAATATCTAGATCACATAGCCTGACTTACCTAAAACCGAAATTAGAATCGTCCAATATATAGTGTGGGGGAGGTCATACAGTCTACAATGGGCTAAGCTGAACGGACATCTTTTGTTATCATATTTCGCTTATCGTTACGAGAAAAGCGACGTTTGTGACTTCCTGTTTGCTTTTCTGCACACCAAATCTCCTCTAAACAGAGGCCTACTCTAAAAGGAAAGAATTGGCACCCCTTAAGAGCAAACTCTTTAAGGGAGCAAATTCGTTTGGAAAAATGTGGCTAGTTGCTCTGCTTTATTGCATTTCTTTGGCTTGTGTGCTTTCTGTCGTAGCCCAGCTAGCATTATTTATAAATCTACAGCGGGCCGTTATCGGCCCGACAGCTACCCTGACGGGCCGATAACGGCCCGCTATAGATTTATGTAGAATGCTTATTGGGAATTTGTTTGCTCGTCCTTTAGGTATCATTGTTAGGCTTTGGTCTGTGATTGTCACTCTTTCTGCACATTTTCTGTACTGTTCTTTTTATTTATAAATTAATTATGAGAATTTAAACACAGCCATACAAAGAATTACCTTATTTATTTAGAATTCGGGAAACCCAATCCCAGTATCCCAGATTCCTAATTTGTATAGTAAAAACCAAGAATCAGGGGGTCAGAGAGTATAACGAAGTCAACATGATGCGAATAAGCTAATGCCCCGACCAGACAACGTAGGCGCATTTCATCTATGCCGGAAAATCGCTTTAAAATCCCGTTACGTATACTTTTTAGTTTAAGCTGCCTACACAGTCCATATGATTTAAATCTTTCAAAACATTCTAGATGAATGAGTGTCTGTCTCCTGCTTATGTACAAGTTTTACCGCGTTTATTGTGATAAATTACAAAAAGGAAAACTTTTAATGTAGCAATATAAAATGTTCGAAATACATCATTGAAAAATGCTGATGTTTATTAGAATCCTATATAGAACAATATTTCATAATAAGATTTGATGCATTATTGAATTATTAGAATATAACCTAAGTGTTCATGTTTTCATGCTTCATACAATACAATTAACTTATTTATATTAACATTTCTCGTACCACTCTCTACACTTCATGATAAGGTTTTTATCTATCAACCTTTTGGAAGCTAACTGTTCATAAAAGTTTCTCTGAAATTGCATTACAAAACTCATTTAGATCAGTAATAAACAATAGTAGGCAGAATTGTTAAAATTCGTTTAGAAAGAATCTCCACTACCACCTCATTTCGCATTCCCTCAGTTCTGAGCATATTCGATAACTGGGTATAGTTAACCCTGGTCCTGATGAATAAATTGCCACGCCCATTTCTAGATTTTAGCCAGTCAGATTGCTTGATCCGAATTGTTAATATAAATTCATATACTTAATGGCAAACAGTGCAGATCCAGATCAGTTGGCTTCTTCAGAAGCCAACTGATCTGGATCTACACTGTTTGCAAAGGCAGGTTATATCCGGGTTCAGCAGGATAAGGGTTAAAATTGAAAATACCCAGTCCGGTAATTGATGGCGAAATAAATTATCCCGTTATTGGTACCCTCTTCACGTGGTTGTAAAAACAATAAAATCTGTGGTAAACGAGATTTTGCACCTTTACACGCAATAAAAAGCAGTAAAACTGGCTATAACAATTTCAAGGTGATTTAAAACGAGGTCTGTCTATGTTTATGTACTTTTGCGTTAGGTAGATATTCTATTTGTGTTGTTTGTATGTATAACCCAGATAGACAGATTAGACATATTATAACTGTAACTGGCAGTTTCTTGGAGAAAACATAGAGGAAAATTGGAATTTAGGCCCCGTTTTTTTTGTTTTTTTTTTTTGCAATGAAGCTTACGATATGTATTCAGCTAACATATTCAGTGCACGTATACATTACGAAAACATGCCTATACAAATATATTGGAAATTTCACCACCAAAAAACTCAAGATTTTTCCGATAAAAAGTCTGATATTTTTCACATTTCTGCTCAAAACATAGATTGTGGGTACTCGTTAGAACCGCCTCGCCGAGGCGGTTCTAACGAGTACCCACAATCCTTGTTTTGAGCAGAAATAAGAAAAATAATGTATACCCATGTAAACCCCAGTTTTACTATATAAAGGTGGGGTTTAAGGGGGGCAAAATTATATAGGTATGTTTTTGTGATGTTTAGTGATCTCTTGGCTGATCTATGACGGAAGGGCATTATCAGACGTACTACGTAATTGGACGAATCACAAGGAGAAGTGAAATTAAGCATTAAAGAAACTGTAGTAGTATCTTTCTTACGAAAGACCGGTAGTGTCATTTCAACTTCATTAATTCAAGGTTTCAACTTCACGAATTCACGATTTCAACTTCACGAAATCACGATTTCAACTTCACGAATTCCCGAATTCAACTTCACGAATTCAACTTCATGAATTCAACTTCACGAATTCACGAATTCAACTTCACGAATTCACGAATTCAACTTCATGAATTCACGAATTCAACTTCACGAATTCAACTTCACGAATTCACGAATCAGTGTTACGAGTATTCAGGAACATGAGGCTTAAGTGTTTTATATTTTCAGGTTTTTGTAATTATTAAGCCCGTTCCGAGATTTTTGAAAACTTATATGAGGTTTAATCGGCCAAAACTAGCTACTCTGGCTCAGAAAACTTGACACTTGCTTCAGTTGTGAGTGTTTTCATTGCACTCAAAGGGTCATTACCTTTTAGAATCAATTTGATTTGTTTAGGGACAGATAATCATTAATGCACCTATAAAGCTAGAAATGTGCCCAAAGGACACGAATGCCCCCGCCCGAAAAACTTAAACACAAATTGTTAACCCCGAAAAACTTAACCGCAAATTGCTAACACCATCTGAGACGCGGACGGACGGACAGGGGTAACACTATATGCCCTATCCACCATTCTTCGAATGGCGGGGGCATAAAGAGGTGGAAAAGTAGGGTTAATTCTGTGGGGTTAACCATGTTATATTTCGCGGTGTGGGGGAGAGGGGGGGGGGGGCTTAATATGTGGGGGAAAAGTTACGCACTTGTTAAACTGAACTTGTAATAGTAATGTATCACAAATCAACTTATAAGTGAACAAGTAATCCTTACAACACTACCAGACTTCTCTTGACTTTGATCACATTCTCCACCTTAAATGAGTAAATAATTTTCCAAGATCTCTGTTGCTGATACTGTTGAATATACATTTTTGCTATCCAAAGTATCAAGGTCAAACTCGTACATTATAATATTAAATTAAGTGCATAATTGAACCGTGCCAGGCGAAAAGGTGTCTTCGGGCATGCCCGAAGACACCTTTTCGCCTGGCACGGCATCCGCTTTGTCTAATTAGGCTTTTATTGCCCTTTTGCACAATAGATGAATACAACAGAATGTATGGATGGGTAGCAAAGGCCCGAATGAAGCTGCATAGATACGTAGCTGACCTAAATCAGTGCGTTTTACACAAGCTTGGAGACCTTTTTTCGCTTAAGGCGGTCCAAATGTTGGTTGTGCAAAAGAATAAAGATATGCATGTAACTGGCAATTAAGAAAACTCTTTGAGATCTGAGTTTAATATAAAATGTCTCTTGCATAATTAATAGGATGGACCCTGTCTTGTTTAGAAACAAAATGGGACATCATTTAGGAAAGCAACATTTTTATTAATACGGACATCAAATGTATAGCCAAACCAGATCAGCGGTTCTCTATTCGTGTACAGAGCCGTTTGTATAATAAGTGCAATGTATACAAGTTGAGTGCGCAGGCTCAGCCGAAACTTTCCTGTTCCGCATGTTTTCCAGCATGGCGCCTCAATTATAAAAAGAAAGCCTAGATTAAGTGGTTGATGGTTATGAAATAGATCTTAATGCAAAGCATTTCAAAAAAACACGTCGGCGAATAAAACCTCGACATGCATTAAACGGTGAACAGACAGACCTATTAAGACACCTTTTAACTCATTTATTGCTTATGATGAATGTTATAAAAATAGTTAATGCTCGGTTCCAGATAAGAAGTTTTTCAGAAATTTTTTGTTTTCTTATTCACCACTAAAATAGACGTTGAAGGTTTTCACTAGAAAGACTCACAGAGACCATTCAAATGGGTTTCAAACCCTATGATGCTCTATGTGAGCAAAATGACCCCCATTCAATAACGCACCATGTAGTCCTAGATCAGAATGCGTATTTGCGTAGTCTGACACAGTACCTTCGATATGCGCTTACACTGTGTATGCTGGTCCTGTTGATTTAAACAGAAAGCAGTCTTTAAATCGGCTATTAATGGCGAAAACACCGGAAAAAAATATCAAAATGTGTTGCTACTATCATTAATAATTGAAGAACATCACGAAAAATACCTATATAATTTTGACCCCTCCCCCATTTAAACTCTACTTTTATATTGTTAAACTGGGTTTACAGGGGTAAACATCATTTTTTCTTATTTCTGCTAAAAACACAGATTGTGTGGGTGCTCGTTAGAACCGCCTCGCCAAGGCGGTTCTAAAGAGTACCCACAGTCTATGTTTTGAGCAGAAATATGAAAAAAATAGCAGAATTTTTATCTGAAAACTCTCAGGTTTTGGTGGTGAAATTTTCAATATATTTGAATAGGCTTGTTTTCGTAATGAAACTTTTCTGACAATGAATATTGAATATACATATGCTACAACATCAGAAAACGCAATTGCACAGGCCAGAGGCTTATTTTAGTAGAATTATAAACCTCTGCGCAGGCTCATTACGAAAACACGCCTATTCAAATATATTGAGAATTTTACAACCAAGAAATGAAAACTTTCAGATGAAACATTCTGGTAGTTTTCATATTTCTGCTTAAAACATAGATTGTGGGTACTTGTTAGAACAGCCTCACCGAGGCGGTTCTAACGAGTACCCACGATCTATGTTTTTGAGTAGAAATAAGAAAATGAATGTATACCCTGTAAACCCCAGTTTTACTGTATAAAAATGGGGTTTAATGGGGTCAAATCAATATAGGCGTCTTTTCGTGCTAGATCTGAAATTTCACTGAGCGCGCATGTCCGATAATATATTTTTTGACGTAGCGGCTAAAATGTCTTTCTATGCAAGTAGCTGTTTTAACAGCTGTTTTCAGAAATATTTCAGTTGTCACCATGCTTTTATCTCAACATAACATTTATCTTTGTTTGCTTTTTTTCGGTTATTTTTTATTATTATTATTATTTTCTCTTGTCTGTTCTTTGACAGGCACTGGGGTTGTATTAGTTTGTAAACTGTCAAATCAACTGCAGGAAATGAAGAAGACAAAAATGTTGAAAGTGATTGCGATTTCAAATTCAAATAAGCAGTAATGCATTTCACTAGACAGATCATTTCATTTTTTACAGAGGTCCGATGCATTTCAAATCAGACAGCCTGTGTGTCCTCTATACTTCCTGTAAACTAAAAGTGAAGAAAGGTGTCGTGCTATAGTGCGCCTGAGTACACTGTCATTGCCATGTGTACATGATGTCACAATTCAGTTAGGCAGCTTTATGAAAGCGAGTACTTATAGCACCGTTAATTCTTTCGGCGCCAAATTTCAGACGACATTTGTCGTCTGCTTTTTTTTTATTTTAACAAACTATCGTTTGAAAAGACGTTTATATGCGTTTGAAAAGACGTTTATATGTAAAGTTGAAAGACTGAATGTCAAACAGCGTAGATCCAGATGAGACGGCTCATTGAGCCGTCTCATCTGGATCTATGCTGTTTGCAAAAGCTTATTATTATTGCATGTGGCAGTGAAAGAGTTAAGCAGAAAGAGTAATGATTAGTTTGTTGTAATGAATAAATGTCTACAGACACTAAACTGGTATCAACTCTTAAGACGGTCTATTCGTATGGGAGACATCTTGACCTTGTCAGTCTTTATGTGGCTGTTTACAGACATATATCAGATGTTTTTGCCACAGACAAGCCATAAACAGACTTTTTAAATCCCGGACATTACTATTCCCGTATTTTCCTAAATCTCTGTTCAGGGTTTCTACCCATAGGCATGGTGGACGAAGCATGCTTACCAAGTAATACTTGCTTTCCATTGACACCTGATTACACCCCATTAATTTTGTGTCCATGTCTGTCTGTCTGAACATTCCGAATTTTGTCTTTGTTAGTATCGACTTTATGAGTTTCCGAAATACGATTTGGTATGTTGACCTCAGATTTATTTAGTTAAGGTATTGAACAGTTCAAACAGAAAAAAAAAACGTATTAGTAAACAAGGCCAATGATTTCTAATACGAACTTGTTAATTATGACTGAAATCTAAGCATATCGTTCAGGTTATCCGGCATAGTAACATAGCGCCACAAGAAATTAGTTACATGTCAACAACTTGATCTAGAGTTTCTACCCATAAAAATGTCCATTTTCATGTATTTGTCTTAAAAAAATATTTAAAAGTCTAAATCCTTGTACGCCACGGACATTACGGACATTATTTCATGTACGAAGCCATAAGTTAACCTTTTCACCCCTGAATTAATGAAATGGACTCTTCCACCTCAGAATTTGGTCACACCCATTGTTGAAAATAGGGGTTTCAGTCAGAGTCAATAACAGAATGTTAAACTGTGCAGATCCACACGACACGGTCTCATCCGGATCTGCATTGTTTGCAAAGGTATACGTACTGGTCTGCAAGGATGCAAGGGTTAAACCAGACTTGAAAACCAACAAAGATATGGTGAATCTATCATGCCATGGCATAGTCAGATACAATAATCGTCCTGACTAACGATTTGAACGATTTGATAATTATGTAAGACCAAAAGCACTGATAAAATAGTGGATGGCTTACTAACGGTTGATAATGGATATTTGGAAATAATGGTTGATACAATTTATCCAAAAGAACTACAGTTAAATAAAACTAACACCTCTGACACCGAAGCCCCGTTTCTGGATTTAACCTTTCTCCTGCTGAACACGATATGCCCTGTCTTAGCAAACAGTGTAGATCCAGATCAGTTGGCTTCTGAAGAAGCCAACTGATCTGGATCTGCACTGTTTGTCAATAAATATGTGAATTTCTATCAAAAACCCAGATCAAGTAATCTGATTGGCTGGAAATTAGAAGTGGGTGTGGCATCTTAATTTATTCAGCATGACAAGGGTTAAATTTATCAGTATCTGATGACATAATCTCACCATAGTGCAGGTTATATTTTATTTCCTTTGGGATTATTGAGCCCATCCTAGTTATTTTGAAAATCGAATTCCACTTCAGCCGGTATGCAGCCTCGCAAACTACAGCGTTGCATATGAAGAGACTCAATCAAACCGAGTCTCCGATTTTCGTGATTTTATGTGTTCTTTTTTCCAAAGGCAATCCTTTTTACTTTTATTTTACTCTACTTAAATTTATGACAAACTTTGATTATGATATTTTAAATTTTCGATTTTTGGATGGTGATGTCCCTCGTGCTATATCTTGTGGTGTATATATTTCTCAGTTAATCCATTTTTCGAGAGCATCTAGTCAATTTAGTGACTAACTGCTAAAATTCTTATGCAAGGGTACCATTATCATCACGAAAACATGCCTATATAATTTTGACCCGCTTGCACCCCATTTTTATATAGTAAAACTGGGGTTTACAGGGGTATACATCATTTTTCTTATTTCTGCTCAAAACATAGATTGTGGTACTCGTTAGAACCGCCTCGACGAGGCGGTTCTAACGAGTACCCACAATCTATGTTTTGAGCAGAAATATGAAAAATATCTAAATTTTTTATCTGAATATTTTCATTTTTTTGGTGGTAAAATTTTCAGTATATTTGTATAGAAGTGTTTTCGAAATGTCATAAACTATGTAAAACATTTTTTTAAATTTTATCACCGTCATTCTGAATTAATGTCGAAATATAACGTTGGTTTGAAAACACTTCTGCAAGGAGATCTATCCGAACCTGAATTTTATATTTTATGGCGACTTAGTCTATAAATTCAGAAAGATTGTTGGGGAAACTGATTTTTAGTACATTTTAAAAAGATTGTTACTTACTGCAAAAAGATAGGTTACAACATGGATATTCTGCGGCAATCTGCATGCATGGTTGTTACCAATTATGGTTGATAGCTTTGCTTCCCTCTTTAAATAGATCAAGGTAGGTCGGTCCTCAGGCTAAATGACGGCTCCTCCTCAATCTATTTTGTCTATGGTCGGGCTCATTGTGGCCATATTTGTGGTTTTCTTGTGGTCTGGCTGCAGATCGTCATTGGGCCCTTTGTTTTGTTGTATCACAGTGTTTTTGATTATACGTTTCATTGTGATGTTTCACAACTGAGATAGAGGACCTCTACGCGGACCGAACATACGTATATTTGTAATTTGGAACTGCATCAGAATTAAGGGCGAAGTTTTGCGGGAGCAAAACTAGTTGAAATTCTCCATCCCCATCCCACCACCAGCAGTTTTCCTACTGACTGTTCCAAGGCGTTTCTGCTACAGTTCTTTGTTTGTTTGGTTGTTATTTCATATGTGTCGTTTGTGGTGACCATATTTGTTCCTCATCTCTCCTTCCTTTGGTGCCTCGGGAGGGCTGTGCTTCGTGGCTGTGGCATTTCCTGAGTATTTTTCACTGATATTTCAGACTGGCCAGCATGCAAAATTATTGTGTGAAGAAATTTTGGATTTATGTACAGTCGAACTTCAATGGCTCAAACAGTTTTAGGATAATGGAAATTTAACCCTTGTCATGCTGAATAAATTAAGATGCCACGCCCACTTCTAACTTCCAGCCGGTCAGATTACTTGATCCGGGTTTTTGATAGAAATCCACATATTTAATGACAAACAGTGCAGATCCAGATCAGTTGGCTTCTGAAGAAGCCAACTGATCTGGATCTGCACTGTTTGCTAAGACAGGGCATGTCGTGCTCAGCAAGTGAAGGGTTAGTATCGATATGGGTACTTCGTGCCATGGAGGGTTAATCATAGTGTCAATTCAGAAGGAAAACGGGGATGATTTAGGGATGTTTTTTCGATCTTTTATAAAATAATGATACTTTGAGTATATTCATTACAATCGCCTCGACGAGGCGACTCTAATGAGTGCACATAATATGCAGTTTTTGATAAAATAAGAAAATGTCCCTAGAATAACCCTTAAATAACCCTTAATATTTGTATACTTCAGCTATCGGAAGAATTTCCTAGGGGCAAGTTCGAATTAGCCACGGTAAACGAGGCATAGATGTTCGAGTCATTGAAGCTTTACTGTACATCTAAAATTGTTGACCGACTGGCAAACAGTGCAGACCCTGCAAAACTGCGCATTTTACCAGGATCTGCACCGTTTGTTAAGGAATGCTTTATACTCTTGGCCGCTCATCTTGTTCTAATGGTGTTTGGTCATATGAACATGTAGTAAAATGAACTTATTTAAATTTTAGAACAAGTTTGGTAAGAATTAATTACATCCGAACGAATAATTCGAGTAAATACGTACACTATGCAATATCATTTGTGCTTCAGGAAGACAAAATAATCAACCCTCGCCCCCCCCCCCCCCCCCCCCCCCCACACACACACACACACACACACTAATATAACAAAATTAACCCTTGTAATGCTGAATAAATTAAGATGCCACGTCCACTTCTAATTGTCAGCTAATCAGATTACTTGATCCAGATTGCTGATGCAAATTCACATTCTTAATGACAAACAGAGCAGATCCAGATCATTTGGCTTGAAGAAGCCAACTGATCTGGATCTACACTGTTTGCCAAAGCAGGGGATATCCGGATCCGCTGGACTAGGTTAATATTATTTCTACCATATAAGATAAAAGGTTAAATTGTTGAGCAAATTGCAAAAAAAAAATCAAGTGTTGGTATGAACATGTCAAGGTAAACATATGACCACCTAGACTAACGCTGTAAAAGACACGTAAACTGACATTAAAATAATCTACCTGAAATTCAGGTAAATGAAAATGATTTGTTTTATTTTAAGAGTCGGATGAAAATAATGTATTCGCACCCTTGCACCTCATATCACGTGACAAATATATCTTTGTAAGGAGGAATGTTTGTGTGGTCTCATAATCAGTCAACAAGAGAAGGAGAAAGTGAATTCAGATGATTAATACCTTGTGGTATATACTCAAACGAGAAAAAATAAAACACTAGGTATTTAGAAAAGTCATTCTTGTTATGAAAGGTTATGTCAAAAGTTGTGAAAAAAAAACTGCAGAAGAAACAGATCTGCGCCGGGTCAAATATAGTAAAACTTTAATGACTCGAACAGCGATGGCTCGTTGACCTTGGCTGATTCGAACTTGTCTTTGAGTCCCTTTGATATTGTCTTCGATTACTCAAGAAAACGAATGTCTCGGGTTATTTTAGGGACATTTTCTTATTTTATTCTAAAATGTATGTCGTGTGTACTCATTAGAATCGCCTCAAATTAGATCACTCAACATACCGTTATTTTATAGAAGATTGAAAAGACATCTCTAAATTATCCCCATTTGAGTCTTGACCTTGCGCTATGATTGCCTCTTAGTGGCTCAAACTACCCATGTCTAGGACAAATTTCCACGGTCCAAAGATGTTCGCGCTATTGAAGTTCGACTGTATTTAGGACAAGTACGAGAAGAAATTGTTCGGTTTGAGAAGCTAACGCTAAATCACTCTGGATAAAAAAAAAAAAAAAAAAAAAAAAAAAAAAAACGGACGACATTTTAAATATATTTTTTATTTTCCCCAGAAAACAGGTTTTGGCATTTCATGCAAATTATCTCCAGTGGAGACAATTTGCATGAAATATCAAAACCTGTCTTCTGGGAAAAATATGAAAAATATCATGAATTTGTCGTCTGCTGATTTAGCCCATAGACTGGTAAAGGTTAAAGAATTTACGGTAGACCACTACATGCTCCACGGACTTGTTATGATAAAGTGTATCCCGGATATATGTTTTCGATCTGTTTATACAACAAACAAAAGAACCCAACCCCTCCCCTAGCGCCCCGCCCCCGCCCCTCCACCCCCACCACCACCACCACCACCACCATTACCACCATCGCATCCGGTTTAATTCCTTATTTCTACGCAAATAAGCAAATCCATATGACCTGCGATTCTGCCACAAGTTATACAACATAATTTGACACTAGTCAAAAGCAAACTATAAATGTCATTTATTTCAGTCTGTTTGCTTGTAAAAAAACAGACCTGCATTAAATTTTTAAAGTTTTTGTAATTTCCTTGAGGCACAAATGAATGATAAACGGTTTGTTGGTTTTTGCAGAACATTGTATGGGTTGACTTGCGATATGTATTTTAACGCTTTGCACGCTCGTAGGTAAAATTTGGAATAGACAACATTTTGAAATAGTTTTCTTATTTTTCCTAGAAAATGGAATTTGACACTTCTTAAGGAGACAATTTGCATGAAGTGTTAGCACCTTTTTTCTAGGAAAAATAAGAAACAAAAATAACATTAGTTTGTCGTCTGCTGAATTTGCCCATAGCATAGTAAGTGTTAACCCTTAAAGTCCAATTCAAATTGTAGTAGACAATATTCATTTTTTGTTTGTTTGTTTTGTGAAAATAAGACTTGACATTTCATGTGTTTCACGTGAAATAACAATCCTTATTTTCTGTAATGTCGAGCCTTATCTTTTGTGATGTCTTCAGAATGTCGCCTGTTGCTGTTGTGATTGACTTAAAGGTTAAATGACCTAGCAAAACTAGGAACTCGATAAATCACAGAACATATTACTTTTTATTCTTTTAATGGTGGCAATATTTGCTAATTAACCTGAACCGCTCTCTTTGCAATTTCAGTAGACGATAAATTGATTATATTTTTTTATTTTTTATTTTTTTTTATTTTTTTTTATTTTTTTTTTATTTTTTTTTTTTTTTTTTTTTGCTCACCTGAGCACGAAGTGCTCAAGGTAGCTATTGTGATCGGTCAATGTCCGTCGTGCGTCGTCCGTCGTGCGGCGTCAACAATTTGCTTAAAAAGTCTACTCCTCCACCTCTGGACCAGTTGACTCGAAACTTTGTAGGAAGCATAGGGATGACTTGTAAATTAAAAGTAGCTAAAATTCTTTCGACCGGAAATCGAAGATGGCCACCATGGCCGCCATCTTGAAAATATATTTTTCGCTTCTTCTTCTGAACCGAAAAGCCATTTGACTCGAAACCTGGTAGGAAGCATCGGGGGGACTTTTTAGATCAAAAATAGCTAAAATCCTTCCGTGGCCGCCATCTTGAAAATCTATTTTTCGATTCTTCTCCTGAAGCAAAAGGTCGATTGAACTTAAACATGGTAGGACGCATCGGGGTGATTTGTAAATCAAAAATAGCTAAAGTTGTTCCGATCGGAAATCCAAGATGGCCGCCATGGCCGCTATCTTGAAAATCTGTTTTTCACTTCTCCTGAACCGAAAGGCCTTGAAGCTTGGTTAGAAACATCGGGGTGACTTATAGATCAAAAATAGCTAAAACTGTTCCGTTCTAAAATCCAAGACGACTGCCATGACCGCCACCTTGAAAATCTATTATTTTATTCTCCGGAACCAAAATTGATTTGAAACTTGGTAGGAAGCATCGGAGTGTCTATAGCCCAAACATAGCTAAAAATCAGTTCGATCGGAAATCCAAGATGGCCGCAACGGCCGCCATCTTGAAAGCCTGCTTTTCGCTTCTTGTCCTGAAACGAAAGACCAATTGACTCATAACTTGGTAGGAAGCATCGGGGTAACTTGTAGATCAAAATAGATGAAATAATTTCAATCGGAAATCTGAAATGGCCGCCATCTTGAACATTTATTTTTCGCTTCTTCTCCTCAAACAAAAGGGCAGTTGGCTTGAAACTTGATAGGAAGCATCGGGTTGGTTATTCTACTGACACTGTAAAAGTGCTTTAACTCCCTCCCCGCTCCCCCTCCCCCACCCCCAACCCCGGTGGTTTATTCTACTGACCGTTCTAAGGCGGTGGTCCCGGTGTTAGTCTTACTCGTTGTTGCTTTGTGGTTTATTCTACGCGATTTGTTTTATGCCTTACCTTGTGTTATTTTGTTTTTGTGTTTTCAGTCCTTTTAGCATTGCGATTAACTCGCTTGCAGAAGAGACAGCTTATCTTAGTGCTTTTCGCACGTTTGTTCGATTTGCCCTTGTTTGATTTTATCTGTTTCCTCTTCCTCTTGGTGTCTGGGAAGGGCTGCGCTTTGTGATTGTGGAACTCCCTGGACTTTTCTCTTACCTTTTTTTGACTAGTAGATCAAAAACCAATATGGCCGCAATGGCCGCCATCTTGAAAATCTATTTTTAGCTTCTGTTCCCGAACCGAAAGGCCAAAATGCATAAGAGTGACTTGTAGATCAAAAATAGCTAAACTCGTTCCCATTGGTAATCAAAGATGGCCGCTATTTTGGAAATCTGTTTTGCGCTTCTTCTCCTGAATCAGAAGGCCAATTGACACGAAACTTGGTTGAAAGCATAATACCACTTACGTCCCCTTTTACTTGACCCTCGTCCTATATCGCAGCATATGTGAAGAGATATGTATCATATTTATTTATGATTAATTCATCCAAGCAGATATATAAACGCTTCCATTTTTTTAATTTTGATTTATGTTCTATTACCTTTAAATGTTTACGCTAACTATTAGCGCTTTTATATAACGAACTTTCGGCGGAACTAAAGGAAGACAGGGCTCCGTGCATCAATTTTGGACTTAAATTTCATAGGTTTTACCAGTTTGAAGTTCACTGTGTGATAGTGACACTTGTGCATTCTTCTGATGATGTAGGGATGCCATTAGGTGTATTCTAGAACTTCTTTTTTTTTTTTTTTTTTTTTTTTTTTTTTTTGGACTTTCAAATGATTATGCCGATTACATCACGAAAACACGCCTATATAATTTTGACCCCCTTAAATCCCACTTTTATAAAACTGGGGTATACATTATTTTTCTTATTTCTGCTCAAAACATAAATTGTTAGTACTCGTTAGAACCGCCTCGCCGAGGCGGTTCTAACGAGTACCCACAATCTATGTTTTGAACAGAAATACCCGAACATATTCAGTTTTAGGAGTTGAAATTTTCTTTATATTTGAATAGGCGTATTATTTTCGTAATGAGTATTGTATAAACGACCTTTTTGGAAGTAGGACATTTCCGATGCAAAAAAAAAAAAAATGTGTTATTCACATTGATTAACGTGCCGCCGATAAGAGACATTTTAAGCTGTTGTTCAAAGCACGGGATGTCATTTGCATTTTCAAAGAGTGTTCATCATTTCTGACATCAATTTATGTTTTGATTTAATGGAAATATACACAGCTTTTTATTTTCTTCAGTAAATACATTGTAAATGAATAAAATTATATTCATTTATATATTCTGTGACCTGAATCGTTTCATTTCAGTCCTTGTTGATCGTTGAGGCACCAGTGACACCTTTGAGATTATTTCGGCCTATTTTGGTCCGTCTTCAATTGTCTTGTGTGGGCAAGCGAAGCTAAGACCGTTTCAGCCCTTGATGCTGCTTTTCTATCCGTTCTTCTGTACGTCCCTTCTTCTAGCTTAAATATTTAAAATGATTTAGCAGTCATAGTTTTGACTATACTATTTGGACCTGCAACAGCCCTTCCTCTCTTTCATATGAGGTTTTTGTTTCACAGATTGAATTTAAGAAGTTATTCAGTGTATCAATATTAGATCTCGGGAGGTCAGCTGCTTACTTCAAAGCTTTTGACACAATGCCAAACTCGTATCTGCCATATGGTGTTGTTGGCCATGTTTAAGGGACACATTTTTTTACTTCTTGTTTGTTTTCCTGTACAAGTACACCAAGCCCCTTCTGAAAAGAGGTCTGCTCTAAAAGGAAAAGGATGTGTTCCCTTTGAGGAAATCTATTTCTAACAGAGTAACCTACCATGAATTGGGCATAGAAGAATGTCTTTAGGCGACACAGTCCGTCTGGTAGCATACAACAAGTTTCTGACTTAATACGGACTAGGGGGGTGGGGCGTGGGGTTAGAGGGGGCGGGGTGGAGGTGGACGTACACTAAATTAGGTTTAAACCTCAGCAGTTTGCAGTTGACCATTCCAAAGTAGTATTGCTGTTACAGTTGTTTTGGACGTTCAGTTTTAGAGGTTCCTTCCTTCTGCTTTCCAGGCAGTGGTTTTTATGTGCTGTTCAATGTCATTATACCCTTACCCTGTTCTTTAGGAGGGATGTGTTGCGTAACTGTTAACTTCCTTAAGATATCTCCATATTCATTATTTCTTATATGTTTTTGCTATGACAACTCGACGGATGCTGTCAGGAAAGCGGGATATCTTTACTGTTTTAGGGATACCTAACCTCACAACTGCAGTGGTCTCAATCTGAGCAGTTCTGTCAGACTATCGACTAAATAGCTGGGCCCAGTTGTTCAAAGCTAACGACATCGTTAGTTAACGATTCGTTAAAATTTACATCGAGTGATACGCAAATATGCTGAAATTTTTTGCTGAAAAATGTGAGTGCAAAAGCTACTCACATTTTTTCAGCAACAAAATTCAGAATATTGTATATTGAATCCGCTAAAACAGTTAACGAAATCACCCTTAACGAGCTCGTTAAGCTAACGACGCTTTGAACAACTGGGCCCTGGAGTACAACATTTCCTAGAAGACTGCATGTGCGCCCAGCGATGACTCAGATCAGCCTGTGCATCCGCGGCACACTGTGGGTAGCCAAGGATCCAAGCGTCTTTAGGACAGCGAGGACTATGAGCAGCCTTCTAGGATTTCGCTGGGCGCACATGCAGTCTTGTAGGCAATGTTGCGCCCAGGGAAGTTCCTTTTTAAAGAGAATGTCTCTCTTCGTACTGGAGGCAAAAACAAATAGGACACAGTTGTCTCCCCAGAAAATGTATTCGTTCATCTTTAGGAGGATGTAAATTGCCATCATGAAACATTTATTTACACTAGCATGAATTTAATTCAAATTATTTTTCACATGGACGTCAATTTAATTTATATGAACAGATAATGTTACTATCCTCATTTTTTGCAAATCAATATCATTAAAAGCTCAATAAAGCCCGCTAGATTATATCTTAATTGCAATTCAATTTTAATTTGCGGAGATAAATTTTCATCTGACATAGTTAGCAATGATGTTATTGTCTTAGTTCAAATCATGCCCTTTGGCTTGAAGCAGCTGAAGATACCAGGAAAAGTGCGCTGATAGAAAACCTACCACTAACAATATACAGTGAAGTCTCTATACGTGGTAGCTGTAATGAATTCTTCGCTATGTGTAGCCATTTCACTCAGACTTTTCGCGGAAAGTCCCGAATACTATGGCCTCTTTCAGAACAGAAATTTCACCGTCCAGTCGAAGTCGGAATAAAAACAAAATGGCCGCGCGAGAGAACTCTCGCGGAAGCGAAATGTTTTTTTCAGCGAAAATGCCTAGCTCTGCCGTGTAAAGGGTTGCAACATTAAAGGAAAGAACATTAGTTTTTAGTTGATAGTTGGTTGCTGAAGCTGAAGCGCCCACCATGTTTCTTATTCCGAGATTGATTGGCTGATTTAGTCATATGGCATAGTGCCACGTGACTTGGATTACGAGGGAATTACAGTAAAGTACTGAAGCTGTATGAAATCGGCTATTGCAATATTATTTGCATAGAAGTTGAATCTTATAACGTTAACTTCTGGAGAGCTAAAATCTACATATTAATATGGGTCTTTAAGTTTGAAAATGGAGTAGTGTTGTCATTTTCTAACGCACCACATAGAACACGAGCCGCAACGTCTAAAACGTACCTTCGGTCATGTGCGCAGAGCGAGGATTGTAATCAGCCTGTGCGTTCGAGCGGTTTGATCAGAACTTTCACTTTGCACTTTTTGGATGGTCAAGTATGTAAGGTTTCATGTGGACAACAAAGACTCTGATCGGACTGCGCGAATGCGCAGGCTGATTTGAGTCTTCTTAGGGAGCCATGTCAGCAAGTACGTTTTCTCATGTTCAGGCTCATATAATTTTATTGCAATCTTTTAATGATATCGAGATGTTTGATTAGATGCTGCATCTACTTTTCAAAATGCTGGGAGCATATCATCTCGACTGATTATATATATATATATATATATATATATATATATATATATATATATATATATATATATATATATATATATATATATATATTGTGCCGTTTCTGTACGCAATTTGATTCCATGTGGAATCTGGATTATGCCGTTTCTGTACGCAATTTGATTCCATGTGGAATCTGGATTATCATCATCATTATTATTATTATTATTATTATTATTATTATTATACTAAATTTATATAGCACCTTTATCATATGTACATACGTTCAAAAGTTGGGTTATACATCCATTGTCTCACAGAGTTGCTAATGAAACGTTAAAATTAGATACACTTTATGTTTCACTGATATACGAAAAGTAAATAAGAGAACTTAGGAACTGTTACAATCAGATCCACATCAAGCCCCGCATTACCAAAGGGAAAGACAGACAAATACAATAAAGCAGCCGCAAAAGGAACAGATGGCAAGCAGAGTTGGCAATGTCTTTTCCCCAAAGGTGGGAACTCTGCTACCAAAACTTAACTGAATATATGATCAAATTACATAATTGTTTAAAGAAAAACATAACAAAATGAAATACTACATAACAATCAACAAAATATACCACAATAAAAGTACCACCTTGGAACGGTCAGTATCACTGGGGCTCTACCGACCGTGTTGGTCTTGCTTTGTGGTTTGTTCTGCGAGGCACTTTGTTGTATGTCTTTCCGTGTGTCATTTTGTTCTTGTGTTTTTCAGTCCTTTTAGTATTGCGATTACCTCGCTTGCGGAAGAGAGGGCTAATCTTAGTGCTTTTCGTACGTTTGTTCGGTTTGTGCTTGTTTGGATTTGTCGGTTTCCTCTTCCTCTTGGGGTCTGGGAAGGGCTGAGGTTTGTGATTGTGGCACTCCCTGGACTTTTCTCTTACCTTTTTTAAGCTAGCTTTACGGGATCCCAACCCTCGCCCTAAGCTTCCATTATGGTAAAAAACATATATTTGTACCGTCCGTGTGGAGGTCCTCTAACCCTTTCTCAAAGAACTCTGTGCCGTTGTGTCTTGTTAGTATTTGTTCCCAATCTTTTCTTCTTTCGGTATCCTGGGGATGCTGTACTGCATGACTGTGTCCTTTTGTTTTAGGTAAACATTTATATTTCTGGTTACTTGTCTGCATATTCGGTTCACTGGGAAGACTTGTGCACTGTGGTTGTAGATTTTCAGGAGGTTAGGGTGATGTTTCCATCGAGTATATGACCTTGTGCATGACAAAACCTACAATAAGACTTGTGCGACCACTGAAGACTCAGATCAGCCTGCACATCCGCGCAGTCTGATCAGTCTTCGCTGATCGCATGTACCTTCTACAGACTCAACGAGAATCCTTGCCATACTGGGTAGATGTACTCGTGCGCTGGCTCATTTGTAGACTGGAGACCGCTAAACAAGTAATTGGCAAACAGTGCAGACCCAGATCAGACGACGCAGAACGCGGCGTCTGATCAGGGCCTCCACTGTTTGCAATAGTTCAACCATTTTCTCTAGGAATATCTAAATTACATAGCCTGACATACCTAAAATCGATATTAGAATCTTCCAATATATAGTGTGGGGAGTTCATTCAATCTACAATGGGTAAGACCTCAGCGGTTGTTTCTGCTACTATGTCAGGGCGGCACCCCCGTTTCTATTGCAGTATTTCTTTATTTGAAAGTACGTTATTGTCAATATACCACTGTGTCTTGTCATTGTTTGTTCCTCTTCTCTACTTCTTTCGGTGCCTCGGAAAGGCTATACATCGCCATTGTGACCTTTATAGAAATGACGTTACACAAGGAAGGAAAAATATTTTTCCTTGGGTAACGTCATTTCTATATTGACATAAATTCAGACCGTCTGCATAGATTTCAAATGCACGCTGCTGATTTCGTTTAGGCAGTGCTAACGTTTATTTTTATTCAAAAGTAGGTTTACGGTTTTCGATTGCTTTATAATTACATAATAAAATACATTTCACCCTTGGTTTAATAATATACCACGTCCGATATATTTTTTTCTGTGTTTTTTCTGAGAACAAACAACTGAAAAATATTTCTCATTTGACGCTGCTGGTTTCTCTTAAATCAGAATTAAACCTGCATGCGTTGTGTTCACTTGGGTTGAAAGAAAATGGTGAACATATCTGATCTTTAGAGACGATTTTAGTCAAACATCAACCTATTGCTTCCTGGAAAAATAAACAAAATTTCATCAATTTGAAGTCTACTGATTCTGCGTACATAGTACTAAAGATAAATCAGAATTAAAATGAACCTTGGCACAGCATTTCCTACAAAATCAGCTTGCGCATTCGTACTGGTTGATCAGTCTTCGCATGGCAGAATGGTGGTGACCAAGAATCCAAAGTGTTTTCAGGAGGTCAGCAATTTCTAAACAGCCTGCGCGAAAGTGTAGGCTAATCTAATTCTTCGCTGGGCGCACATGCAATCTTGAAGGAAATGCAGTGCTTCGGCTCACTCACGTTTGCTTTATTCTCGATAGACTTGAAATAAAAAATTTTACAATATCTATCCTAAATAGTCAGACAGACAACGAACTGTTGTTGACGAACAGTTGAGACATAGGTCAGACGCTGCGGAAGGCTTGCGCTGTTTGCCACTGATCCCGCAATTTATATATTTAATACTACTTAAGAAGATTCTAAATAAAACCGAGCCTCCCATTTTCTATCACTAATGTGTTCTTTGTTTCCAACGTCAACTGTTTAGATTTTTATTTCACTTCACTGCAGCTGGTGTCAAGTGCCATATAGCAGCCGTAAAACATCTCCCCGTACTTCACCATGATGCAGATTATATTTTTAATTCCTTTGGGATCATTGAGCCTGTTCAGGTTACTTTGAAAATCGAATATTGCTTAAGCCGGTGCTAGGGGTGGGGTGATATACTGTCTGGCAAACTATATAGCTGTATATGCAGGGACTTTATCAAACCGAGTCAACGATATTCGTTCTTTTTTTTCTTTCTGTTATTGTTCTAATTTTAGTGCAAGTATGGTAAGGTGTCCAAATATGTAGGGTAAATACAGAAGCATGGTTGTTTTCACTGTTTATAGACAAAACTGACACGCAATAACTGTTCCAAACTGTCTTTACTTTTTTTGCTATTGACAGATAACCCTCCACCAACGCAGTCCCTTGGAACCTCCTATAACGCAAACTGTCTATATAATCTGGGTAGTTAAAAGGATGAAAGTTCAAGAGTGAAATCCCTTGCCATATTGCCCATTATACAGAGCGCTTGTCAATCGAACATGTTAAGTGCAAGCCACGATACAGATTCAATAGAGTCGAATCATGATAAAAGAGGTCTTTTGGTCAATACGGAAAGCAAGGAATCATATCAAGCGATTCAGTCCGATTATAGCATTCGATATCCGCTTACACAAACATTGAATACTGTAGAATGTGTCGGCGAACAATAAAAGCCTTGATCAGACTGCGCATGCGCAGTCTGACCAAGGCCTTTATTGTTCGCGCATGCCTAAAAGGTCGCTTTAACATGATGCGGCTCAATTAATTAAACAAGCGCTTATATTGGGAATGATTTAAAATGATATAACGTTATCATCACCGTTTGTTTCGTGAAACACAATGATGCCCTGCAACCAGTGTATAGTGACAGCTAAAATAAGATGAATGTAAGACCACCCTCGCGCTCGGTACACGGTTCAGTGAGTCTTTCTCACGCAAATCTTACGCTTCAGACTCATAGGCTACCGAAGGGACAATCTTCATACTTGTGCGTAACTTGTTTTCGTATCCTGCCGTTAGGCGACGTTTATACTTTCTAGAGTCCTTTCACCTGTGTTTGAGCATATACTTCCGCGTTCTTCAGCGTCATTTCACATATAAACCAAAAAAAAAAAAACAAAAAACCCGGGACGATAAAGATTCAAATCACAAAATAACTTTGCGTTAATACTCGTACCAGGTCATAGAGCAGTCCTTAATCAATGCGCCCTGTAATGCGAAAAGGGGTCATTTTAAATTGTGTACTGTAAAAATTCGCTTTCGGGCCATATAGCGAGAATAGGTCAAAATCAGTCCGCGCACCCAGACAGTTTGATGACATTATAGTAAAACTTTGGTTTACAGGGGTATACATTATTTTTCTTATTTCTGCTCAAAAACATAGATTGTGGGTACTCGTTAGAACTACCTCGCCGAGGCGGTTCTAACGAGTACCTACAATCTATGTTTTGAGAAGAAATACGAAAAATATCAGAGGCTTTTATCTGAAATTTTTCAGTTTTTGGAGGTGAAATTTTCTACATATGTGCATAGGCGTGTTTTTGTAATGGATGACACGTTCTCATGTATGAAAATGGCGTAACCTCAGACCGAAATGTACATATCAAATGATTGTAAAAGGCCCAAAAACAGAGTGTGAAAAATACATAGAAGACTCTGATCAGACTGTATTCTTGCTAATCTGGGTCTGCGCACGTTTTGTATATGTTCAAAGACATTTTTCCTTGAAGTGACGTAAACCGTCCACAGCTCTGAGACGTCAAACTATAACCAATAAGCAATCAGAATACTTTCATTTATCATGCATTTCTATTATCGTTGGCACTGGAGTCGGCGTTGTTGTTGGCGTTGTAACTGCCATCGGCGTAACAGCTTCCTGCGTGCGCGGTATGTCTTGTATCGCCCAGATCTGTCCCTCCGATTACTTTTGGTAAATCCGGTAGCTGAGTATATACTTTAAAACTGTTGCTGCTGACAAGAACATCTTATGAAGGTCTCGACTTGTCTCGGCCTGATTAAAATTTGTCGACTCAGAACCGCCATTCTAAGTAGGCCATAATCATTTCAGATAAAAGTACTCCTCATTAACTCTCTTGACTGTATATCACATATAAATAAGAAACAGTATCAATAAAGCATGCATATACATGAATAAAATCACAAAAAGCAGGCAAAAGCAAAATAAAAAGCACTTGAACAAAAACATACATCAGACATATATGTTTATCATGGCATTATCTGTTAAAAGTAAGATTTTTATATAACAGAATTTCGGAGCAAAATATAACGAAGCAAAATATTGTTGAGTGAGGGATAAAAGTCGCTATCTATCTATCTACCCATCTATCTATCTATCTATCTATCTATCTATCTATCTGTCTGTCTGTCTATCGCTTCGTCTTCGATCGTCCCTTTGGTTCTTATGGAATGCTGTATATTTGCCAATGTGTAAATTTGCACGTATTATAAACTTTGCCAGAAGAGTTAACAGAGATGAATACAGCACTCACCCATCACTGGCGATCATCCTCCTCTAAAATGATAATATGGAGGATTTTAAAAGTAACTAAGTGAAGTCAGGAACAGATACAATCGGATCCACATTAAGCCCATAACACCAAAGGGAAAGACAGAAAAATACAATGAAGCAGCCATAAAATGAACATGTAGCAAGCAGTTGGCAACTTTTTCCCAAAAAGGTGGCAGCTCTATTACCCAAACTTAACTGAATATATCTTAAACTTACATATTTGTTAAATTAAAACATTAGAAAGTGAAACAATACATAACAACTGACAAAAAGTACCACAACGAAAGTACTGCCTTGGAACGGTCAGTAATGCATTACTACGGTGTAGGTGGGTGCGGGGAGGGTTGGAGGAGTGGGGGGGGGGGGTCTTAAGCTAGAAAACCCATTCTGTTTCTGCAGAGGCAATAAGAGAGCATATTAGTTTCTTTTAGAGTAGACCTCTTTTCAATAGAGATGTAAAAGTGACTTGTTTGGTGAATGGTCATTAAAAAAACTACATTGATGCTTCATTGAACCACCATAAAGCTGCTTATATAGTGGCCTTGATCTCATTTTCAAAGTCATCAAAGGGCAAAATGTGTCAAATATTTGTCAAAATTACGGGCTGGTAACATCAGTATTTTCGCCTATGGAAGAGAGTGCACGACGGCGAATCGGGCCTCACACTGATTCAACTATTCGAGAAGGTTGGCACATGGTTATCGATGTCTGTGGTCGGTCCTGTCGTCGTCCAACTTGTGGTTTGCTTGTGCTCTAACTGCAGATTATCATTGAGCCCTCTGCTTTATTTCATCATAGTGTTTGTGATTATATGTCTTCTACTGTGATTTTTTGACTGATGGGGTAACGGTCAAACTGACGAAAGCCGACTTATTGCACTCACGCAGCAGAAAAGGTTTTACTTTCGGCGAAACCATATCTATCATTGTTTTTTTTTTTTTTTTTTTGTTTTTTTTTTTTTTTTTTTTCTTATCTAGAGCTTTGAGAATCAAATCATACCGTAATAGCCCTATATATTGGGACAGATAGGCATTTGCAAACAGTGTAGACTCAGATCAGACGCCGCAGAATGCGGCGTCTGATCAGTGTCTACACTGTTTGTCATACATACAAAAAA
The DNA here is from genome assembly GCA_964016985.1 of Anodontia alba. Classification (NCBI taxonomy): domain Eukaryota; kingdom Metazoa; phylum Mollusca; class Bivalvia; order Lucinida; family Lucinidae; genus Anodontia; species Anodontia alba. The sequence goes on from OZ024831.1 coordinate 28,150,822, forward strand.
TATTTTAGACACATCAAGAGGTAGTAGGATGGACTATGTCAAATATTAGAAGAAGTATGGTATGGAGTTAAGGTGCCCCAATACTTAGGGTAAATACGGTTACTATGAGGATGCACAGGAAATGCCATGACACACAGCACTCTCTAGAATTCGGATACGATTTTAATGACACGAAATGCACAACAAAACAGCAATTCAGAATGAACAGACAAAGAGAAGCTGTAACAGAAGTATCGCCTTGGAGCGGTCAGCAGCAACACGGTTGAGAGACTTAAACCTGACTTAGATCCCTACGCGGAACGAAAGCATTATTGTACAGTCGACTCTCGTTATCTCGACCTCGCTTATCTCGAATAACCGCTTATCTCGAAGTGAAATTCTGGTCCCTGTATTAACATGGAAATCTAAGAAAAGGTAACAAAATATTGTGGAAAAGAGGAGAAATTGCTCCAAAGGAGCAATTTCTCCTCTTTTCCACAATATTTTCAATATATCTCTATCTTCAGGAGTCAAATTACATATTCATTTGTTAAATGTGGTTGTTCGATTTATTGTTTTCCCCACTTCTGCAACTCTGATATTTCGAGGTACGAATATCTCGAAGTGTTTCAGAGAGTCCCTTGGTATTCGAGATAACGAGAGTCGACTGTATTTTGGAGCTATATTAGACGCCAGGAAGAGGCTTAGATTGATATAAATCAGTTTAAGCCCCATCCCTTTGCCCCAGTACTTTTTGTGCTAACCGTTCCAATGCGGTTCTGTTACAGTTCTTCTTTGATTATATGTCGGATAGGTTAAGTTTAAGCCCCACCCTTTTGCCCCAGTGCTTTTTCTGCTAATCGTTCCAATGCGGTTCTGTTACAGATCTTCTTTGATTTTATGTCGGATAGGTTTAGTTTAAGCCCCACCCCTTTGCCCTTGTGTTTTTTTCTTCTAACCGTTCCAATGCAGTTCTGTTGCAGTTCTTCTTTGCTTTTATGTCGGATAGCGGTTGTACCGGTTTGCGTTGTCATTAAATGTAATATGTACTCACCTTTTCTTCTTTCGGCACCTTGGGAATGCTGTACTCCTGATTGTATCTTTTTTAGGGTAACTTCATTTATATTATTGCATAAAAAGCAGTGTCGCACGTTATTAACAGCCGTGCATGAACCGGCGAAAAGCCGTGTATTAACAACGAAAAGCCGTGTATTAACAAGGCAATTCACGCGCTGTTAATGCACGGCTACGCAACTTTCAATATGATCGTACCGTTGCTTCCGTTACGAGATGTGTACTGCCCGGCCTTAGAACGAGCATTGTCCGTGGAAATTGCATTCGCGAGACATCGGTGTAAAGGTGAAACAAAACAGTGCAAGGAATAACGCGAAATGTAGCAAATGTTTTCAGATTTTATGCAATAATAGCGATCGAACATGGTTTTTCAATGCATTAACATCGCCAGGTTCCTAGGGAGGTGTTGAAAACCGCGGCCTCCGGCCTTGGTTTTCAACACCTCCCTCGGGACCTGGCGAATGCTAATGCATGAAAAACCATGTTTGATCCCTATATTATAAAAATTCTTGACGGTACAGTAACAGGCAGTTACAGTATGTAAATTAACTTCGACAAGAGTATTCCTACCTTGGTCAATGCTAGTTTGGTATCCGCATTGTCTAAGTAAAAACAGGTCAACATACACATGTAGGTCATTTTCAAGTTTTCTTGCAAGGTTTGCTTATTTCTCATTAACAGTATTCAACATCTAATAGTTTCTTATTATTTTGTATATGATGGTCACACTGAAAGTGATCAACACTTCCGTACTTGCGTTTAATACGTAACGTCACTTTAGGCTATGCTTAGTGTTCTGCTCGTCTCTTTGACAAAACTATTATTTTATTTGTTAAACTGTAGCTGCCAGGTTAGGAGCCGTGACATAAAAGTGTCGAAACAATTCACAATTATAGGCAGAGACTGCGAAAATATTTCGTGTGCACAGAAGAAAACAAGGAGGTACAAAAGTTGTATTCCTTGTTAAAGATGGCAGAACATCTAACAAGCGTATTCAATTCCACTTTGATTAAATGTTCATTCTCGAATTAAAACTATTTACTATTAACTTGTATCCACATGCAAAAGTTGAAGTAACAAATAATAATATAATATAAATTCCCTTTTATAGCCCCATATGATGCAAATTTTATGATACATTACTATCATTTCATCAGCAGTTTATTAAAGGGAAGTAACTTTATACCTTTCATCCTGCTACATGTCAATTAACTCGTCTTATCTAGCCACTGAGAAATTGATCTGCGATCGAAATCACATAAAATAGAAAATTAAAGTGTCTTTAGGTGTACTCGACTAAAAAATAGAAAACAGAAAATTATTGTGACGCCGTACAACTAGCTTGCATCATGATATTGTATTGGGTATACGAGGGATAATTTAGTGAGTAGGTAGCTAGCTGTATGAGACTCGAATGAACCCAGTAAGCATTCTTTATAAATCTATAGCGGGCCGTTATCGGCCCGTCAGGGTAGCTGACGTGCCGATAACGGCCGTCTATAGATTTATAAAGAATGCTAGCTGGGAAGGTTGTTTATAGTGTAAAACTAGCATTGTACTGCACAGTACATAACCCTAGAACGAATTATGCATTTGGGAACATTTTAGACAATTGTAATCACAAACACAGTAGACGACATTTTGATACTTTTTTGTTTAATTTTCGGAGAAAATACGGCTGATATTTCATGTCATTCCTCTAGTAGACGATTCATAGGAAATGTCAAAACTTGTTTTCTCTGAAAAATGAATAGCAGACGATTCATATGAACTGTCAAGCCTTATTATAACAAAAAGTGAGAATATCGTCTGCTAGAATTTTGCTTTTTCGGTTAACCTTTCAAACCTATAGACCATACTTTTCAAATAGTGTAGATCCGGATGAGGTAACGAGGCGTCTTATCAGGATTTATACTGTTTACCATTTAATTTGTATGTATGACTGATACGCATATTCGCAACAATGGCTGTATCGAAGCTTCAACAATGGAAGAGTCCACTTTATAAACTGTGCGATGAAAGGGTAAAAATCTTCACAGGACATTTACGACAACGCCAGGCGTACAAATTGGTTAAGGTGGCACTAGACATCGGGATATGTTCTTGGTATGGCGAGGTTCGGAATCAAACTGGGTAATCATGCGGTTGCGTGTTTTGATTCATTCTGATAAGACTAAATGATTTGTAAATAACCTTTCCTAATATGTATCCTATGGACTCGTTCTGTCACTTGTGTCATATATTATGTATTGTGAAACCTCAGAAAGCTTGTGCAAGATGTTTGTTCCAGTTGAGAGGTGAAACCCGATTACGCTATGACAAGATGACATATTACTGTCAAGAGTTTTTGTAGCTGTCTTTTTTTTTTCTTCTCAAAATATCTGATCGCATAAGGAAAAAAACTGGTCCCTGTCCGTGTGTGGAACAAGGGCGTCGACAAATATTGTCATATGTGATGTTTATTTCTATCTCAAACTTAGGCGTTTGAAAGAATATTGTTTACGTGTAGTTTAAAGATATTATTCAGTGGAGTGGACATGATACGATTGGTAGAATTTCCGTCAGTGTTTACGTAAATACACGGTTAACCCGACCACAGACGAGAAAGGTCAGGCACAAGCCATTCAGAAAATGTTGAGGATTGAACCGTCAGTGATTCTGCCTCGCCATAAAGGCGTCTTACAAAGAAAGAATGTGGAAGGGATATGTTTACCTAATCCATGCTCTCTCTCTCTCTCTCTCTCTCTCTCTCTCTCTCTCTCTCTCTCTCTCTCTACCTACCTACCTATCTGCCCACCAGCCCGCCGTCCCTCCCGCCCACCTACCTGCCTACCAAACTATACCTACCTACCTACCTACTTATCTATCTATCTATCTATCTATCTATCTATCTATCTATCTATGGTTTTTGTTTACACAGTGTTCGGATATTGTATATTTAAAACACGAACAGCGAAGGTCCTAACCAGACTGTATAGACGTATAGAGATTAAGCGTGATCTTCGCAGCTCGCGTATGAATTTATAACTTTATACTATTCCCCGAATCACATGGTAAAATTCAATTCCTATTTACAGAATAGTACTTATCCTAGTAACCGTAAATGCAGACCTAAGCAAACAGTATAGACCCCCTGTTTGCGGCGTCTGATCAGATTCCAGTGTTTGCATTTCGACTATCACTTTTAAAACATCACCAGGTAATTCTGTGGACTTGTTCAAAATTAAGGGTAAGTATGGTAAGAAGTTAATGTCCAAATATTTATGGCAATTACGGCAGTACAGGGCCTACCACACTGCTATATTTCAATGATAATAGAACGTTTGTATTTCTCTTATCTAACCATTTAGACTTATCGTTACTAATCGTTAGACAATGCTCCTCCTCTAGTCTCGCATCAGGAGAAATTTTTTCTTTTAAGTCAATACCGTATATACTCTAAACATTTAGACACCATCACTCATTAACATATCAGTTCTAAAATTTTAGTATTTGCTGATTTATCTAAGACTGTCGGATGAGTGGCAAACAGTGCAGAGCTAGATCAGACGCCGCATTCTGCGGCATCTACTCTGGGTCTACACTCCTTGCTGAAGCCTGTCTGATCGAATATTTAACATAAATATAGTAGTTTTCGAAGAGCTATTCAATCCAGACTTGCTAGTACAGCTTTGAGCAAGATTCATTTACCAGTAGTGGATGGATATAGCGTGTTAGCTGCGCTGATTTTCGCTATAAATAGACTCTGCTGAACATTCATTAGTAGGGCACTGGTTATTTCATTTTTTTTTTTTTTTTTTTTTTTTTTATAATTTCTCTGCGTGCTTGTTTTACTATCTGGTACGGCCTGAAACATATAGGCACGCAGGCATGCATGAACTTCCACATTCCTCGAGAAACATTAATTTTTTATCAAAGCAGAAGTATTCATTTCTAAGATATGTTCAGAGTTTTAACGTTTTATAATACCCAGCAGACATATGACGTCTATACACCGTCGCCTCAACGTCGATGCAACGTCATGACGTTGCATCGACGTTGAGACGACGTTGTATAAACGTCATGTGCCCACTGGGTTAAACTTTCGCGTGACCCTCGAATTCGATCATGATGTCACAGCACTACCGGTTTAGCCATAAATATTTGAACTGGATGTTTTATTTTTTAATTTGAAAAAAAAAAATCTATTTAAATAGTTCTGAAAAGTGATTTTGTCAAACGCTCACGGACTGGAAGCATATATTTTGGTTTGTTATTATATATGTGCCAACCACTGATTTTTGAGACAAAATAGACTCATAATGTCTTCTGCTAATTGTTGTTTGCTCTGCTTGACAACTGATTTCAAACTGTTTCAGATTTTGTTTTTTTGTATATAGAACCTGAGATACCTATGTATTTACCTTCCCTGAAATGTCTTTTAAGAGCAAAATATTGTAGTTTCTATCTCTGGATGTTCAGTTGAGAAATTTGAGATACCGGACTTGATTGTTTTTTCTTAGTAATAATATATTTAAAGATAAGTCAATAAACAGACTAAACGATACCTAACAATATGTTTTAACCGTGTTTTAACCGTGCTGAAAACACCATCTGCGCGTATACTTTGCTAGTCTCGAACACTGCATAGCTCAATTGTGAGACATAAAAGTCAAAATATGATTTATCAACAAGGATTTTATTTCTTGTAAAACGCTCATAAATGAGGAAAGCATCTTTTTAGTGTAGAATGTTTAATGTTCAATATAAAATCTATTCCTAGCTCCTCGACATTGCAGCGGTTACTTCTACTACACCTGTCTTTAGATATATGAATTTTGCATGCTCAGAATCATGTCAAATTCGAACAGACACTATTTAAGGAGCCTTGATACTACTGTGGTGCTGGGGCGGGAGTTGGGGTCCCGTGAGCTGGCTTTGGCCCCCGGTGGATCGTTGCTGGTAGTTCCAGGCGGTGCTTTCATTGTGGTGTTTTTTGTTGCTTGTTGTGTGGTGTTTCACTTTGTTGTTTGTTTGTTTGTTTGTTTGTTTGACAATTATGTAAGTTAATTATATATTCAGTTCAGTTTGGGTGGCAGGATTCCGGCGTTTGGTTGCCCATTTGGTGCTGCTTTGCTGTGTTTGTCTTTCTTTCCCTTTGGTGTTGGGGACTTGGTGTGGGTCTGGTTGTGTTGTTTCCTGAGTTCTCTTATTTACTATTTACTTTGGTCGATTTTCGCAATTTTATAAAGAGTTAGCATTAAATATGACTTCATGTTTTCGTTTTTGCATGCCAAATCCCTTCTAAAGAGAGGTCTACTTCAAAGGCTTTTACATTTATTTCTCTGAAAATTAAAAACAAAATATCGTCTCCTGCAGTTGTGACTGATGCTTTAAGGGCTAACGCTTAAGGTGCTGCTAAAATGTTCAAAGGCGACATTTTTAAATACTTTCATTACTTACCTAGAAACTAGGGCCTTTTCTAACGCATTCTTTTTTCAATGAAGTGCAGTCCTGTGCTGTCAATTCATGTAACTTAATTCTTATCCTATGTATTGGGGGGGGGGGGTCTGTATTCCGTGACTGTAATCGTCCTGGGTATTCCCGTGTTTATTTTTAACATTTCATGCAAAATGCATGAAACTTCAAACCATTGTGCCCAGAAAAAAAAAAAAAAAAAATTATCACGTTATAATCTGCAGTATTTGCCTAGTGACTAAAGAATTAAGACGGCATAATTTTGCTCTGTTCATTTACCTTTCAATTTATTAAATACATCACTTAACACAAGATATATTCAATTTTAAACTCATCGTTGGAATATTAAACGCATTAGATTCGTCTCTGAATTATCAAAAATTGATATGTTAAATGTACTCGTCGCTGGATGAAGAAATATCATAGCTTACAACCCAAAAGGTCATGTCAAATCGTAAGTACAAATATACGATATACAAATATTGTATCTATATTCAGACTAACTCCATGGAAGGGACATTCGTCTACATGTTTACTTTGAATGAATGAATGAATGAATAATAAATTCCAAAGATTTAGATTATCATGTCATTATGTCTAAAAATAACCATCCAGAATTATTGCCACCCAAGCTACTATGAAACCAGATATTAACAAAAGTTGGAAGTCTAAACATCTTTTCTGTATAACAGTTTCGTTCCAGAGAAACGGATATGATTCAGCAAAAACAAATATAAATGAAGTTACCCAGGAAATGCCATAGGCATGAAACACGCTTTCTTGTGATGAACCGAAAGAAGAAGACCACATAAACAAGTCATTACGAAAACACGCCTATTCAAATATACTGAACATTTTAACCACCAAAAAATGAAAATTTTCAGATAAAAATTCGGATATTTCTCATACTTCTGGTCAAAACATAGATTGGGGGGTACCCGTTAAAACCGCCTCGGCGAGGCGGTTCTAACGAGTACCCACAATCTATGTTTTGACCAAACATAAGAAAAATAATGTAAACCCCTGTAAACCCCAGTTTTACTATATAAAAGTGGGGTTTCAGGGGGTCAAAATTATAGAGGTATGTTTTCGTGATGAAATGTTGAGCGACAGATGAGAACCAATCGTTTTTCTAGATACCTACAATTCTGTTTGGTGGGCATAAAGAGGACATGTATAGACAGATATAAAACAATAAACATTAAAGGCATATTTTTGTGAAAGAAAAATACGTGACAGGTTTATAAATTGTATATAATATACAAGCATATAAGAAAATTGTAAAATGCCATGCAATTATGGACTTCCAAAATAAAATAAAAATTCTATTTGGAGAAGATAATCAACATACTTTTTTATATGATAAAATGGGCTCGGAATCAGGTGGGTGTGATTTAGTAAGCCTCAGGTGAACCAGAGACACAACGATTCTCATACCGTCTATTTTATGTCTTTCGTATATATTTGCTCCAGAGGCCAGTGCGACGTAAATATCTAGCGATAAACACCGTATTCTTGTATATAACACGTGTGGTCCATTCTAGAATGGAGGACACGTGTTGTATAAAACAATACAGTGCTTATCGCTGTTTGATGTTTTTGTTTTAAGCATTCTTTTTTTTTCCAAAGATAAAATTTCATTTTGAAAGAATTCAAACGGTTCGCAAGCGAAATAATGCCTTCGAGCATATGTAAAATGCGCATATTCACATCATCTTGCACATGCGCAGTCTCATATAGGCATTTGTTCACCGTTGATACATGCTATATTATCCAATGATTCTGTTTGCCGACAATGAAGGTCCCGATCTGACTGCACGGAGGTACGTTTTCGCATGGCGCGATCCAAAAAGATACCCAGGGAATGCCAAAATCACGAAGAAGATCCTTCCCGACGTACCGAAGTAAACATCACGAAAACACGCCTATATAATTTTGACCCCCTTAAACCCCACTGTTATAAAGTAAAACCGCGGTTTACAGGGTTATACATTATTTTTCGTATTTCTGCTATTTTTTCGTATTTAGCTGTATCGAATGAGACAGACCTTGTTACAGGTTGATTTTTGCAACAGAGGGCAGACTGTTTTAGGAAACAAAAACTGGTCCCCGGGTGAAGGGGCTTTTAGCTGGGATTTTACTATCTTTTTTCCCCGTAGTGCAGGGCGTTTAGCAGGACTTTCAAGCCTGCAAAGTTAAAAGTCCCCCTACCCCCTGGCTCCGTAGGTGCCTCACTGTGAAACGATTCCGTAGATTTTACGGTTAAATACTGGCAACTGGCTACATGTACCATAAATTTTACGGGAGCCTGTAGATTATTTACAGTAATGATTACGCATGGTTGTGCAGTGTAGGGCAAGGTAGGTAACGTATAGGACATGGTAGGGATGTGTTCTAGCGCACCGTATCTTAAGCTTACATATCCTTACCCCATCCTACGAGGTAATCACTACAAAAGTTCTACGGACCCCGTAAAGATTTACGGTAAAGGTGCTGGCAGCCAGCTGCCAGTATTTACCGTAAAATCTACGGGCCAGCTGCCAGTATTTACCGTAAAATCTACGGGATTTTTTTTTACGGTGCGGGACTACGACTGGTGCATGTAAATGTAAATGGCGCCAATGGCGCTATGATTAACCGTCTAGAACAAATTCCCAAGGTCCCAAAGATGTTAGAGCCATTGAAGTTTGTCTGTAATTTGGACATGGTTGTTGTTGAAGGATCAGGGTATAATAACAGTGAATCAGAAAATGGCTGGCATTAGGAAGTATACAGTTGTGTTAACACTATCTTAGTAATAATCCGAATGTTCAACTTGAAGTATATAGGAAGCAGACGAAGATATGTTCGGAGCCTGATTACAATGATTGTTTGTTGCGTTTAATTGATCAGGCTAATTTATCTAAAATCAGACTCTTGTTTGGTTGCGTTAACAATTAGCACGCTGGGAAACTTTAGCAAATGGCATTTTGAAATATTTTTCTTATTTTCTCAGAAAATAGACTTTGATATGCAAATTGAATATTTGCATAAAATGTCAAAATGAATTTTCTGTGAAAAATAAGGAAATATCACCAATTGGTTGTCTGCTGAATTACCTCTTGGAGTGGTAAAGGTTAAACTGCAATGTTGCTTTGTTATGAAAACCTCATTGTCTCTAGTGTGTATTACTCCTTTGAAGTTCTCTAATCAATATCCGTGACGCGGCGAGGGAAAAACTAATCAGAGCCATGACAACAGCGTCCGTCTTAATTCATTTTTATTTTAAATTTTTGTCATACAAGTTGAAAAAAATACTGATTTTAATTTTTCGCGTTTGCTTTTATTATTGTGTTGAGGCCTCATCTCTTTGTTTCATCACAGTGTTGAGAAGTTTGTTTGGTCCACTCTGACAGAACTATTTGGTGTAGATCGCCATCCCGGCTCTAACCCAAACCTTTTATTATTGACCGTGAATGTGCATCATTCCGTGGCTGACCTTTCCTTGTTATTACCATACGTTTCTTCTTTTTCAAGCGATAAATAACCTGTTTGTAATATCAATGACCCGTAATCAGAATGGCTGACTGCAGATTGATCTAGATTATTTGTCTTTTGACAAAGCGACACTGCACCAGTGTACTTGTTAAGACTCATTCATTATCTGTTTATCCTAAATGTGTGGACACCATCGCTTCTTACTATACATGCCCTAAATTTGAAAAGTCCATTTTACTATCTCTATGTGCCTAAAACTGCCAGATGAGTGGCAAACAGTGTAGACCCTGATCAGACGCCGCGTTACGCGGCGTCTGATCAGGGTCTACACTGTTTGCTCAGGCCTGTTTGTCTGATTACTTAAGGTAAATACCGTCTATACATCATATTAGTAAGAGCCTTGTTCCCAAACCCACCGAGCGGGCCTTGTGCCTGCTCACTGAGGTTTTTTTTCCGTGTTTTGTTCTGTTTGTTGCATTATTGTTGAGTTAGGTGGGTCCTGTTTTGCATTTATATGATCACCTTGTTTTGGGAAGAAGGAGCCGACTGATTTGCTTTTCGTCGGTTTATAACATAAACAGGATATTTTTAATTCAAAACTGATAGCAAATAACACAGAGTGCCTCTTCCACTTTATAAGAAATAAATGTCATCACTACAAACACGTTACTTTTATAATGCTCTAATTATAAGTCTCCCATATGTTGATTTAGTTCTTAATTGCCAATTTTAGGTTATCTTCGCGATTTTCATGATGTGATTATGGGTTCTAGTTCTGAACTCATCACCTAGAGATACATCGAACACATATGAAACGATCGGGATTGTTCCTTGATTTTCCTGGACTTTCTCAAAGAAAATTTAGGCGCGACCCAAGAAAATTGGTGCTCAAACTATATCCGGGTAACGAATGTCCAGATCAGCCTACGCGTTTGCGCATTCTGATCAGAGGTTTCGTTGCCCGCTCACAGTATCACTGGGTATTGTAGAATACAACAACGTACAGAGAACGCCTTGATCAGGCTGTGCGAAGTATGGCAGATATTGATGTTTTGGTCTTCGAAAATACTTAAAGCGATGTCAAATGAGCTCAGTCATGCAGTTATATTGCGTTAACCGGAAATATCAGGCTTGACATACAGTAGAACTTCAATGGCTTGAACATCTTTCGGACCATGGAAACTTGTTCGAGACATGGGTAGTTCGAACCAATGAGGGTTAAACATGGTGCCAGGTTAGGAAGCAAATGGCGATAATTTAGGGAAATCTTTTCGACCTTCTATACAATAATGGTATGTTAAGTATATACACAACATACAATTTCATGATAAAATAAGAAAAAATCCTTAAATATTTGTTTTTAGGAGTTATCCAAAGAATTTCGTAGGAACTCAAAAACGAGTTCGAATCAGCCATGATAAACGAGACATCGGTGTTTGAGTTATTGAGATTCGACTGTACCTGGGCAAGGAGCAGGTTGATCTGGCTCTACGCTGTTGCCATTGATTCAGAACATTTTAGACACAATTGCAACTTGTGTAGACCCTACTTAGACTGTTCTTTAAGAACAAGGACAGCAAAATTCTGAGAAGAGTTGGGTTCGAAATAATCGTAATAACCTTCAATGCCTTAACATGCGAAAAGAATTAACAGTGAAGTAGAAATAAAGGAGGATGCATGTTTCATCTGTATTACGTATCTGTCTTTTAGATTTTGCAAAAATGAGACATAATTATGAAACTATGAGTCCCTTTGATTTGTTCACTTTCACAAATCCATTTTTAAATGGACCATCAACATAGTTATTTTTCTAACAATATTTGGAATTAGAATTCTTTCTGAAGTAGCACTTTAGGCAGGATGTACATTATACTGGTAAATAAAGTTAGGGATAAATGTTGTTGCCTTAGTATTCCTACAGCCTCAAAATGTATTTGACAAATAAATTGGTTCAATGAAACTTATTCACTCTACAAAAGTTTAATGTCGTAAATTTGAATCTTTCAGCTGACATCCCTTCTTTTTTCCCTTATGAAATACATGTGTATCATTTTAGTTGGCACATACTGTTACATTTGTAAAATATCATTTTGAAAATCTACTTTCAGTTGAACTTAAAATGTTTAAACCGTACGTGCATAACAATCACGTTGTTCTTTTGAAATATGAATTTTTGAAAATGTTCGTGATTTTATACTTTACGCAGAATTGACCATCTTTTTTCTGAGAATGGTTTGATTCAAACATTGGTTAATTATCATTTAAGTTAAAATCCAGACCACCACAAATGTCGTACCAAACATTTGATCCCTAACTTAATTTTCCCAGTGTATACACGCCTTCTATGATCCTTACAGAATTATTGCGCATTATCAAAATGTTCTTATGTGTTACATATATGCATGTTTCAGTGCATATATTTACGGGAAATACATTAGTTGCGTTCAGCAATTATTCAAGCAGGCACACAATGTTGAATAACGTCTTTTCAACGTTGATTGATTCAACGTCCTAGATTCAACGTTGATTCAACGTTGTGTGCCCGCTGGGATCAGACCATACACTATAAATAAACTGATACGAAATATATTCTGACGTTTATATTTTTAAAGTTATACGATTGATAAAAAAAAATGAAAATATAGGGTGATTGCTGTTATCATGGCGGACAGACAATTACGGCCTATGTTTTACATATTCAGTATTATGCAAATTAAACAGAACAGTATCTTCCAATGATATCTAAAGTCTCCAAGTCTTCTTATTCATATCGGTATTTTGCTACGGGATCAAATAGTCTGACCTGAACAGCGCCATCCCAAGAGGTAATAAAAACCTCGTTTCCCTTGAAAATAGACACATTTTATTGGCCACTTAAAGAACCTGATCAGAATTCAGTTTTGTAAGATGTTAAAAGCCAACCACGTAGGTGGTGCAAAATTGAAATATTTATTAACGTGGCGGTGGTATACTATAAGCAAGTCAGATGCAGGTCGACATCAAAACTTAAAGTAAATAGCAACAACGACGAAACGAATATATGTAAACGCCTAACGTTTAGGTGGTCCCTTAGCAAATCTTACCATTTCGAATATAATATAAAGAACACTTTTGATTAGAGCATACAATATCGTAATAATATCGTAATTAATAAAAGAACAGGAAAGCCTACTCTGAATAGAAGTGCCAATACAACGACAAGGCGAAAACATGTTTTGGGATATATACGAGCTACCCTTGCCCAAACCAGGCTGCGGACAATTTCGTCTGAGCATAAGCAATTTGCTTATAAAATACAAAAAGGTCAAATATAGTCTGGGCAAACTGCATATGCTCAGACGATACTGCGTATGCACAGTATGAGCACACGCTGTTTGCATTGTGCCATGATGCCTCTCAGTTATAGACCATATATACTACTTTAGGTTTTCAGTTCTTCTCGTCCCTTTTCTACTCGCAGTCAACGCTGTTCGACCATCTGTTCATTTTAGAACCAGTGATATGATTTATTTTTCCTTTCACGTCATAACCAAATGCGAAACTGTCTCAATTTCATTACAAAATCTTTATCTTTTCGTTTATCTCTTTATAACCCTTGAAAGATCACTGCGGTAAAACTCTTTTATAAGCTAAGAGACGTTCATACCAGTATCTAACTATTTAAAACCATAAAAATACAACATAAAATATTTTACAATGTTTGAATTCAACGTTGTTATTCGGGTAAAGTTTATTCCTACCCCTCTCTCGTTTGATGTATGCATTAATGGCGCAATAAAATAGTTTTAACATGCCTGCCACAAAATGGAAATTGGATGTTCTTCAAAATCGAATTGTTTACAAAACTTTTTGATGGGACGTTGTCAAATTCTTTGTTTTGTATAAATAGAAATAAAACAAAAAGCAAATATATACTAAAGAATGAATAATGAAATCGAGAATACCCAATAAATCCACCCGTGGTTTGATCCATAATAGGGTCATTTGAAGGAATGGAAAAATTGGACTTCCTACATCAGTCATAGTTGTTGAGTGATACAAACTGTCTTGACATTTTGCCGTTAATTTTACATAGTTTTCTGTCGATAAAGATTCAGTAATTTCGAATGAGACACAATACATACATACATACATACATACATACATACATACATAACATACTATTCAAAACATTAAAAATACATGCGTTCGTTCATACATACATACATACGTACATACATACATACATACATACATACATACATACATACATACATACATACATGCGTTTAGAATAAACTATCTTAAACATTCGACTTTTCTGTAATTAGTACTACTGTACTATTTCTGAAATTTCGACGTCAGTTTGACATTCATGCTGCATACAAATGCTTTCCTTCAAGAGTAAAACTGGTTTAAAACCCCCATTAGATTTTTTCTACTGGCCATACCAAAGTGCTTTATTTGTTGCAGTTCTTCTTTGTCCGTGCGTTAGTGGTTTAACCCTAGTCCTGCTGAACCCGGATATACCCTGCTTTGCAAACAGTGTAGATCCAGATCAGTTGGCTTCTGAACTGGATCTGCACTGTTTGCCATTAAGTGTATGAATTTATATCAACAATCTGGATCAAGCAATCTGATTGGCTGAAAATTAGAAGTGGGTGTGGCATCTTAATTTATTCAGCATGACAAGGGTTAATATGTGACGTTTCTGCAAAATGGCAAAGTCTTTCAGATGTATATACTCACTTAAAATAAAAACTACTGATATTTTCATAATAGCAATAATAAGTCATGTTCGTTATCGAAATGGCATTTCAGCACGGATCGGAGACAGAACTCGTACTTTAAATGCCTTTGTAAAGCGAAGCTGAGCAATAATTTTCACACCTTAGTATCTCAAAACTCGCATAGTTCAGTATCTGGTTTTATAGGATCTTCGACCTTATTTAATCGAACCTTTGAGGAAGCATTTCAGAATCTTTATTCGTTGATATCTAATTGTTTATTGAAAGGGTCATCCTCGCAGTATCTACTTTTTATGTGTATTTTATTGTTCACCGTTTCAATCAATCTGGTTTAAGGACCATTTTGCTTGTACAATTTCATGGCTAGATTTAAACGTCAAGTTTCATTACTAATATCTCTCTTTTTATTTGATTCTTCCCTGGGTTTTCTACGTTCAAATATAATCCAATTAAAGCAGACACAGCTAATAAAATATTTATGAGGCTTTGACCTGAAACGGCCTGAATTTCACAGACAATAATGAGCAGCATTAAACTTGTATTACTGATAATCCCTTTAGGTGCTTGAATACAGGTGTGTGGATAACTTCTTCTTTTGCATATTTACTGCTATAGTTTTTCATCATCTGCTGCATTTTAATATTTCATATGGGGTGCTTTCGTATGCCACACAAGGAACATTCTATTTCACAATAGAATATTCAAAGATGTATTTATGTCTCTATTGTTCTTTAGTTTGCTGGAAGCGCCTAGTTCTCAATACCTGTATTCGATGTCCATGGATTGTTTTATTTTATTTTGCTTTTTACTTTCCTTTTAATAGACCCCTTATAAGAATAGTAGGAAAGAAACTGCTCATCTGAAAGTATATTAATCCCCCTTCAAGGTTCTTATACAGAAAATAATTAAATTAATTCGATGACTAGATGGCAAATAGTGGTGACCCTGATCAGGCGCTGCGTATTCAAGCATCTGATCTTGGTCTACTGTTAGCAAAGGTCGCTATTTTAGAATACTAGGCATATAGAACACTAAGTCATTTGAAATATTTCTTTATTTAAAAAATAAGAAATATAATGTCATTCTGAATAAAATAGAAAAGACAATTATTGTAAACATACTAGGTAACAATTCATCATCTTGTGCAAGAAAATATAATGACTGTAACGTAGAAAACAAACATCCTTACCTATCTGGGCGTAGCAGGCATAATTATTTCAAAATAGTTTTGAAAAGCGGTCTAAACTAAATGGATTAAGATTATACCACTTTTTACATGGGGAAATCAGTCAAGAATGACATCAAAGAGGATGTGACAAAAATGTCTGCCTTTTTTAAATTGACAGAAAATCTACCACGTGTATCTGATCCCCTTAAGATTGCCTTCTGTGGCATGTGTATCGTACACACAATGCTCATATAGATCTCTTGTAGCGTTGAAAAAACAATCAAACGATTTGATATAACAGCTTGAAAAGATATAACCGCTTTGAGCATAAACCATTCATAAAAAAATCTCTTTCAGCCATAAATCCTCGTATTCTTTTTCTGATGTTGTAAGAGTTAATACCCGGCGGATTGATTTATGCAAGAGTTGCCGGATCACACGCGCGCGTTCGAAAAAAAAATATCTTTTTGCTAACATGTCTTTTCTGTTTGCTAATACTGTGGATAACAATGATCAGAGTCAAGTTTTGTAAGCCCTCGTCAAATTTTGATGCGAAATCTATTGAAGTAGAATATTCTAGCTTTGGCTTTGGATATTTCCATTTTTGCAAATAGGGGTGTCATTCAAAAAACAAAACCAGGATGAAAAACCGTGTAGGTCTAGATGAGACGGCACGTCGCATCTGGATCTACATGTTTGCAAAGGTATGTGTTTTGATCTGCAGGGTTGAAATAGTTAATAAGGCCACGAGAAAAGAGGTATTTTGGAGCAAAGACAAACAGCTAATCCCAGTTCAGCCTGTATAGTTTTTGGCTTCCGCTGCCCGCTTCCGGAATCAATGGGTAGGGTAAAATATATCATTGGAAAGGAATGGTTTTGATCCGTCTTCGCTGTTGTACTGATAGATCTGGACTGTCATAGTACTTATTAGGCCTAGGATACCTAATATACACTCCCTTATGAACTTAACTTGTGACGGTCTTCTGATTTGTCTGTTCTAAAAGTATGATCTGTTTTAAAGGGAAGTGATACAACACTTTTAATGGGAACAACTTTGTCAAAAATCATTTCCCCCCTTCTGAAAAAGAATCTACTCTAAAAGGAAAGAATTTGCTCCCCATGGGAGCAAATTCTTTCCTTTCAGAGTGATTTCTTTTCAGGAGGGCAATGGTGTACAGGAAAGCAAACATGAAGACAAAATTGTCTGCCTTGTTCAAAATAGCGGAAAAGTATAAATTCACCTTAAGATTACAACAAGGTTCAGTAGCTTCCAGTATCCTGGATTTTTGTTTATTGTTCCAAGTAAAAAATGCGATGGGCATTGGTATGATATACGAATAGATAGACAAGGTTGACACACGACAGAGACGGTAGGGCTACTTTGTGCTATTATTACGGTAATAAAATGATAATAAATTCATCATTTTAGTGTGCTAAGCAGAAATATGCTGCAATAAATTCGCTGTAAAAGAAACATATTTTTTCAAGTGAACGCATTGTATTATGTCCTTATTTGTTATCTAATACAATCAGCTAAAACTATTACTGAATGAAGGAATTCTAAATTGTGTGTGCATTGTGCGCGAGTGTGTGTATGTATGTCTTTGACTTACAGCAATCACTCAGTCACATTAAGAATAAAGACGATGTCTGGATATGTGAGTGGACAATGTTCACTTTGATATCCCTGTCCCACTGACATATCGCACCAAAAGACGACACAGCTCGTACTCTGCACATTGTAATCTGACACTAGGCTGACAAGCCCTCGATCTTCTTTCTTAATGCCGAGCGTCAAGCGAAAGAGCAAATATTACCATTTTTATACCCCGCCACACGATAGTGGCGGGGTATTATGGTATCACGTTGGCTGTCCGTCCGTCTGTCGTACGTAAATTCGTCCGTCCGTATTTTCGTTTCCGGACGATACCTTGAGTAATTGTCAATGGATTTTTCACAAAACTCGGTGTGTGCATTGGTATTGTGGAGATCTGGTTTGGGATTGTTAACGGGCAATTTCGTCAATTTTTGACCTAGTTATCTGCCCACGATACGGCTGTATTTTCATTTCCGTATGGTAACTTCAGTAAATACCAATGGATTTTCACCAAACTTGGTGTGTGCATAGATATTGTAGAGACCTGGTTTGTGTTTGCTGATGAGCAAATTTCGTCATTTTTTAATAGTTATCTGCCCGCGACACATCCGTATTTTCATTTCTGGATGATAACTTTAGTAATATCAATGGAGTTTCACCAAACTGGGCATGTGCATTGATATTGTGGAGGTCTGCTTTGTATTGCTAATGGGCAAATTTCGTCTATTTTTGACATAGTTATCTGCCCGCAATACATCCGTATTTCACTATCATGACATTAACTTGAGTAAATCGCAATGGATTTTCACCAAATTTGATATGTGCATTTATATTGTGGAGATCTGCTTTGGGACTGCTCATTGGCAAATTTCGTTAATTTTTGACAGAGCTATCTGCCCGCGACATGATAATGGCGGGGTATTATCGGTTCACGTTTTATTTAAGATATTGGTATGAATTGGCCAGCACCCGACAACCTCAACTCACAAAGTGGTCGGTCCACCACCAATTGCGTTGTTGCGGTGGTTTAAACCATTTCGCACACATAATTGCGATATCACTGCGATGATATTGATGGAATAGAATACATCAATAAGTTACTGCAATTTACAATCTTTTGCTTAAATATCTTCACAAAATTAAATTGCATATATGTGTGATGAATCGAACAACTTTGTAAGATAAGAAAAGTATACAATCGACTCTCGTTATCTCGAAGTCCAATGTTCTTTCTGAAATACTTCGAGATATCTGTACCTCGACATATCAGATTTGCAGAATTATGAAAAAAAAAAAAAAAAATAGAACAACCACATTTCACAAATGAATATATAGTTTGACTCCTGAAGTTAGAGATATAATGAAAATATTGTGGAAAAAGGAGAAACTGCACCTCTTTTCCACAATATTTTGCTACCTGCCGTTAGATTTTCATGTTAAAACTGGGACCAGATTTTCCCTTCGAGATAAGCGATTATTCGAGATAAGCGAAGTCGAGATAACGAGAGTCGACGGTATATTGCTTTACTATTAATAATATTACAGTTGTATTGTTTATTATTATTATTATTATTATTATTATTACTATTATTGTTTTGTTGTTGTTGTTGTTGTATTAAATGAGTCTCACTATGCGTTTATCTATATTAGCACGTGCATGGGAAAAGGTTCAGCTTAGCACGGGCAACTGACAAATATCATACAGAAGTAGAATTCGAGAAGCAAAGACCTTCACCAGGCTATGCAGATGTGCAGGCTAGTCTGGGTTCTTGCTGCTCGCCATAATTCCGCAGCGTGCACGTGCTAATACATACTTGTTTATTTGTTTTCAGACTTTGTATGCATAACACAACTGGACGTTCTGTTCTTTACTGTTCTTAAGGAACTAATGCAGTTGGTAGACGTTTCCGTCATTCTTACGAAGAAGAAAACTGACTCTCCCCAGCAGGAACAAAACGTTGAAACAACTTCGATTCAACGTTGATTCAACATCTTGACGTTGAATCAACGTTGAGTCGACGTTGTTTCTACGTTGAAGCAACGTCGATTCAACGTTGATTCAACGTCTTGACGTTGAATCAACGTTGAGTCGACGTTGTTTCTACGTTGTGTGCCTGCTGGGTCTGCAACCAGCTAACACACAACGTCGTAACAACGTCGCCCCGACGTCATGACGTCGCGGCGACGTCGAAGCGACTTTAAAACAACGTTTTGTGTTTACTTGGTGTTTGCTTTCCTGCACATCAATACCCCTTCAAAAAAGGGATTTACACTAAAAGGAACGAATTTGCACTCCAGGGGAGCACATTCTTTCCTTTAAAGTAGTGGGGAACCCTTTTTTTTTTTTTTTAGAGCAAACCCTTATCATGGAAACGCATTCGCATAGTCTGATCAAGGTCATCGTTGCACATTTACAACATCAATGAATACTGTAAATATATCGACGGACATATAAGACCCTAAGCTGACCGCAAGGATGCACAGACTGCTGTTCGCATGTGGCATTAGGTCATTTTATCACATATCATTTGAATACCCCAAACCATGTGTCAGTTTAGCTGCATAAGATGTAAAGACTCCGAAACATGTTTCAGTTGAGTTGCCGTAGTGGGTTGGCATTGCATTTCACTTGATATTCAAATGAACTTTTGAACGATTACAATTGAGCCGTGCCAAACGAAAATGTACCTTTGGGGCATACGCGGACAGCGAAGGCCCAGATCAGACTGCGCCGATGCGCAGTCTGATCAGGGACCGCTGTCCGCTGCCAGACTCATTGGATACTATAGAGTGTATCTATCAATGGAGAGCAGAGGATTATGTGAATCCGCGCATTTTGCGCATGCTCGAAGGCACTTTTTTGCTTGACACTTTTTCACACTTGACACTTTTTGTTGTTGTTGTTGCTGTTGTTTGTCTGTTTGTTTTTTGTTGTTGTTTTTTTTTTTTATTCTTTTTTGTTTTTTGTTTTTTTTTTTTGTTTGTTTGTTTTTTTTTTTTTTTTTGTTGTTTTTTTTTTTGTTTTTTTTTTTTTTTCGTGTGTGTGTGTGTGTTCTTTTGTTGTTGTTGTTTTTTTTTTTTTTTTTTTTGTTGATGTTTTTATTTATTTATTTATTTTTTTTTTTTTTTTTGTGTGTGTGTGTGTGTGTTGGGGGCGGTGTTGTAACTTGTAACGCGTTTCACATTGGTCGGCTATGTTCTGTGATTGTGGTGCTTCCTGAAAATCTTTACTATTTTGCATTTATTGCAATACTTTGATGCTCAATTCAAATTACCTCACCATGATCACCATGATAGTATTGCAAGTTTGCATTCAGTGTATCAAATTACATCATGCATATTTTGTTAAAGTGTTCGGGCCATCCATTTTAAAGCTTAGCACTCTGGATATTTTTTCAACAGACGACATTTTGAAATATTTTTCTTATTTTTCCTAGAAACAGGATTTGACATTTCATGCAAATTGTCTCCAATGGAGACAATTTGCTCCATTGGAGACAATTTGCATGAAATGTCAAATCCTTTTTTCTGGGAAAAATAAAAAAATATCAGCAAATTGTTGTCTGCTGAATTATTCGAGAGAGTGGTAAAGATTAAACGTTGAGAGACAGTTGTATAGGTCAGACATAGACTAAACCAATCTGTTCTTACATCATATTTTGCATTAAATTTGATTTAATTTTGACGACATAATCAACACATCAAGGTGAAAACTCCTACTTCACGGTGTGAGGTCGCTAATTAAAACAATTAGATTGACATTTGTATTTTTGTTTTACTGTAATGAGGCCATAACTGGAACATAAAATACATAATTCTGTCATAAGAGACAAGGCTTGCAGACCACCAGCCGCTCATAAGACACCAGTTAGTGTCAATGTCATTAGTTTTTGTGGGCAATAAATTTTATTTGAACATATAGACTAATAATATTATAGACTGGATTTTTTTTATTTGAGGATACATTTAGAACAAAATTATTATGAATTACTGATTTAAAATTCATGGTGCCCTTTCTGTTGTTTTTTACGTGAATGTAAATGTTACTATGTTATTTCTGGAGGACTTTATTAGCCGCCACATGAGAAAATTTATCTTCTGGCATGTGCGACCAATGAAAACTCAGATCAGAGTCTTCGTTGTCCGCATGAAGAAACTTGGCTATCCAAAATGCGCACAGTACAGGTTCTGATCAGACTGTAAATGCAAGGCATGTCTGAATCTTCGCTGGGCGCACCTGTCAGAAGGTACATTTTCTGATGATGTGGCTCTTACATGATTTATAAAACAATTGTTATTCCTGTAACAATTCAAATGACAACAATAACAGACATTGATAATTATGTTACTCCTGGATTATCTTCTTAAGCTACTGAATCGCTCATGTTATTGTCCATTCTCATGTTATCGTCCACCATTCAATACTAATACAGGAAAATAGCCAACACTTGAAAGTAAGTTTACAAGTAAAGTCTAGCTGAAATAGTAATCTTTATTACTGATTTGTTTGCAAAATATTATTTCCAAACATTTTCTGGAGCAAAAATGTGAAATATGCAAACTTTCATAATTTTCAAGAGGGTACCCCTAACAATTTACATTTTATAACAAAACGTCAACTACAATGAAGATGCCCACACAGAAGTTGGTATAATTGATAGTTCTGTAAAACGAAATAAGTAAATGCAAGTTTGGTTTGCTTTTTGGTATTCATTTTGAACAGCGTATTTGGGTTTAACATGGTTTAACATGAGAAACATCCAAAAATGCACTAAACATTTGTAAAAGCTAGGAAAATATGAAAACAACAGAATTTCTTGTAATTGTTTGGAGACATCATTCAAAACATACCAAACGCTGAGGTAATGTAGTCTGACTTTGAATTCTCATTGACAGTTAACTGGTAATACTGGAAAAAGTTAGGTGTACGATTGTCACCGGATGGGGTTCTATCAGGGCAACAAACACACACACAAGACATAATGATGATGGAATGATGATTTTAATGATGATGCTGATGATTATCACTGGTACAGATATCTGTAAATATATATAGAATACATTTACTATAACACAGCAACCATAGTAAAGTACCAACTTTACTGGTGTCTACATGGCGAATGCACTGCAATAACAATAATGAATACGATACATACATGAAACAAATTGGATGTAAGAAATGACTAGATGAAAACACATATGATATTTATGAAATAAGATGTTTATGAAAACTGAGTACGGATTTATGATTTAAGCTCAAATTGACCATCTTGCAGTTTTAGTTCAGAATACATTTAAACTACAAAACTCACTAACTCCTTACCAAATATTATTTCTATCTATTTAACAAACACTTAAAACAGACATACCTGTAAATATATATAGAATACATTTACTATAACACAGCAACCATAGTAAAGTACCAACTTTACTGGTGTCTACATGGCGAATGCACTGATCCATGCATTAAAACATGCATAAAAGGTGATCCGGTTAGTACATAACGGTACATGCTGTATTAGTATTATGGCTACTTGTGAGGACGGGAGATGAGATCTGTAAAGGGAAAGAGTTGAATCTGGGGAAACATCGGTACTTAAACCTAATAAAACAAAACGAAGACATTAACACATTTCTTGAATTTTATTTTATTGTGCAAAACCCGACCTATGACACGATAACTGGAGAAAACAGCATATAGTAATATCCCGCTTTTAAGACCATTCGAAAATAAGACCACTCCGTTATTAAGACCAGTTTTTGACAGTCCCAAATGGGTTTTCTATGGTAAACATACTCCAGATAAACGGGATAATATTTTTTCTTATTCCTCCACCAAAAAATAGGTTGTGGGTACTCATTAGAAGCGCCTCGCTGAGGCGCTTCTAATGAGTACCCACAACCTATTTTTTGTGGAAAAATAATAAAAATGTCGGTACTTTTTGGTTGAAAAAGCACCTATTCTGGAGCTATGTTTCAATATTAAGAACGCCCCGCTCACACGACCACTTTTAGGCAGTACCAAAGGTGGTCTTATAGCGGAATTCTACTGTAACTGCATGCCTTAGTTACCCTTAATATTAGGACAACTTAACTCCTTACCATACGCAAAGCTCCGTATTTCATCCAAAAAGGATGGATAGTTTTCTTATTTTTTCACGAAAACATATGCTGTGTATTCATTAAAAGCACCTCGCAGAGGCGCTTCTAATGAGTACCAACAAAATATGTTGTTGTTTTTTTGGGGGGTTTTGTTGTTGTTGTTGTTGTTGTTGTTGTTGTTGTTGTTGTTGTTGTTGTTGTTGTTGTTGTTGTTGTTTTGTTTTTTTTGTTGTTGTTTTTTTTTGTTTTGTTTTTTTGTTTGTTTTTTGTTTTTGTTTTTGTTTTTGTTGTTTTGTTGTTGTTGTTGTTGTTGTTGTTTTTGAGAAATGAAAACAACATTTGTTTGATACCCCTATGTGGAGCTATGCATACGTCTTCTACAATTTTGGACATTCTATTTAGAAAACTTTCTGATGTATCCCGCAAACTACTGAATGAGTGAATAACAGTGTAGAAGTGATCGGACAACGCATGCTGTGGCCTCTTATATGTATCTGTTTCTATACTATTTGCTTACACCTATCTATCCCAGCACTTAAGATATGATAATTTAGAACTGATTAATACGTCGTTTTCATTTAGATCAGCAGGCGACAGATTGGTGATATTTTTCTTATTTTCCCAGGAAACGGGATTTGACATTTCATGCAAATTGTTTCCAGTGAAGACAAGTTGCATGAAATATCAAAACCCGTTTTCTGGGAAAAATAAGAAAATATTTAAATATGTCGTTTGCTGAAACATTTACCCAGAGTACTAAACTTTGTTTCTGTCTATTTTCAGACATGCAGAACGCCATTCATTTACCTTCTACGACGTTAGCCCCGACAGCAGTGACATTACGTAAAAGACGTCGCCCTTATTCCAAGTTTCAGATAGCGGAACTTGAACGTGAATATAATAGTTCTACATATATATCAAAGTCACGACGCTGGGAACTTTCACAACTAATAAACTTATCAGAACGACAAATAAAAATTTGGTTTCAAAACAGAAGAATAAAAGCGAAAAAAGTGCAAAAACGGGACGATTCTGATAAAGGCGAAGACAGTCAAGGAGTTCCGGATATGGACATGACAATGGGAATTGGCCACTAACGTAGTTTTAAAGTATTTGCTGCTGAATTAAAATAGTCCGGTACCCGTCTTTAAGCAAAGAGATGTACAGCGCGCGCCCGATTTGTGGCAGTCAGCAATTCTGTGTGTGGTACATCTAGGATGATTGATACTTCATGGGTATTCATAGCTGAAGTGTTACATTTAGAATTGCATTTTATCTCTCTTCTGTTACAAAGAATGTGACGTCAGGGATGCTTTATAAACCAAAAATTCAGTTTTGTTTCTGTTTGACAGTACTTGTAACCACAGTTAGATGGAGCAGAACACTTAAGTGAACTTTAATTCTTGCATTCATTAATTTAATTGAATGGTGGCATGTGGAAAGATTACTTCGGGGCATATACGGACAGCAAAGGTCCTGATCAGACTGTGCTTTCGCGCAGTCTGATCAGGGCCTTCGCTATCTGCTTACAGAACTGTTGGATACTGTAGGATATATACATAGTAAAGGTCCTTGTCAGACCAAGCGTCTTTGGTGGCTGATCTGGATCTTTACTGTTTGTATATTCCCCCAAGATACATTTTCTCTTGGCGCGGTTCATTTGTATGTGTTAGACATGGTAACCTGAAACAGTGTCATTGACCGACTAGCGCTATTAGCCCGTTGGTGCCTAGCGTCCCAAAATGAGACCTAGTCACACAATGTGGACCTACATCATTCTAATGCTTTAAACTTTAGAATTTCTGTAAAAGGAATAACAGAAGTAATTCCTCCTTTAAACTAAAAATGAACCTGAGCAAAAAGTGAGTCAGAAGAGTCCATTGTGTATTAATGGTATAATTATATGAGCATTTTTATTAACAAAGTCAGATGTAGTGGGATCTCATTAAGAGCGATTCACCAAGTATATTTTATGACAGCCCAATATTATACCACAGTGTGTGATTTCTTCATAACGGTAACACACCGATACTAAATGTATATTTTTAAGCAATTGCTTTTAGGTAAGCATTTCAGTCATTATGGACTGATATGTTTTGTTATTTCTCCACGGAACCATAGGTTACGGGTATTCCGCAAGGCGATTTTCATGAGTACTTACAATATATGCTTTCATGGAGAAAAAACTATCTGCCTGAACATTTACATGAACTAGTTTCACTATATAACATAAGGAAAAAAGATAAAAACTTTTGGGTTTTAACATTAAGCCATGTTTATGCTGTACAAAGGATTGATAAAAATAACCAAATATGAAACTGGGTTGAAAACCGCAAAATTTTGAAATTTCGCCTACTAATTTATACCCATGCATACCCTTTTCATACCCCTGTTTTACTATGTAGTGTGGGACATAATGATTACATAGACTTCTTTATGTGATATGAAAAAAAAACAAATACCAGTAGATTTATCTCCTCAAGTGCAAATTATAAACATCCCTGATATTCATAAGATGACTGGGAAAATTGCAAGAAACGGCAGTTCCGATTGGAGTCTTAGCTCCTATTTATTGACAAAAAGGTTAAGATTGAACGTTCGACTGAAAATATGTTAGCATTTTAAAGACATTTTTAAATGCGGATGACTGCAAGCCTGCTTGTGTGACTTAAATTGAGTAGCAGAATAGGAAAAGTGCAGCTAAGCAAACCTCCTGAGAGAAACAGGATGGTATTTAATTAACTCTTTCACTGCCACAGGCGATGATAAAAGGCTTTTGCAACAGCATAGATCCAGATGAGACGGCTCATAATGAGCCGTCTCATCTGGATCTACGCTGCTTTTGAGAATCAATCTTTCCACATATAAACTTCTTTCAAATCGATAGTTTGGTTAAAAAAATAGCAGACGACAAAGGTCGTCTGAAATTTGGCGCCGAAAGAGTTTATTTATAACCAAGTTAACATACCCTATTCGGTCACATTATCATGCTGTGTGGCTATGTTTTACCAAAATTACTGAGCAATTTTGGTACAATGGTCACCTAATAAGTGCGCACAACTCTTTCACTGCCATAGGCGATAATAATAGGCTTTTGCAAACAGCACAGATTTTAATGAGCCGTCTCATCTGGATCTAGGCTATTTGACGTTCAGTCAACTTTACATATAAACTTCTTTCCAAGCAATAGTTTGTTTAAAATGAAAAGAAAAGAACAGACGACAAATGTCGTCTGAAATTTGGCAGCGAAAGAGTTAAAGGGAATGAACATACTTTCAGGGGAGGAAAAACTCTGTCCAAATTGTTTTTGCCTCAAAGGGACATAATCTAAAAGGAAAGCATTTGCTCGCAAGGGGAGCAGATTATGTCCTTTTCAGTAGGTCCCTGTTTAGAAGGGGACTGGTGTGCAGGAAAGCAAACAGAAGGTCACAAAAGTTGGCTCCTTTGTAAACAAGGGCCGTGAATTAACTATGTATTTCCAGTCGCCTTAACAGAAGTACATTTGTGGCCCACTGAGGGGAGTATCTATTGATGTTTGTTTGATATTGTTTTCGGATATCTTAATAAACTGATCCGTTTAGGATATTCCTTAGAAACACATCAAATAGTCATTTAGATTCTAATGAATACCCACCACATATGATTTTATGAAGAATTCAATATCATTACAAGGTGGTAATCAGAGGACTCGGAAACTGTTGACTGTGCGCTTTAGGACTATCTGCGGTAATTAGGTCAAAGACGGCAGTTTAAAAAAATAAAGAGAATGAAGGAATAAAGTAAACAGTCCAATACATCATAACGCTTCAAATGAATTTGAGAAACAAAAGGAGAATAATTTATAAATATCTGAACCTTAAAACAAATTAAAATATCTTTTGCAATGCAGTAATAAAACGCAAGTCGTAAAAAATTATTTTAAAAGTTATATTTGTACTTATTTAAGAAGGCATAAACTAAACACTGTTTAACTGCCGTCTCCTTTTCCATTAATCTTAAGGGGACTAGCTACATTTGGCATTACGTTCGCCATTTCCGCCAAGGGAGGCATTTTTTTAGACGTCCTGTTGGCTTTTCTGCACGCCCCTTCAAAAAGGGCTCTACTCTAAAAGGAATGAATTTGCTCCCAAGCGGGCAAATTATTTCCTTTTAGAGTAAGGGAGACGAAACAATTTTAATAAATGAGTTGCTTACTAGACATTATATGAATTCTCTGTAAATTACCCTTTTGCTGTATGGTGTTTTGACAAATATGGATAGAACTTCATATTTTTCTGATCCATGGGTACAGCACAATGTTTTTCTTTTACCTTGTATGTCCCTTTCAATACAGTTTTGGTTTAGATTTTATTGTTGTTGTTTTTTCATTTAGTACAATTACATTTTAAACATTATAATCCTGATAATTACCTCACAGCACACTTGAGTTATGACATCTTCGATTTGTTATATATTATAAACATTGATAAAACTAGAAAGATTTTCATAAAGTCTGATAAAAACCTGATAGCTAAGAAATATTTTTAAAAACGAAATGGTTCTGGGGAGATTTATTGCATTCAAAATAGAAACAGCCATCACCATGGAACGCTAAAAGCTGATTGTTGTTTTTATAATGTATAACTATTACAAGTCCATTGCAAATTAAGGAAGTTACAAATGGTTCACTAAAGTTCGTCTACGTCAAATCCAGTCTTTTTGAAAGTATAGCACAGTGTTCTATTTATATATTGGTATACTTAAACATTTGGTTGTTTAAATTCTACAAAAGTTTCTAAATAGGTATAACCATAGGCTTATAATTTTACTAACTGGGCTATGACCCTCGAAACGTTTTACAGGAGGAAAGTGCCATATCATTGGCTAGCTGGCTTCAGCAGTGACTGGCATTAATGGGTTTGTATAGATTAAGAAATGGTTTCAAATTTAACCTTTATCACACTCAGAGCAAATTCAACAGACAACAATTTGATGATACTTTTTTTTCAGAAAACAGGGGTTGATATTTCATGCAAACTATCTCCTTAGGAACAAATCAGAAAAATATTTCAAAATATCGTCTGTTGATTTTTTTTCTTTGACTGTGCAACTGGCATGTGGTATTATTATTTCTGTAAACATTTAATGAAGTACTGCAGAAGTGAAAGCTATTATCATACCAGTTTCTCTAAGAGAACTAGATTGTATTCCTGATAAACTCTCAGTCAGCAGCCAATCAGATGATAGGAACTCGCACACTACATGTTGCACACCTATACTGGGGAGTGATAGCCCCGCTAGTAGAATTATAGTCATCTGGTATAACATAATTCTAAAACAGTTCATACAGCTAGTGGAGACATTTTACAGCTGTCTTTAAAGTCTGGGATCCCTCCGTCTTGAATAAAATCGTTCCAAACGTGGTGTATATAAGATGTTGTAAATTAAAACATACGAATTAAATAAGTTTATTTAATTGCTGTTTGCATTTAAATGAAAGTATTTGATTGTTATAATGCATGTTTTCTGAGTTAAAATATGTATAATTGCTGTTATAAATGTTGCTAATTAAATAACAGCACATAATTAGTATAGTATAAATAACTGAATTAAAACAATATTTCATTGAAGTTTGTATGTACGTTTGTACGTACGTTTTAATCAGCACAAGTATTTTAATGATATGCAGTTGACAAACGTGGCCTAAACCAGTTTGCGGTTCAATGTAATAACGATTGCTGAAGATGTACACGATATAAATTAACGAAAGTTCCTTTTCTAAAAGTCGTCCTTCGGAGTCTGCCCTCGATTGTATATAAACTCATGCTGTCGATTGAAAGTACACGTTTCTATATTTTTTAAACAAAAATAAATGAAATAAGGGAGTGTCGACCATTATCATGTTATTTTACTGATCGCAATGTTCGTTTATGAAGAAAAAAAACATAGGTACGTCGAGAAACAGAAAACATGTTAGAAAGTCACACAATGTAAACTTACGTTGATTCAGAATTTTGCTTTCCATTCTAACCGTTTCAGAAATTGGATCATGTGTTCAAGTCCTGCAAATGTACATTTAGATGTTTGGCATGCTGATTCTTTAGCAGAGGGTAGTCTACATCTGTAACAGACAAGCCTTATTGTGATTTTTATGTTGGACAACCAGTCTATTTCACAAACAAATCTGTGCTTACTACACTTATTAACGGTTCTTCCATAGCATATAGGGAATTCGGGGTATGGAGGGGTGTACTTTTTCGGCAGTTTATCCAGACTGCAGTTTAAAATAAACGTCAAAAAGATTACCTTTGGAAACAAAGAACACACTACAGATTAGAAAATGGGAGTTTCGGTTTTATTGAGAATCTTTATAAGCAATAATGAAGTTTGCAACACTGCTTACGCCCTCTAGCGTACACATGAGCAGAACTCCATTTTCAAAGATACCACAATGTGCCCAATGATCCCAACGGAAATGAAATATAATCTGCACTATGGTGAAGTACGGGGAGACCTTGTACAGCCGCCACATGGCACTAACACCAGCTGCAGTGTAGTATAATAAACGTCAAAAAGATTGCCTTTGGAAACAAAGAACACGCTACAGATTAGAAAATTGCAGTCTCGGTTTTATTGAGACTCTTCATAAGCAGTAATGAAGTTTCTAACATGCCCTCTAGCGTATACATGAGCAGACCTCCATTTTCAAAGATACCGCAATGTGCCCAATGATCCCAAAGGAAATGAAATATAATCTGCACTATAGTGAAGTACGGGGAGACGTTATACGGCCGCCACACGGCACTAACACCAGCTGCAGTGTAAAGGCTTGATTCAATTTTGCTTTTAATTCGGTTTGTACTGACAAATCTATACCTGTCTTTAAAGTGACTAAAACATTTCTTTTTTTCTGTAATGAAGAAAAAAATGTTATAGAAAAGCATGTATTAAACAGGGGTGTACATTTAATGTATGATGGTTTGTGTAATTGTCTAGAATCACTTTAAACTATAGGTGTGTCAGTTTAAATGAAAGAAGTTTGAGATTTTAGACTATTTTCAATGTCATTTCTGACTGCATACCGTTGAAACTGCACATTTTTAAAGTACTCTAGACTAATTGGTTTTATTTGTTTAAACTTTTTTTTTTCATTTAAATTGAATATTTACCTATAATTGTACTTTAAGATTGCCGTAAATACAACATAAGGTAATCACTGGAAAGTTATTATAGTATGGCACATGTTAGAGCACTTTTCTGTTGAATATTCTCCTGTTTTATGCGATTTTAGAAAATCGAATAGAATCTTTACGCAGCTGAACAAATCTTCTAAGAAGAGACGTACTAAATTGTTAATTTTATATTTGAGCAAACGTAATTAGAAATAGTTTCGTCGCTTCCAATACTTACTATTCTAACATGATGAGCCTAATGGAAACGTCACCGTGATCAAACTACAATAATTCACATCATCAACATACTGCATGCAAAAGGGCGCGTTTGATGACGTCGCATGTAAACATCTACTTCTCGCGACGTCCGCTGTAAAAGAGTTCTTTGGAAACATTGCAACAATGTCGATTTTCCCTTCTGTATGATGTTAGAATCGAAATATTTTTCTGCTGTGGATTATCACGACTAACGCATAGTGTTGTCGGGCAGATGCGAATATTATTTCACTCCAACTTCGCCGTCGTGAATTAATCCTTCGCAATCTGCCCTCCAGCATCATGCGTAATTCACGATATTTCACAGTATAGAAAAAAAAAAATATTTTTTTAAATATTATACTTGTGCGGGCTTAAATAATGGTATAATTATATGCGGGCGACTTTTCGCTGCATTTATTATATTAGCGAAAAGAAAATTTTGACCGTCTGAGACTGATACATTCGTAGCATTTTTGAATGGTCAGTATGCAAGTAATAATTATTATTATTATTATTATTATTATTATTATTAGCCACAACACCAGAAAATGAACTCTATTACATATACACCAAGGGAAGGATTAAAAGAGACTGGATATAGGTGATAGATTTTCCGCCATTTTTACAAGGGAGACAATTTTGTTACTTCCTGTTTGCTTTGAATGAGGCGGTCTACCAAGAAAAGAAATTATTTCCCTTGTGAGGTAACTAATCCTTTCAGAGGGACCTAATTCTTTCCTTTTAGAAAACACGCCTTTTCAGAAGAAAAAACAATTTTGAAAGAGTTGCCTCCCTGAAATGTACCCACCTAGCATTATTTATAAATCTATAGCGGGCCGTTATCGGCCCGTCAGGTAGCTGACGGGCCGATAACGGCCTGCTATAGATTTATAAATAATGTTAGCTGGGTATCCATTATCTTTAAATCATTCTATACATTTGTGTAGTTTGAACAGAGTGTATGTGTCTGCCTGTAGAAGCCGTGAATCTTTTTGCGACCCACATATTGCATGGGTGCAAAAGCTTACCTGAGTTTGTTGAATGCAGTTGTATTACGTATTTGGCTCAATTGGCTATTATTATTATTGACTATGAAACAAATAATACAACAAAGCTTGCTATTACAATGTTCTGTTTGAGAGTTGCGTGTTCCCTGGTTTATAACATTACACGTCATGGCTTGGAATTTTCTGTGCTATCTCTTCACCTACAGCAGCTGACTGACACTAATCACTTGACTTAGTCTGGTCATTTGACGAAATGAAAAGGTTGTTTCCTGGATGTTCTGACACTTTCTGGTCGTAGTATATAAGAATGGTCACATGGCAAAAAGAACGCAGTCTATGTTGTTGTTACCATCTGAATACAGCGGTCTTCTTTCGTCATGTGACTAGACTGTGTCGTACCACTTAAGCAATAACGTAGTCATGTGACTAGACTGTGTCGTGCCAAGTAAGCAGTAACATAGTCGTGTGACCAGTATGTGGCTGGTAAGCAGTATCAGCGTCATATGACGAGGCGTGTCGTGCGACTAGTAGCAATCAGCTAATGTGAGCGAAAATCGGCGAAAATTCCAGGAAATGAAAATAACTATTGTTTTGAGTCAAGGAATACTCAAGAAGAACATACAAATGTTTATATGTTTGTGTTCAGTCTATTTGTTACTCATGATTATATGTAAATGAAACAGATGATACTTATTGGTTTCAGTTTGTAAGTTTTTATCTGTCCCATTCAAAAGCTTACAAGGTCTCAACGTGGGTCTAATTTGTATGTTTATATATGAGATAATTGTAGATTAAAATTTGTGATTAATAAATGTTACAAAGTACTCGTTTTCTGTCTCTGAATTCGTAAACCACTTTACATATGTATGAAAACATTGCAGATTACAGAAAGTATGTGTTCCAAGAATAAAATTATTTAATATGGAGATGCCCAGGAAATGCCACATTCACAGAACCTAACCCCCTCAAGGCACTGGATAAGGACTTAAATATACAAAATAAACACACACAAAAAATCAGTAAGTTCATGTCGAAATTATAATGGACAAATGAAGACATAACATACAAACGGAGAAGGACTGATACAGAAGGACTGCCCCTTTCCCCCAGCGCCCCTGCTCCTCCCCCCCCCGCCCCCACTACCACTACCACCCCCGCTGGAATGGTCGACAGTAATACGGTCATCATTTAAACCTGGCTTTACGGCCTTCGTCCTGATACATTTCCAGATCTATAACTATTTGTTCCGCATGGGTTAACTTATCGGTGGATCAACTGAGAAAAGCACATACAGTTGACTCTCGCTATCTCGAACTCGCTTATCTCGAATAACCGCTTATCTCGAAGTGAAAATCTTGTCCCTGCTTAAATATGAAATTCTAACAACAGGTAAAAAAAATGTGGAAAAGAGGAGAAATTGCTCCTAAGGAGCAATTTCTCCTCTTTTCCACAATATTTTCAATATATCTCTAACTTCAAGAGTCCAATTACACATATATTTGTTAAATGTGGAAAATCGAATTAGTTTTCCCCAGTTCTGCAAATCTGATATGTCGAGGTACGGATATCTCGAAGTATTTCAGAGAGTCCCTTGGAATTCGAGATAACGAGAGTCGACTGTATATATTAACTGTGACAAAGGCAAAGGCTCCACTACAAGTAAATTTAGAGAATAGAGTGAAAGTAATGTTTTGTATCTTTGAAGGTAAAGGGTACAGGAACTAGTTATTTCCCCATTGAGGCCATTCTAATTCAACTCATTTCGAAGGTTAAGAGCTCTTTTAGGGTATGACTGGACTTCCAAATTCAGTTTTATTTAAGATGCCCAGCCCAGCACGGTAATTTAAATAAGTACATCAGTATCTTCTGGTACTGTTTTAAAGCTGAATCTTGCAACCGCCAAATCAACACATATCAAAAATAGACATTTTGCAATTTCATCACCTGCTCATCATTCTTTCAAACACAAATAGAAACATTTATTTCTTTGAAAGCATGATAAAACAACGCCAACTTGAATTTTACTCTTCAAATTAGAATAAAAATCAATATCAATTCATCTTTATTTTTAACTAATCACAAGCAATCTTAACTAAAATTGATACTCTACCCTTTTTGCACAAATCAGCAGTCCTGACACAACTGGTTCTCTGTGTCTAAAGCAACCACGGAGGTATAGCAACTGGCTTACTCTACCTGCTTCAGTTCTTACTTATCTAAGAAATATTCCAGCTGATTCTTCAAGGTTAAGTAACAAAGAGACATCTATCTCCGAGTTCTCATCCTTTTAGGTAAAGCAACAAAAGAGGCTTAAATGTCTCAGAACAACATGAAATTTAGTATGGTTTCTTGTTTCAGTTCCTATACATCTAGTCAGACAAATACTGGCCACTAAGGAAAAACTAACTTTATCCTGGAGTCAGTTGCAAAAACCAGCATTTTAGCAGGAGGGTTCTCCATTTCATCTATTTATCTCTATGCCCTTTTAATGCACTTTTTTTCTGTTCAGAGCGCAGCGTCTGATTAGGATCTGCACTATATACATAACAGTTTAGATAAAGAAATCCAAATATTTTAGTATAATACGTAGGATTTGGAAAATGTTCCAACAAATATAAGCTTAATTTAAATGTTGAAACAACATCTTTCGAAAATCTGGTCGCTTGTTTCTTATTCTATAAATAATAGTTGAGGCCATGGTACCCAAGCCATAATCCAAACTCATAAATCCGTAAAGGAATGACGAATCAGAATGTTCAGGCCAACAGACATGGACCCCAGAATAAAGGGTGTAATCAGGCGTCCGCGGATAGTAAGATTTACTTGGTAAGCAAGCTTCGCCCACCATGCCCATAGGCCTGAATGAAGGAAATGTAGGTAGAAGCGTATGACCGGGATTTTGGAAGTCTGCTTATGGCTCGTCATTGGCAAAAACATCAGAAACAATTCTGGAAACTGCCACATTGTAGGGAATGACCAGATCATGATCTTCCATAGAACTTCTTAAGTGTTGCTACCAGTTTGGGTTTTTGATACCCCTGGCTCAACAACTTTGTAGTGAGCACTTTCCCACGCTCCATGAAGTCCTGATAATTTGAACAGGCTCTGGCATAACGGATTAACTGTGATACGTAAACGCCGTATGCTGGTGCAGAAGGGATATTACTGCTCAGGAATGGAAAGTTAACAATGGGAAAGTTGAAGTCATTCCGTTTGTCGTAAAGCCTAGTAGTAAGTTTTCCATTGTCAATGTAGAGATAACAATCCAAGTATGAGGAGAAGGCTGCAGTCTCCGTTGTTTCCTTTATTTAAAACTCACGTGGATAGATGAATTCCAAATACTCTGCAAATTTTGTGTTTTTTAGAGACAATAATTTAAAAGATGCCACTGAAAGCGAATTGATGCAAAGTTCTGTCTCGTGTTTTAGTCAAATTACTTCAAAATACAAAAAAAAGTAAGAGAAAAGTCCAGGGAGTGCCACAATCACAAAACGCAGCCCTTCCCAGACCCCAAGAGGAAGAGGAAACCGACAAATCTAAACAAGCACAAACCGAACAAACGTACGAAAAGCACTAAGATTAGCTCTCTCTTCCCCAAGCGAGGTAATCGCAATACTAAAAGGACTGAAAAACACAAGAACAAAATGACACACGGAAAGACATACAACAAATCGCCTCGTAGAATAAACCACAAAGCAACAAGGAGTAAGACTAACACCGGGACCATCGCCCCAGAACGATCGGCAGAGCAAACCACCGGGGGGGGGGGGGGGGGGGAGGTTAAAGCACTTTTACAGCCAGCCAACTTCACCCTGGGTCCCGATGCTACTCTTAATACATAAATACATAAAAAATTCGGTTCGCATAAAGGCTCCCAACTCAGTCAATGCATCAAAGCGAAAACATAAAAATCAAATTAATCACTATAATAAACAAAGACGAGTACTCATGGCTAATTCTACTGTATGCCAGAGTAAATGAAAACCAATAGTTGAACCACGGCGGGCCAAGCCTAAACCAGACAACAGTGCAATACAATGTGACCTTGAGCTTCAGTGAGACAGGAATTGCACATGAAACGTGGACTTGTTGTGGGATACATTTCTGTCATTTTGAAAAAAAAATCCCTTCACGCATATGAAGGTATATGCCGAACACGAACTACTGTCATATGGTTATATAGGCAATTTCTATAAAGATCCGGGATGACTTTGACCTTCATGATTGGGAACCCGGTATTGCACTCAAGATTGTTTTCGGACACATTCTTCCAAACTATTTGAAAATTCCTGACCTCAACGTTATGAACTTTGTGCCGAGTGCAACATAGTAAAGAAGATGTCCAGGATAAGCCAGAATCGCAACACAAAGTGTACCAACAACACCAAAGGAAGAATTAACAAACCATGACGGACAACACTCACACATTACAATTATTGCATAAGAAGCTGTGTCGTACGTTTATAACAGCCGTGCATTAACCGGCGAAAAGCTGTGTATTAACAAGGCAATTAACACGCTGTTAATGCATGGCTAAACAACTTTCAATATGATCGTACCGGGGTCACAGATTTGCAGCCGTTACGAGATGTGTACTGCCCGGCCCTAGAACGAGCATAGTCAGTGGAAATTACGTTCGCGAGACGAAACAAAATAGTGCAAGAAATAACGCGAAATGTAGCAAATGTTTTCAGTTTTTATGCAATAATAGCGATCGAACATGATTCAATGCATTAACATTCGCCAAGTCCCTTGGAAGGTGTTGAAAACCGCGGCCTTCAGCCTCGGTTTTCAACACCTCCCACGGAACCTGGCGAATGTTAATGCATGAAAAACCATGTTTGATCCCTATATTAAACGATAGGAAAAGCTCTCAGCCCCTATTCCCGAACGAAGAGATCACAATGCCAGACAAGACCCACAAACACAACAATAAGACAATAGACAGGACAAAGCAATACAAAAGTCCTACAGCAAACGGCCATAAAGCCCACAAAGAACGAACAACACTAGAAGCACCGCCTTAGAATAGTCTGTAGTAAAACCTTCCCGGGGCGGGGTGGAGAGTTTTCGATTTTACCGGCACCAAATCTTCACCCTAGGTTCAAATGTTGTAAAATATAAAATAATTGTTCGACTCGATTATCGGCTACCTAACTCAAAGAATGAAACATCACAGAAAAACACTGACATCAAATTAAATCACTGCGATGAGACAAGGATGGGTGCTCGTGACAAACACCTCAGATACTGACGCCAGTTAAAGAAAACCACTAGTTAAAAACCACTGATTCTCCGAACAAAGAAATAACATCGGTCATCAACCATCTAATGAACGATTTAGGCAGTCGCCGTCATAGGGTCTGAGACCCGACCCACCTTTATGCAATTAAAGGCTGAAATATAACTGCCAAGTATGACTGGGTTAAAAACTAAGCATGCAGTCCGACGCTTAACATCCATATAATCTTCTATCCTTAACATCCATGTAATATTATATTTATTTAACGGGTATTATTTTCTGAAATGATCTAAAATGTAGTTTCCAATAATTTCCTGAATTTATAAACTGTCACTGCAAATCGGTGACTCCGATATACCGTGCTGTAGAAGTCTTTTCAAGAGTCGGCGATAAAATTTTGAAAAACAAGGTTTTTTACGGAATATATGATACCGATAGCCGTATGTAAGGAGTTTAACAGTAGGAACTTTAATCCGACTGTCATAGTAATTTGCATGAGAAGATACCGTTGTAAAATCAATAAACTCAGATGTGTATACTCCATATGAGGGAGATCGAGGAGTATCACCATTAAAAAAGAAAAATTAACAATGTCTAAATCAAAATCATTACGTTTCTCGCAAATATATGAAGACATTATACCGTTTGATATCGATAAATTCAAATCCAAATCGTTGCTTTGGTATCAGAAGAACTAGCTTTATTATATGAAGTTCAGTGGGATATATCTGATATCAACCGTTTGTTCAAATTAAATATTATCAATATTAAGCAAGTCTTCTAGGTATCTGGAAGAAGAATTCAAAGCATCAATAATATATCAGCTTGATATTCATCAGAGAAAGACAATACGAAATCTCTATCATAACAAATACAAATCTGCAACAAGGAGAGTACAATTAGTCCCCATCGGAATACCCACAGTTCGTCTATATAGTTTAGTGCCAAATGTAATAAATGTATTGTCCAACCGGTAAATAAGGGCTTCACAAACGTTTCCACGTGCTCGTTTCTCATTAAAGTCAACGTTAAATGTACCTTCTCCAAGTTATGAGGTAAGTAGTATAATTAGCTGAAAAATCATGGACAAACTGGCAGCTCAAAAACCCTTCGATTTCATTTTATCAATACATCGTCTGAAGTTTTAATACACCAAAAGGTTTTTTTTATCATTCCTTTAAAAAATGTTTAACTTCCAATCAATTAATCCTTTTATCCCTGCAGACCATTACAGATACCTTTGCAAACAGTGCAGATCCAGATGAGACAGACCGTAACGAACCAGCTGATCTGGATTTTTACATTGTTTGCCATTCTGTTATTGTTTTTTTGTTGTTGTTGTTGTTTTTTTGTTTTGTTTTTTGTTTTTTTGTTGTTGTTTTTTTGTTGTTTTGTTTTTTTTTTTTTTTTTTTGTTTTTTTTTTTGTGGGTGGGGGGCTGGGGGGCAGAGTTCACTGAAACCCTTATTTGCACCAATGAATGTGTCTAAATTCAGCGACGGAAGAGTCCATATCAGCCTGAGAAACTCGGTGGAATAAGGATTAAAGCGTTACGTTCAACGTGTTCCCCTTTCGTACCAGTACAATATTCTTGCAAACAGTTCAGGTGAATCCATTTACCTTAACTGAGAGTAGTTAAGTAGTGACAAATTGACTTCTTAACGAACTTAACTTAAACTTTAAAATTTGAACATGTCTTTTTGTATCTGTTGGCGTGTCTACAACTTTGATTAACTGTCAAACAGAGTGTACGTTGATCAAACTGCTGACAAATTTCGTAGCCCAAATGTAACAGTAATTATAGTTCCACATATCTTGCACAACGTACGAAAACTGCATTTATGCTATATGCGAACAGAGCAGGTGACACCATGGGAAAACTATACTCGCATATATGCGGACAAAGAAGGCCCAGGTCAGATTTTACTGTTTGTCGTCATATTCAACAGTATCTTTCAATTGTGTAAACGGACAATGAAGGTCTTGAACAGACTGTGCAAATGCACAGCGTACTCG
The DNA here is from genome assembly GCA_964016985.1 of Anodontia alba. Lineage (NCBI taxonomy): Eukaryota > Metazoa > Mollusca > Bivalvia > Lucinida > Lucinidae > Anodontia > Anodontia alba. Next base: position 28,190,076 of record OZ024831.1, read on the forward strand.
ACCTTCCTTGTCTGCATTAACGGGAAAAGTCACGTTGTAGCGCTAGGATTTTGATGTACAGTCGACTCTCGTTATCTCGACCTCACTTCTCTCGAATAACCGCTTCTCTCGAACTGAAAATCTGGTCCTTGTTTAAAAAAAGAGATCTAACAACAGGTAACAAAATATTCATCTTATTTCAGAACTCAAATTACATATTCATTTGTGAAATGTGGTTGTTCGATTTAATTTTCCCTCAATTCTACAAATCTGATATGTCGAGGTACGGATATCTCGAAGTATTTCAGATAGTCCCTTGGACTTCGAGATAACGAGAGTCGACTGTGTATAATGCTCATCATTTTGTTTTTATTTATACGCTCTGTCCATTTCTTACATTTCAGAACAGTTTTTTCTGTCTCGCTGATGGAGTCTAGTTTGACGTTTCAGTACTGAACCGAGGACATTCAGTGATTTAGTGTTAAATTGACACTTGTGCTGTAACGTCAGAAAGCATACCTTCTGACCCATGCGCCCAACGAAGACTCAAATCAGCATGCGCATCCGCACAGTATGATCAGAATCTTCGTTGTGAGGATGAAGGACCGTTACCAAAAATGCGCCCAGCGAAGATACGCATTCGCGCATTCTGATCTGAATCTGTGCTGGGCGCTCATGTCAAAAGATACGTTTTATTATCCCGAGCATATTATGGAACTACAGTATATGTTGCCTGTCGCTGCAAAGGCATAGTTTCAATACAAACTGTCAAACTGACGAGAGGAAAATCTATTGCTGCTGCTCAGAAAAAGTGTTCTCAAATTTTATGGGTAATAAAATGCCGACGAAATTACTTTTCTGTCGCCGGAAACGTTTATCACGAAATGGCAGGAATATACAGAGAAAGACAGTATGCAAAGTCCATCGTTATTATATCTGTTTGACATGTCTTAGCCAAGCTGTCCACTAAATTTTGAGTCCTAACGGTTATCGGAGGACCATATAATTTTCTTGATTATTTAAATAAACAAAACTAAGAAAATGCATTGTTGTTTGAAGAGAACCTAAGCCTCTATTTGATTTTTAAAAAAAAAAGAAATAAAAAATAAAGTAAAGTTTGATTTTGTTTTAACCCAAGTCCTGCTGAACCAAGATATGTCCCGTCTTTGCAAACAGTGTAGATCCAGAGCAGTTGGCTTCTGAAGCCAACAGATCTGGATCTGCACTGTTTGCCATTAAATATGTGAATCTATATCAACAATCTGGATCAAATAATCGGAATGGCTGAAAATTAGAAATGGGTGTGGCATCTAAATTTATTCAGCAGAACAAGGGTTAACAGAAATGTGCGGAAACCCATTTAAGGTGAATAGATACATTAAATAGAGTTTCTGTCATTTTTTACAAGGAGACAACTTTTGTGGACTTCCTGTTTGCTGTCCTGCACACCATGCACTTTCTAAAATGGGGGCTTCTCATAGAGGAAAGAATTTGCAATCAATGAGAGCAAATTCTTTCCTTTTAGTGTAGACCCATTTTTAGAAGGGAGACAAAAGCAATTTTGACTGATTTGCTTCCCATGAAATGTATCCATTCTCAGTAAAAGAAAAAAATGGCTGAGTCAAAAAATTAACTTAGGCCTCCAGTTGCTTCCATAATCATTGAGAATTTATCAACATCTTAATACACTTATTTCCGTCTTTGAAAAAGTGGGATAACTGGACCGCGCCATGTGGAAACGTGTCTTCGGGCATCAGCGCAGTCTGATCAGGGCCTTCACTGTCTGCTAACAAAATAATCGAATACTTCAGAATGTATGAATGGAGAGAAAAAGGCCCGGTAATGCTTTGCGCATGCGCATGTTGATATTAACTTTTTGCGCATGTTCGAAGGCACTTTTCGCTTGACGCGCCCCATATAATATCTAATCCTGCTTGTCCGATGAAACCGACAGTATTAAATCGCAATATATTTGTCGTAATTTACGCATGAAAGAAAAATAAATTCATAAAACAAATTAACAAAGGTTTAAGACTTACTTTTCTCTTAAGAAGATCTTAATCAGAATGTGATTTGTGTTTCTCCAAGGAGGTATGATCGTGGTGGGCATCGAGCTAGCTAAATTTCGACGTGGATTACAGACATCGGTGAGGACATGAGTCAGCGCGCGACAAATCCTGCAATAAGACTTGTGCGATCACAGACGCGTGCGATCAGCGAAGAATCAGAACAGCCTGCGCATCCGCGCAGGCTGATCTGAGTCTTCGCTGATCGCATATACCTTCTATAGCCACCGGGCTATCCAAAGAGGGATAACGATAACCCTTGTCTTACTGGGTGGATGTACAGGCTGATCTGAGTCTTTGCTGGTCACACAGTCTTTTTGTAGGTTTTGTCGTGCGCTGGCTCATATAAATGAAGTCTCACGATAAAGGCCACAATCAGGAGCACAGACTATCCGAGACATCAAAGAAGTAGAGATGAGGAACATTTCAGGACAAGACACAATCTCCCAATCACTATAAGGGTTCTACGGCCCATCAACACTTTAAGGTCATGTTAAGACACAAAGGCACAGTTGCTATAACCGAGGCACGAACAAAGAAGAACTGCAACAGAAGAACCGACTTGGGTTTACACTAGTTATACTCGATCGAAACTCGCCTTTCCATCTGATGCAGCTTTAAATTATTAATACAAATGTATGGGTTCGGTCGGCTTTAGGTCCTCTTCGTACCTCAACAGTGAAACGTCCCAGCATAAGTGAAACGTCACATCATAACAGAAATAATCACAAAACTCCCATGAAACAATGTAAGGGACCCAGCGGCGAACAGGGCCAGTGCAAAGGAAAACCACGTTGGGCCCCGATGGGCCCGACCACAGACAACAGGAAGCTCGCCGGTTTGTCTCTCTGGTTAAGGTTATTAATAAATTATGACTATATATTTCATCTGTTCCTTTGAAACAATCATTTAAGAAGCAGTTTTCTTACACAGTAACGTCAGACTATTTAGTTTAAATGGACATTTGGGCCTTATGCAGACATAGAATGACCAGATTCGTATGTGCATGAGCGCAGGCTGACCGAGGTCTTCTTACAGAATCAATTACAGAATCATTTCCTATTACAATGGGTAGAATGTATTCTCAGTAAGCATTATACATAAATCTATAGCGGGCCGATATCGGCCCGTCAGGGTAGCTGAGGGGCCGATAACGGCCTGTTATAGATTTATAAAGAAAGCTATCTGGGTGACTATATAGAAAAGCCGTTATTAGATTGTGCATCTTAGCTGGATGATTTGGACCTTTCTGTCTCAAAAGACACATTTTCTCACGACGTAAATCGATTCTATTTAAACACAGTCTATGGAAGGGTACCCCAGACTTCTGTTTTAGTTAGTATTTTACGGCTAAGTCAATATTGTTAATGTCATGTTCAGTCGGTCATTTAACCTATTCACCCTTTTCCACGGGTAGGCATAGTCCGCTAAGCGGTAAACCAATACTTATGCACATACTTTCGTCATTTGCCCTTCTATTCTTGAATCAGCGGAAATGGAGAATCACCATACAAATAAGTGTATGCACCCAAGACTAAATGTGCTCATGTGCAGTATGATCAAGACGTGCACAGTTCACTGTTAAGGGGACTGGATACACTTGGTGAGTTTTCAGCTGTTTTCTATTAGGGAGACAACTTTTGTGATTTCCCTTTTGCTTTCCTGCACATCAGCCCATCTCAAAAGGGTCTGTTCTGAAAGGAAAGAATTGCTCCCAAGGGTTTGTTCTAAAAGGAAAGAATTGCTCCCCTTTTGCCTTTTAGAGTAGAACCTTCTCAGAAGCGGGTAAAACAATTTTTACAGAGTCATTCCCCTTGGAAATTTATACGTTCATTTTAAAATTTTACAAGGTCAAAATATTGTCTTGGCTAAATGCGCATACCCTAACCTGAACCCTGTAGAAGACTCCAAGACAGGATCTGCCCAGATATAACCCATTTTATCAGGTCAGTTTCCCCACTATCCTGTGGGTAGTCCGCTGTGGATCATTATTTGGCAACAAAAAGTTAACATCAAAGTGTTGATATTGGTGTAATAAACTCAAGTGTGTTGTATCATTACACGGGTCATTATAACGGTTCTGGCGGAGTAAGGTCTCACCACCGCCATAAAGATATAATCAAGTGGTGACAGACGAATGCTGGGCCTAATTACACTTTAGATCCCAGGCAACACTTTTATTGCAACCACATAATCTAAAGACCACACAGTTTACAGGAAACCAGTAGATACAAAATTAAAGTTTGGAGAGAATTCTGTGTGGCCAAAGTAGAATCCTACTGTTGGCGGAATCTGTTCATGATTATAGAGAATCTCTAGAGCATACCACGTGGACTTGAGGAATATTCAAGGGGTGGTATTTTCCAATGACACAAATATGTTTCATATCAGTCAAAATACAATGCCGAACGGGAGATGCCCAGGAAATACCATAGTCACAGGACATATCCCTTCCAGGCCACCGAAAGACTAGCGGATGGTTGAGTGACAACAAAACAAATCGAGGGTTGAGGCAAGACTGTAGTAACTCAAACGTATTTTTGAAACCCTTGTTTAGGGGCAACTTTGACCCCTTTGTAAACAATGCAAATTTAGGTGCCATTGCTCATACCTAAATTTTCATTGTTCACAAGAAGAAATGTTGAAATCTTCATCACGTCTTCATGGTGAGGAGATTAAATTTGGGTAAAAACAACCATCTGACTTACTACAGTTTTGCGCTCTACCCTCTTCCGCGAATACAGAACGAATAAATGAAGAGGAACAGCAATAGAAATACCACTTTGAAACAGTCAACAAGAAGACTGTTAGGATCTTAATAATGTTTAATGAGTACACTATGCTGTACTCATTTCGGCAATGTTTGGTGAAGTGTTTAAGTTATTATTTGATATAACGCATATAATAATGCTAATTGCAAGTTTTTGATAGTTTTTGAAAACTAATCGTTGTGTGACATAAACATGTAGTCCAAATGTTGCATGCTTATTGTTGTTTTTATTATGTTCTTACTTTTTTCTGGCTTCAGAACATTTCTTTTCTCTAGATTTTCTTTTTACTATGTGAGACCAAAGAAAATCTTAAAAGAATCTCTTTTTGTCTTGTAATGAGGTTTGCTTGTAAAGCTAAGAATGCACGAGTATCATGGATCATGGAAATACCAATTATGATATTTCAATGATATATTGTTTCTTTACATTTGTAGTCATTTATGGTGAAATGCAAAACTTTTTATCAACTATGTGGTATCTCAAGTTCCAATCAGTCATTATATATTAACCTTCAAGAAAATTTATTGAAAAGTGTTCATTTGCGAATTTTCCCTACAGTATTTGTTGTAGGAAAACGATTGGTTTTATTCAATGTAAAATACGTATAATTAGTTTTGCTCTTGTCGTAATTAGCAAAATTGAAAGTTACTGAATACAGAATGGTCCAGAACATGAAACTTGAATTTTATAAGCAGGCCAATAGCTTTTAGAAAAATGAAGTTTAAATGGGAAAGAAATATAAAGGAAGATACCCAGGAAATTGCACAATCACGACGCAAAACCTTCCCCTGGCACCACAAATAATGACAAAACAAACGCCCCGTATGAAATCACATGCGCCCGAACAGCAAGAAACTGCAACAGAGGAACCGCCTTGAAAAAGGGTTTGTTTTTTGTTTGTTTTTTTTTTTGTTTTTGTTTTTTTTTTTTTTTTTTTTTTTTGTTTGTTTTTTTTTTTTTTTTTTTGTTTTTGTTTTTTTTTTTTTTTGTTTTTTTTTTTTTTTTTTTTTTTTTTTTGTGAGACGAAATACGTCGATTTGCAAGCCATTTTAATGGGGTTTTTAGCCACACCAGGTGTATCCTGATATGCGTCCAAACATTTTCAAGTGGCTGGGTTACAAAGTGCATTAAATAGTCATCAATGTAACAGCATTTTTCATACATTTAAAGATACTTTCATTCATACTTTTTGTACACATTTTTATTTAATAAATTCTTTGAAGAAACATATGTAGCAGGCTTAGGTGTCATTTGATAGTATAACAGAACAGAACAGAAAATGCGCTTTTCTCGGATGATACAAACATTACATACCTATATAATGTTGACCCCCCTTAAACCCTAGTTTTATATAGTAAAACTGGGGTATACATTATTTTTTATTCCTGCTCAAATCATATTGTGGGTAGTTAGAACCGCCTCGGCAATGCGGTTCCAGCGAGTACCACAATCTATGATTTTTTTTAGCAGAAATAAGAAAAATATCAGAATTTTTATCTGAAAATTTTCATTTTTTGGTGGTAAAATTTTCAATATATTTGAATAGGCTTGTTTTAGTAATGCAAACCTTTGCATACCGTGTTTACCAAAAGAATTCGGACACTTCATAAACTTACTATACTTGCCATAACATTTCAACCAAGTACATTTGACTACCTCTTCATGTCTACAAAAATCAACTTGATGCACGCGTCAAACAGTGTAGACCCAGATCAGACGTCGCGTTACGCGGCATCCGATCTGGGTTTACACTGGTTTCCTATACCTTTCCAAAACTTAGGGTTAATACAGTGATTTTAGATCTATTCTTACGACATTTATTGGGACGCCAAAAGCAGAAAAGGGGGTCGGTCACCCATGAAGACAGATCAGCCTGTCTAGTTTGATCAGAACCTTCGCAGATCATACGTACATTCCATAACATGTTTTGATTTATAGGCATACGTAAAACGCCCAGATCAGTCTTAAAAACTTCGCCTGATCTTGGCCGTCAAGATTTGTTCCTTTCCGCATAGGTCCAACTAGATGCGTTACATGAAAGCTTACTTAACCTTTACCACTCTCTGGGTAAATTCAACAGACGACAAATTGATGATATTTTCTTTTTCCCCAGAAAATAGGCTTTCACATTTCATGCAAACTGGTTCCTAAGGGGACCATCTACCGAGACAGCGGTTAAAAATGCGTATTTCAGGACTTACATATGTATTATGAAAGACCAAGGTAGAGTACAGTAATGCAAGGAAAAACTATAAACTAGACATACGGTTAGCTGAAACTAAATATGTGCAAAATGACAGTGTAAAGACAAAAAAACTTTTAGAAAACATATTATATGCAGTTGAGGTCTTCTGTCCTATCTCGTGGCCTAAAACACTTATTCAGTGCTGGAGAACTCCAGTTCAGATATAACCCAAGTCCTCCTCAATAAATTAAGAGGCCATGCCATTTCAAATTTTCAACTAAACAGATTACTTGATCCAGATTGTTGATATAAATTCAAATTCTGAAATATGACCCCATGGGAAAATGTACCTTATCGCATGTCCGCCTGTGACGACTCAGATCAGCCTGTGCGGATCAGTGTCTGTTGGGCGCTCTCTGGATATCCAAGGATCCAAAGATTCTTCAGGCGGGCAGCAAAGCAAGCCTATCAGACTGAACGGATGCCCAGACTGATCCGAGTCTTCCTGGGCTCACAATTCATAAGATACATTTCCTCATGCTGTGACACAATTATGCTATGAGGGTCATACAAAATGTTCTGTCACTAATAGGCTTCTTTAGTTTTATCCCAGGTATATTTTAAATCTTCACTGCACTTGAATTGTGTGTTGAAAAGCTAACGATACCCGTTTATTTCGTGGAAATTGCTTTCCAACTGACCGAGTTTTTTTTTTTTCAAATTGAAATAGATGCAGTCATATACACTGACCAATTTACTTGTTACATTGGAACATGGACCAAGCAAAGGATGGTCAGGAGTTCACCTTTTACATGACAATGTCTCCTCTCATAAGTTTGAGGTTGTTAAGTCTTTTTTGGCTTCTGAAAAGGTGAACGTTTTAAACCTTCCACCTTATTCACCTGATCTGAGTCCCTCTGACTTCTTTTTATTTCCAAGGCTTTCTGGAAATAAGTATACGTCTAGAAGTTCTCTTGGCAGCGCTATTTATCAGTGTCTCCAACAGATACCAAAAGAAGACTATTTATCTGCTTTTCGCGACTGGATAAAAAAGGTTACAAAAATGTGTTTCAGTAAAGGGGGAATACTTTGAAGGTTTGTAATAAAAATATGTTTGATAAAACATAGCACAGACGTAATCCGAACCCAGTTACAAAACTTTTTGCAGGACCCTCGTAGTACTGTCAAACTGATAGATATTCTCTTTCAGTTAAAACTGGAACAATATACAGTTTGGAGCAGCCTTAACCTTGTCAGGCTGAATAAATTAAGATGCCACGCCCATTTCTAATTGTCAGCCAATCAGATTACTTAATCCAGATTGTTGATATAAATTCACATGCTACATGACAGTGCAGATCCAGATCAGTTGGCTTCTTCAAGCCAACTGATCTGGATCTACATTGTTTGCAAAGGCAGGGTATATCCGGGTTCAGCAGAACAAGGGTTAAATTGGTTATTCAAATTTGCATTTGCAGCTTTATCTCATCGACCTAATTATCCCACTAGCGTATTCATATCCAAACTTGTAATACCTTAACAAGGGAAATATCAAACCTTGTGCCGTGTGGTGGCCGTAAAAAGTCTTCCGTACTTCATAATAGTACAGAATTTATTTTTATTGTTCCTGGGATCAATGAGCCCATTCTGGTGGCTTGGGCTCATTGAGCCTATTCTAATGGCTTGGGGGTCATTGAGCCTATTCTGATGGCTTGTGGCTCATTGAGCCCATTCTGATGGCTTGGGGCTCATTGACCCTATTCTGATGGCTTGGGGCTCATTGAGCCCATTCTGATGGCTTGGGGCTCACTGAGCCTATTCTGATGGTTTGGGGCTCATTGAGCCTATTCTGATGGCTTGGGGATCATTGAGCCTATTCTGATGGCTTGGGGATCATTGAGCCTATTCTGATGGCTTGGGGCTCACTGATCCTATTCTGATGGCTTCGGGCACATTGAGCCTATTCTGATGGATTGGGGATCATTGAGCCCATTCTGATTACTTGGAAAATCTGGAACTGCTTTAGCTGGTGCTATGGGCCTGTGCAGCCTTGCAAACTACAGCCGTATGAAGAATCTCAAACTGAGATCCCGATTTTCGTTCATTCTTAAATTGTGTGTTTGGTGTTTCCTAGCTTAGAGATTTTACTGAACAAAATTAGATTTCCAGTGTATAAATTACATAATAAATCCAAACAGAATCGCCACAGTGAAACTACTAAATGCAATCCAATTATTTTCAAAATGATCCTGAACAAGGCAAATAACCGTCAAATATCGGACGACCTCGTTGGCTCAGTTAGATGCGCGTTCGACTGGGGTTGTAAGGCCATTCCAAGTTGCAATTGTCCTGGGGAAAAAAGAGCTCTTCAGACCATCCGTGTATGCATTAAGACGGTGATACTGAAAGGGGTGGGACCTAGTTCTCCTGCTCTCCCCACCGGCCCCCGTGGTTGATTTGGTTCTGCGGATGTGCAGACTGATCTGTGCGACCGATGTTTACATATATGGGCCTTACTAAGCTAAAGCCCTTTAACGTACCCCACCACAGAAAAAGTGTCGGAATGTTATGCTTCCTTTGGCTGTCCCTCCGCCTGTCGGGGTTGGTTGGGTGAGGCAAAGGTATGTATCTTGCGTCACCGGGGCGTCCAACTGATATTGGCTTAGAGCTGGGCAAGGTCTGCTGTCCTTTGCAGCAGGTAAGGGTAGAGGGGGAATGTTACTATTTCTTCTGTTCCTTCACTTTCATTTATTTTCCTTTCTCCCCTGTCCTTCCCTTTCATCTCCTCTATTATCTCTTCTCCCTTTCTCTGGGAGACGACACAAAATGACCCACATATCGTTAAAAACTAAATCAATAAAAAACATCGCCTGTCTGTCCGAGCGTTCAGTGTTTTTCAGTCAAGGATAACTTATTTTGTGTTGTGTTTTCACGGCTCAGTCAACCCACTGGGATCATGTCGAGCGCGGTCAGTTTACCTAACCACAACTGGGCAGGCTAAGTCCTCTAAGCGGTTAAACAGTATTGTTCACATTCTTTCGCCAGAAACTGGCAAATGTCCTTCTCGAATCAGCGGAAGGGAGAGAATGATCGTAGAAAATATTTCATGATCAATCTCCGTGAAAAAATGTCGCCGACCCTGCGGGGGCCGGTGGGGAGAGCAGGAGAACTAGGTCCCACCCCTTTCTAACCCGTCCTAATGCATACACGGATGGTCTGAAGAGCTCTTTTTCCCCAGGACAATTGCAACTTGGAATGGCCTTACAACCGAAGCTGTCTCTGCTGAGACAGTTGATGGGTTTAAGGCAAAATATAATATCCTAGGGTTGGGCAGGGGATAGGTATGGATTCCCTCCCCTAACGACTTCATGTATATAGTTTTAATCTGCTGGTGGCTGTGTCACAATACTTTTTTTTTTCTTCTTCTTCTTCTTTTAAAACTTATGTGCCACACTCCAACCCTGTTATCATGGTCAGAATTGACCGAACACAGTATCTACGGAAGAAAGAAAGAAAACCACGCGCCAATTCCTGGCCGATCATGTTGTACTGTTCCTTTATCTTCTTCCATATACTCTGAATAAGTCACGGTGTCTATTAAAATAGTTTTTAACCGGACCCCTCCTCTGGCCTGTCTTGGAACTCCCACATAGACAGAATAACCGGAAACGCAAACAGTACACTGGGCTTCCTCAAGAGGAACATAAAGATAAAACTCCCCAAAGTGATAGAGACTGCTTACAACACACTAGTACGTCCCAAACTAGAATATGCCTCTCCCATATGGGACCCTCATACAAAAGATAAGATTTCTCAAATAGAAAAAGTTCAGCGCCGAGCCGCACGATGGATCACCAGTAACTACGACTGTAGGTCCAGTGTCACATCCATGATAGAAAATTTAGGATGGCGGACCCTCGAACAAAGGTCAGATGCCCGCTTATGCCTGTTTTACCGGATCGTCTATGGGCTCGTGACAGTTCCCATCCCAGACTATATTCAACCCAAAAGTAGGACTTCTAAAAATTGCCACTCAATGACTTTCCGTCAGATTCTTCTCATAGTTCAAAACCCTCTTGCGAGTATTATTTGAATGTGCTGCGCATGGTGTTTTAGTAAGAGAAGAAAAAGTGAGATAGTGCAGCATAAAAGTGTAAAATTTTGGTGAGCATAGATGATAGGGTTAGTGTTAGGAAGAAGAGTTTAAAAGCAAGATAAAAACAGTACATGCCTAAGGGAATGTATGGTTGATCTTGCTGACTCCTTGTTTGAAAGAGTCAAGATCTGAATCAAGGACGAGATCAGCTGGTGACCTGTTCCAAATAATAACTGTCATTGGGAAGAATGAATAGTAATAATAACTGAAAGAAGTATGGATCTGCCTGTAAGCAATAGGATGATGGCGTGTTTGTACCATGGTACGTTCAAAATATGGAGGAACTGGTATAGCGACCAGTCCATACACGATTTTATAAAACATCGCGATACGCGAATCATAAAGCCGAAGCTCAAGTGATCGCCATCCAAGATTACTCAACATGTCTGTCACACTACTATATGGTGAGTAGTCATTGTAAACCCAATGAGCTGCCCTTCTTTGCAACATCTCTATTTTATTTATATTTTGTTTCGTGTAAGGGCTCCAAACAGCCGAAGCATACTTCACTTGTGGTCTAACAAGAGTATTGTAAGCTATAGTCCGGATTTCTTGTTGTTTTTTTTTTTTTTTGTTTTTGTTTTTTTTTTTTTTTTTTGTTTTTTTTGTTTTAATATTTCTTTTTACAAAGCCTAAAGTTCTGTTTACACGTACTGTAATGTTTTCAATATGAGAGTTCCAACTCAGATCCTTGCTGATGGTTTAGCCCAAGATACTTGGCAGAGCCCATACTCTCTAGTTCCTGACCGTGCAAGTAGTACCGGGACTTTAAGGGCTTCTTTGACCGTGAGACACTGATGACTTGGCATTTGCTTGGATTGAATTCCATGTCCCAGGTTCTTTCCCACTGCTGGAGGGTGTCAAGATCAGACTGAAGTATTTGACTATCATGGGCACAAGACACTGTCAAGTAAACCGAGGTATCATTAGCAAAGAGTCTAAATTGTGATTTGATATTTTCCGGGTCGTTAATATACAAAAGAAAGAGGAGCGGGCCCAGTACAGACCCCTGGGGTACCCCGGAGGTGACCGGGACCTCTTTGGGAGACTCCCCCTCCAGTACAACAGTTTGAGAGCTACCAATTAAAAAAGCTTCAGTCCATTTTACAGTGTTTCCTATTATGCCGAAAGTTGAAAGTTTATATAATAATTTTAGGTGATTGACTTTGTCGAAGGCTTTGCTGAAATCCAAAAGGATGAAATCAGTTTGTTTTCCCAAAGTCAGCCGCCTTGCTAAATCTTCCACAAGTTCATTAGCTGGGTTTCACAAGAGAGTTTTTCACGAAAGTTGTAGTTCATAAAGGATATTATGTTGGGTTATATGTCTGGAGATATTGGACGCAATTACATGCTCCATCACCTTGCACAATATGCATGTCAATGAGATGGGCCTGTAATTGGCAGGGTCTGTTTTATCACCCTTTTTATAGAGGGGACATACTTGAGCCTTGGTCAATTCTGAAGGCAACTGGCCAGTTTTGAGCGATTTCTCAAACAGCAGGCAGATAACAGGAGCAATTTCTAATCTTAGTTCCTTCAATATTATGGGTTTGATATAGTCTGGTCCAGCAGCTTTATTAGGGTTGAGATTTGCCAAAAGTTTAATTATTCCATTAGGATCAATAAAGATTTCTGGCATAGGAGGGCATAAAGATTGTAAGTTTTCTGGTATATTTTCATGAAACAATTTCTGAATAATTTGAGCGCTCAATTGCCCTAACCTAAGTGGAGATAAGCGTGAAAAAACAGACTGAAATTGTTGGTTAAGAAAGTTTGCCTTTTCAACATTGTCACTATGCAGTGTGTTATTTTCTTTATCTTTCAAAGTAGATATGCCCTCAGAATCCTGCCTACTGTTTTTGATAAGTAAAAACAGTTGTTTTTTTTTTTTTTGTTTTTTTTTTGTTTTTTTTTTTTTTTGTTTTTTTTGTTGAAAACCCAATATCCCTACCCTCCCCCGCTGAGCCCACCCCTAATATGTCAGCTAGATAGTTACTATAAGCATATTTTATTTTGCTCTGAATTTGATGTTTGACCTGTTTGAAGTGATACCTATCCCTAGCTGTCCCTGTCTTTTGTTTTTGATATAATTTATCACGCTTTCGTATGAGTCGACGAATTTCTTGGGTGATCCATGGCAGACTGATGTTTTTAGAAAGAATGTAAGTTTCCATTCCTGAGTTTAAGAAACCCACAGAAACTTCTATAAATACCATTCTTTCCACTAGCCACAGTTCAGTGGAATGCCCTCCCTGAATCGGTTGTATATTTGCCAACCCTTGATGCGTTCAAGGAAGAAGTTGGTAAACTGCACCACTCCCGCCCCTAGGTCCCAAAAGTGATGGTTTTATTTTTTGTTTTTAACCCTTCTACCTCACCAACTATTTTAACCTATCACCTTTTATCTTCTCACTATCCCCTCTTTATTCTTTTGTCTATATTTTCCTTCTTCTTTCAGCACGACAGCGCCCACCTGACTAGAATGCCTGTGAGGGCGTGAGGCAGTATACAGAGAAAAAAGAAAGAAAGAAAAACGGTTGGAAAGATAGATCTCTTAGGAGGTCGTAAGAGGGTAAATTTTAGTCATTATTTAAAGAGTTATAGCCCTGTAACGCCGCTTAGTGTTAACCCTACGCTTAGCCCGTTAACACTTAGCGTTGCAGTAGCAACGCTCACGGTTACCCGTGACCACTAATCGTCGCAACTGCAACGCTTAGTGTTAAAGGTTTACAGTAAGTGTATGTGTTGTCAATACATTGCGCAATACCAAGGCATTGGGTTAACCTTGCCAGTTTCGACCTTCATTGTTTCTCTTGTTCACTTCATGTTTTTCAAGTTCCTATATCATAAGAAAGCATTCCTGAAAGAACCATAGGCAACCATTGCACACTGATTTCAGTGCATTGTGAACCCATGGCTGACCAAGTAACCAAGTTACATGTACGAATAGTATGAATATAATAGTTTTGAGTGAGATTTATATAGACATCATAAACTTTGTCGTTCAAAGTGATCTGCAAATTATGGTCCAGTGACTTTGCCTTATACATTACGAAAACATGCCTATTCAAATATACCGAAACGTTAACCACAAAAAATGAAAATTTTCGGATAAAAAAAATCCGATACTTTTCATATTTCTGCTCAAAAAATAGATTGTGGGTATGAGTACCCACAATGTATGTTTTTGAGCAGAAATAGGAACAATAATGTCTACTCCGGGTTTATATAGTAAAAAAAGAATTATATAGGCATGTTTTCGTGACGTCAAAGAAAACAATTACTTGATGGATATTCTTCAACCCAATAGGTGATACCTTTAACCATCGGCGCTTGGAATGTGCGCACCCTAATGGACAGTTCTAGTTCTGACAGACCTGAGCGCAGAACAGCTCTAGTTGGTAGAGAACTTGACCGATACAAAGTCGAGATTGCAGCTCTGAGTAAGACTCGCCTTGCAGAAGAAGGGCTTTTAAAAGAAGTTGGTGCTGGCTACACTTTCTTCTGGAGTGGACGCAAGAAAGAAGAGCGGCGTGAAGCAGGAGTAGGATTCGCCATCAAGTCACACCTCGGCAGCAAGCTCTCAGGACTTCCCAAAGGCATAAATGACCGCCTGATGACGCTGAGACTTCCTTATCTGGCAAGAGGCATGCAACAATTGTAAGTGCCTATGCACCCACAATGACCAACCCAGGTGAGGTTAAAGACAAGTTCTATGATGATTTGGATTCTGTGATTTCTGCAGCACCCCGGACAGACAAACTCATCCTCTTCGGGGACTTCAATGCCAGAGTAGGCACAGACCACCAGACCTGGGAAGGAGTGATTGGATCTGAAGGTGTAGGGAAGTGCAACAGCGATGGACTCTTCCTTTTAAGGAAGTGTGCAGAGCATGAATTACTGATCACCAATACAGTCTTCCGTCTACCAACTCGCAGAAAGACAACATGGATGCACCCTCGCTCCAAACACTGGCATCTCATTGACTATGTCATAGTGCGAAGGAAGGACAGACAGGATGTCAGAGTGACTAAAACTATGTGTGGTGCAGACTGTTGGACAGATCACAGGCTTGGTGTCAGCAAACTCAACCAGTGCATTCAGCCTGCACGACGACCACAAGGCAAGAAGGTGCCAAAGAAATTAGATGTCTCCAAGCTGAAACAAGACAGCAAGAGGCAAGCATTCGTCAACGATCTCTGCAGCCGTTTAGATGCACTGGAACACAGTTCAGAAGATGTAGATGAGAGCTGGACAGTCTTTAGAGACACCGTTCACTCTTCAGCAATGGATTCCTTATGACCAGTATCTCGCAAACACCAAGATTGGTTTGATGAGAATGACAATGAAATTCAGGGACTCCTTGAAGAGAAACACCAAAAACACAAGGCTTACCTCAGAAATACCAGCTCAGTATCTAGCAAGACTGCCTATTCAAACATATGCAAGACAGTTCAGACGAGGCTCAGAGACATGCAAGACTCCTGGCTAAGAAAACAGGCTGATGACATCCAGTCCTTTGCAGACAGAAAGGACATGAAAAAGTTCCCCAGAGCTCAGGAACCACCCCACTCCTTAGTGCAGATGGAACTAGTCTTCTGACTGACAAAGAAGCTATCTTGAAAAGATGGGCTGAACACTTTGATGGTGTCCTTAATCGGCCATCATCTATCAATGATGAAGCTATCAACAGACTACTACAGGTGGAATGTAATCCACTGCTTGATGAGCTCCCAACCGTCTCTGAAACAGTGAAAGCAATAAAACTTCTGTCATCTGGCAAGGCTCCAGGATCAGATGCAATACCTGCAGAGATCTACAAAGCAGGAGGTCCTCCAGTTGCAGAGAAACTGACAGAGTTATTTCACATTATGTGGAGAAAAAAGCCATCCCTCAAGAATTCAAGGATGCAACAATTATCCACCTATTCAAAAGGAAAGGGAATCCTCAAGTCTGTGACAATCATCGAGGCATCTCTTTGTTGTCAATTGCTGGGAAGATTCTTGCTAGGGTCCTACTGAACCGATTGAATGAACATCGGGAAAGGTCAGGGCTTATCCCAGAAAGCCATTGTGGATTCAGGAAAATCAGAGGAACAATAGACATGATCTTCACAGCACGTTAGGCTTCAAGAAAAATGCCAGGAACAGACAGTGGACCTCTACATGACCTTTGTCGACCTTACCAAAGCATTTGACACAGTCAGTCGTGAGGGGCTTTGGAAAATTATGGCAAAGTTTGGTTGTCCTGCCAAATTCATAGCAATGGTGCGGCAGTTCCATGATGGTATGCTTGCAAGGGTCCAAAATGATGGCGAGTTTTCTGATCCATTTCCTGTGACAAATGGAGTTAAGCAAGGCTGTGTAATAGCTCCAGCATGATGTTTTCTGCCATGCTTACAGATGCTATCCAGGATGGTGACAATGGTATACCTATTAGATATCGCTTTGACGGGAAACTTTTCATCCTAAGAAGGTTGCAAGGTGTAGACAGAGATGCTAGACGAGTTCCTCTTTGCTGATGACATGGCAAAGGGTGCTCCAACAGAAGAGATAATGCAAAAAGGTGTGGATCAAGTATCTGATTCATGTGATAGCTATGATCTCACAATCAGCATCAAAAAAACTGAGGTAGTATATCAGCAAGCACCTGGAATGATCCCGGTGTTAGTCTTACTCTTTGTTGCTTTGTGGTTTATTCTACGAGGCGATTTGTTGTATGTCTTTCCGTGTGTCATTTTGTTCTTGTGTTTTTCAGTCCTTTTAGTATTGCGATTACCTCACTTGGGGAAGAGAGAGCTAATCTTAGTGCTTTTCGTACGTTTGTCCGGTTTGTGCTTGTTTAGATTTGTCGGTTTCCTCTTCCTCTTGGGGTCTGGGAAGGGCTGCGGTTTGTGATTGTGGCACTCCCTGGACTTTTCTCTTACTTTTTTCTGGAAAGCCTTACAAGGAGCCTACCATCACAGTGAAAGGCAAACGACTGCAAGTGGTAGACAAGTTCACCTACCTTGGAAGCACATTGTCTAGAGTTGTGCACATTGATGATGAAGTCAATACTAGAATTGCCAAAGCTAGTGCAGCATTTGGCCAGCTACGTGGAAGTATTTGGGACCAAAGTGGAATCAGACTTGACACAAAGCTGAAAGTATATAGATCAGTAGTGCTGCTAACACTATTATACGCATGCGAAACTTGGACAGTTTACCAACGGCATGCCAAAAGACTGAACCACTTCCATACAAGCTGTCTTAGAAAACTTCTAAAGATCAAGTGGCAAGACAGGATTCCAGACACAGAAGTCCTGAAAAGGGCAGGGATGCAGAGTATACATACTCTTCTGAAATTGGCACAAGATGGACAGGCCATGTTACCAGAATGCCTTATGAACATTTGCCAAAGAAAATCCTCTGTGGAAAACTTCAAGTAGGAAAACGCTCCCATGGTGGTCAGAAGAAGCGATACCAGGACACCCTCAAAGCCTCCCTTAAAGACATCAACATACCAACAGAGTCATGGGAACAGATTGCACAAGATCGTACAAAGTGGCGAGGCCTCATAAAAAGGGGAGCTGGTGAATATGAAGCAAAAAGAATCAGCAAAGCCAAGCAGAAACGTGCACAGCTGAAGGCCAGAGCTAAGACATCACCAACAGAGCTTTCTTCCTTACACCTCTCTTGCTCTATCTGCAACAGGCAGTTTAGAGCTAAGATTGGTCTCATCAGCCATCTTAGAACACACAAATAATAACATATCACATAGTTGATTAGGATTGGTCATTGTCAGTAATGACAGACGAACAAGTAAGGTTGGCTATAAAGAAGATGCTGTAGTCGCAGTGACCGATATTTCACATTTGACTGGCTTTGCCTTGTATCCGGAAGGGTATATCATAGTCGACTCTCGATACCTCGAAGTCCAAGGGACTATCTGATATACTTCAACACATCCGTACCTTGACATATCAGATTTGCAGAATTAAGGAAGAAATAAATAAAACAAGCAGGTGTGATAAAAAATGACATTTCACAAATGAATATCTAATTTGACTCCTGAAGTTAGAGATATCTTGAAAATATTGTGGAAAAGAGGAGAAATTGCTCCTTGGGAGCAATTTCTCTTCTTTTCCACAATATTTTGTTACCTGTTTAATCAGGGACCAGATTTTCACTTTGAGATAAGCTGTTATTCAAGATAAGCAAAGTGGAGATAACGAGAGTTGACTGTATTTGGAATAATAATATATCTTCAAACAGAGGTCAAAAACTGAAAGCCTGTAGGTTAAAGTGACCTGTCTTTTATGGTCCAGTGATTTTGTCCAACTTCTTGAAGACTATTCAGAATAGTTCACTTTAAAATAGTGTGATAGTCTGCCAAAAAGTTGGTCAACTTAAGGTTTATTTCATGGTTCATGATCTAACACTAATTGAGGGATATATATCAGATCTGGACGGAATGCTTAACAGACTTTGACAGGCAAATCCAACCTGTAGTCGAAAGGGACCATTATTTCATGTTTCTTCGATTCTGCTAAGGTACGAATGCTCATTGGTGAGTGATTGTGAAGATTGCCTTTGTAAGCTTAACTATGGCAAACGAAATGCACATTAAGTATTCAAACCAAGGTTTTAAAACTTTAAACATAGGTTAGAACTTTACATCTAAGTTTCAAATCTTCTATCCTGCTTTTAAATATAGGTTTGTAGACTAATTGCGCATTTGGCTTGCCATACTTAGGTCACTTTTGCCCTAAAAAATGCTAAATTAAAAATCAAAGCTGAAAAGCAAATCAATCCAGTATGGTTTAAGTGATTGTCGGTGACGGCTGATCCTGTTATGATCGACTTGATCTATGCTTAGTGTAACCACAGCAAGGTGAACAGACGGGTTACACTACGTGTAGGATTAATTAACACTAAGTGGCATCACATAGCCCGTTGAAAACGTTGAATGAAAAAGTTTAGAATCTAAAAAAAAGCCTATAATCTGCATGCAAAGCCACTGATAACACAGCCACGAAGTTGATATTGATTAAGGAGGCTGCTTTCGACAGAAATGGAAACAACACACAGGTAATACCCTGTCAATGGAAACTTCTTTCAAGCTTATTACCCGCAAATAATACATTTAGTATGTCATTTTATGAAAATATTACATTTAATTTGAACAATTTAAATTCATTTACTTTTTTTTTTTTTTTGAAAAATGTTCCTCAGCTTGGAAATAATAATTTCACCTAGTGTTCCTTGTAGCTGTTTACACAAATTCCAAACCTGGATACCGTGTTGAGGGCAGTTTTTGGACAATAACCAAAATTTTGAACTTTGTGAAAATTCTTTTTAAGCAACAAAATGACACATTTGTGTTTATTGCACCAGTAATACTCATGTAAAGGGTCATATTAACTTTAACCTCTCTACATTAGTTCAGTGGAATGACAACTTGATGACATGTGTCTTATTTTTTGCACAAAACAGGCTCGGACATTTGATGCAAATTATCTGTATTTGAGACAATTCACATGAAGTGTAAAAACCTTTTTTCTGGGAATAAGAAGAAAATTTCAATATGTCCTCTGCTAAACATTTTATCCAGAGTGCCATCAAGAAATAGAAGCTACTGAGGAAAGAGAAACAACTCTGATACAACTGGATCATACAAAATTGGCAAAAATAAACAAACAGTGAAGTGTGTTCTTTCATTTAATAAATAGCCACATTTCACATGTACTTCAAAATTACTTCCATATACATACATCAAGAATTAGGGCATATAACTACACAATGCCCTAGCATCATTCTAATTTTTTTCTATTGTAAGAACAGCTCATCATAACCAAAGGGGCTGGATATACCTGGAAGATTTTCCATCATTTTTGACAAGGGAGACAACTTAAGATTGTCTGTTTGCTTTTCTGCACTCCAATCTCCTTCTGGAAAGGGTTCTACTCTATAAGGAAAGAATTTGCTCCCAATGGGAGCAAATTCTTTCCTTTTAGAGTACATCCCTTTTCAGAAGGTAGGTACAACATTTCTTTTAAAAGTTGCCTCCCCTGAAAGTGTATCCATACCTCTTAAGTCTTGTTGTTTCCAGGTCAAACATTGGGCTTAAACACACCTGAATATAGTAATACCAAGTCTGAAATTTATTTACTAATTACTTTTCTCTTTCAAATGAAATTAATAACTGCCACCTCAAATAGCCATGACTACTGCGGGTTTGTATGCGTACTGGGAAATCAAACTGCTGTTCCATTTAAATAAAATACTATAGTTTTACTGCAGTTGTGCACAAAAATATTTCCGAGTCTGTATGCTTTAACAATTTTTTTAGCTTCAACGTCCAAAATATAGGATGAACATATGTAACAAGGAAAGACAGCAAAGGCCACTAGGCAATAATAGGTATCCTACTGCTCAAATCAGTACTAGAGCAGTGCCATGGGAAAAGAGATCTTCAGGGTATCTAAGGACAGCAAAAACTCAGATCAGATTGCACATCCATGCAGTCTGATCAGGGCCTTTGCTGTCACCTTACAAAATTATTGGTTCTTGTAGCTGATAATGCTAAATATATTTATTTTTAAAATGTATATTAACTTATTAAGACAGCTGCTACTGTGGTCCTCTTTCAATGAAATGTCTTTGTCACTCTTTGCAGCATATACTGACAGTGGCAGCCCATGCTCAACCTGGTTTTGTTTGTGTTGAGGTTTTACGGCCCAGTCAACCCAATGGGGTCATGTCGAGCGCAGTCAGTTTACCTAACCACATGTTTTCTGGGCAGACTTAGTCCTCTAAGCGGTTCACCAGTATTGTGCACATTCTTTCGCCAGAAACTGACAACTGCCCTTCTTGAATCAGCAGAAGGGAGAGAATGACCGTAGAAAATATTTCATGATCAATCTCCACGAAAGAATATTGCCGACCTCTGTGGGGGTTGAACCCGCGACATCCTGGTCTCCAGTCGGACGGCGCATCCAACTGAGCCACCGAGGCCGGCTGCTCAACCTGGTTATAACCTCTGCAGAAATTTGACCTGCCAGGACTCGAAAGTAGTTCCAGTCTAACTAGGCTTATTAGCCATCAATGCTCTAATCAATGAAATTCCAATATTGGAATATCCCCACTTTCTAGAGATGCCAGCAACTCTTATGGTTAAATGAAATAAGATTAACCCATTACAGCGCCAATAACAACTGCAGCAGACGACATTTGAAATATCTTTTTTTTTAATTTTTCAAAGAAAACAAGTCTTAATATTTCATGTGAATTGTCTGCCAAGCAGACAATTCACATGAAATATCAAGACTTGTTTTCTTTGAAAAATTAAAAAAATAAAAATAAAATGCTGTCTGCTACAAATTTTGCATGGCGCTTTAAGGGTTAAAAAGTCCTTGAATCCTGGTACGATGGTATTCTAGTACAAATAAAATTAGCCTTTAGCACTCTCTGGGAAAATTTAGCCATGGCTGTGGAAATACCATGCCCGACTTGTCCAACTTGTCCCAGTAAGCAATTTCAATTTACTTGTCCTGGGACAAGTAATTCATAGCTCTGGCTAGAAAGAGTATTCTCCAATAAAACATATGTTGTGGGTACTCATTAGAAGTGCCTCATCGAGGCATTTCTAATGAGTACCCACAACATATGTTTTCTTGGAGAAATAAGAAAAATGTTAATTTTCAGGTAAGTAAATCTTGTTTGGACAAGTGGATTTTGACCATTTATTTGTCTGTGGAAAAGTAATAAAATTTGATAATTCCACAATCCAGATTTAGCAAATGACAAATAGGTGATATTTTTTCTTATTTTTCCCCAGAAAATGTTGTCTGACATTTCATACAAACTGTCTCCTTATTTTCTGGGAATAACAAGAAAAACATTACACAATGTCTTCTGTTACAATATTTACCAGAATGCAAAGGTGTTAATTTGTATTTCTCCATGGGATCCCACAACATAATTATGTTTCCATATGATAAAATAGCATAATTATATATTCATCTTTACTCTAAAAGGTAAATTCAAAACAGCAGTAAACAACATTCTAAAACATTTTCAAAGAAAATAAGGCTTGTGAAAAGCAGATTAGTCACACAAACTGCAGAAGTCTTATTTTCTCAGAAAAATAATTTTGAATGTCACCTGTTGCTGTTGTGACTGGCACTGCAAGGTTATTAGTCAGCTTCTGAAGAGCCATGAATTATACCCCTCCACAACACCCTACATGCACATGTTTTGGTCTGTATAAACAATGCTTCTATGTGAATCTGATGAAAATAAGAGCTTGATGGCATCCATCATTTCAGAAGTGACCATTTTATCTGCTCTTTAGCTGTCTGTATCACCTGAAAAAGACGAAAATAACACTTATCATTCTTTGGGGAAATTCAACAGATGACAAACTCTGTGATGATATTTTTCTTATTTTTCCTAGAAAATAGGATCTGACATTTCTCCCAAGGAGACCATTTACAAGAAATGTCAAATCCTATTTTCTAGGAATAATAAGAAAAATATTTCAAAAAGCCGCCTGTTGAAATTTTTACCTAGCATGCAAAGTGTTAAAGCTGAGGCACATTGAAGAAAAATGATTACCCATACATCCAACATGTGGACCCTACCAACTCCAAGTCAGCATGCATATCTTTTCATATAGGGATCAAACATGGTTTTTCATGCATTAACATTCGCCAGGTCCCGTGGGAGGTGTTGAAAACCGAGGCTGAAGGCCGCGGTTTTCAACACCTCCCAAGGGACCTGGCGAATGTTAATGCATTGAAAAACCATGTTCGATCACTATTATTGTATAAAAACTGAAAACATTTGCTACATTTCGCGTTATTTCTTGCACTATTTTGTTTCGCCTTTTCACCGATGTTGCGCAAATGCTATTTCCACGTACTATGCTTGTTCTAGGGCAGGACAGTTCATATCTCGTGACGGCAGCAATTCTGTGGCCCCGGTATGATCATATTGAAAGTTGCGTAGCCGTGCATTAACAGTGCGTGAATTGCCTTGTTAATACATGGCTTTTCGCGGGTTAATGCACGGCTATTAATAACGCGCGACACTGCTTTTTATGCAATAATATACAATAAAGTTAGACCCTGTACAATGTCCACAGCAAAGAAATATAACCCAGGCATTGGATGTGTTGCTGATGTCTATATTTTCCGCATATGGAGTAGGTTCTCTATTATTTTACTCGCCAAAATATAGTCACCAAAGATGAAACAGATGTTATATTACCACCATGAATGTGTCACGACATTCCTGCAGCAGATACTGAATGATATCATTTTCTGTAGTTAGTTAGTAGTCTTATGTTTGTTTGTTTGTATTTAAGTTTTATGGCCAAGTCAACTCATTAGGGTCATGTTGAGCAGAGCCAGTTTACCTAACCACACTTAGTCCTCTAAGCGGTTTAACTTGTGCACATTCTTTCACCAGAAATTGACAAC
Organism: Anodontia alba; assembly: GCA_964016985.1. Classification (NCBI taxonomy): domain Eukaryota; kingdom Metazoa; phylum Mollusca; class Bivalvia; order Lucinida; family Lucinidae; genus Anodontia; species Anodontia alba. The sequence continues at coordinate 28,213,695 of OZ024831.1, forward strand.
CGCCCTTCTTGAATCAGCAGAAGGGAGAGAATGACTGTAGAAAATATTTCATGATCAATCTCCATGAAAGAATGTTGCCGGACCCCGCGGGAATCAAACTCACAACCTCCTAATCACCAGTTGGATGTGTAGTATTTTTATGCTTGAGCTGAAACAGTTCTGTGATATTTTCAAGAAAACAGAAAAATTATACTGATAAAATGGTATATTATAAACAGACAAAGCATTCAGTGTTTGCTTGATATGAAAAAAATCTGTCACTCAACGATGGATAATTTAGCAAAAAACTTTGTTCCTTCAGAATGCATTTTTACTAAATTACTCTGCTCCTATATGACAGAGCTTTTATATCTAGTAAACACTGCTGATTATTCCCTTTTCACCACATAAGCAAAGACATGATACTGTGGGCTATGACACTATCACGCAGAACTATACCACATGGTAGTATATCATGAGTATGACACAACCACTGTATCACATGGACTATGATACAACCTCATGATACTCCATCAAATGGGCCATGACATTACCACATGTTACTGTATCACATGGGCTATGATCTACACTATGGTACTAATGGCATGACAGCACACTTGCATGGTACTAGATCACATGTGCTATGATACTAGCACCCCAGCTAGCATTCTATGTAAATCTACATCAGGCCGTCATCGGCCCGTCAGCTACCCTGACGGGCCGATGACGGCCCGATATAGATTTACGTAGAATGCTGACTGGGACATGGTACTAATGGTACTATATCACATAGGCTATGACTCTACCACATAGAAATCTCATAGCTTCAGATAAGGAATATTTTTCAGTCAAAAAAGTTTTAGTATTTTTTCTTAGTCTACACAAATACATATGTTGTGGGTACTCATTAGAAGCACTTCATTGAGGTGCTTCTAATGAGTCCACACAAGTTATATTTTCATGGAGAAATAAGAAATATATTTATCAGGATACCCCTCTTATCTGGAGCTATAAATCTATCACATGGGCTATGACATATTCACAAACTGCTGCATAGCATGGGTTATGACACTATCATATATCACTTCTGGGCTGCGCAAAGTGAAAACAGGACTTCAGATATAGTTAAGCCCAATCAAGTGATGTCTTCAAGCATATGCAGACAGTATATAGACCCAGATCAGCACATGTATCTGCACATTCTGATTACTGTCTGCTTACTGAACAATTGGACTCTGATGAATATATTTAAGTATATTGAAGGCTCTTATCAGACTGCGGTATTACTGCCTGACCTGAATCTTTACTGTTTGAATGATATACTGTTTGCATGATAGTCTTTTCATCATATGTATGCTTTTAGTTTGATGCAACACTGAAACTTTGTTACACAACAAGAATATAGCCCTCTCAGCAGTTAGTCTGAAGGTATAGCTTATTGTTTATGTGAGGTTTTACGGCCCAGTCACCCAAATGGGGTCATGTCGAGCGTGGTCAGTTGACCTAACCACACGTTTACTGGGCAGGCTTAGTCCTCTATGCGGTTAACCAGTATTGTGCACATTCTTTCCCCCGAAACTGACAACTGCCCTTCTTGAATCAGTGGAAAGGAGAGAATGACCGTAGAAAATATTTCATGATCAATCTGCACGAAAGAATGTTGCCGACCTCGGCGGGGGTTGAACTCGAAACCTCCTGGTCTCCAGTCGGACGGCGCATCCAACTGAGCCACCGAGGCCTCAAAGGTATAGCTTAATCTCTTGGTTTCTTCTGCCAAACTCTCATCAGTTATCCAGTGTGTGTGTGCATGTGTGTGTGTGCATGCATGCATGTGTGCATGGGTGTGTGAGGTGAGTGTGTGTTTAAAGGTTAATATTATCAGAAAGCTTGTTATAAATATTATGTTATTACTGTTAACCTCAATGTTTAAGATTAATTGAGTTGTCTGGCAAGAGAGTGACTGGTTGAGTTTTAAATGAACACATGTGATCACATCTTAAAAGCCAATCAAATTATTAATGCAGATTCCCATCAAAAATGTACATGTAGTACTTTCTAAAACAGAGAAAACAATAAATCAGGGTCCAGTTGTTCAAAGCTAACGACGTCGTTAGTTAACGATTTGTTAAAATTTACATTGAATGATACGCAAATATGCTGAAATTTTTTGCTGAAAAAATGTGAGTAGCTAGCTACTCACATTTTTTCAGCAAAAAATATCAGAATACTGTATATTGAATCCACTAAAACAGTTAACGAAATGACCCTTAACGAGCTTGTTAAGCTAACGACGCTTTGAGCAACTGGGCCCAGATACCTTAACTCCTTACCATACTTGTCCTAAATATTGAAGCCCTTTCTACTATTAATGTGTCTAAATTATTGCTGTATGTATGGCAAACATTGTAGACCCTGATCAGATGCTGCAGAATGCAGCATCTGATCTGGGTCTACAATATGTACATAGACCTATCTGTCCCAATACTTAGGGCTATTACGGTAAAACCTGCTCGAACTTGTCAAAAGTAGCAGGGGAAAACTGCCTCAGTAGAAGGGGAAAATCCCCGTCCCCAGCCTTTTAATGAAACCGCTGACTACCCACAATATTTGATTTCATGGAGAATTAAGAAACATATTTATCTGGAATCTACCTCTTTTTCCTGGAGCTCTGGTACGACCTATATATTAGTATCTGCTTATAAATGAATTCTTACTCAAAAACTTTCTTCAGGACCTGTATCAGCAACAACAGTTTATGAACAGCAGCATGCAAAACAAATTTTTAAATGCTTTTACACCGCAACCTCTTTGCAACACTACTGCTGACATCCAAAGCAAACATTATGTTACTTAAACAACCATGTATGTAAACAAAAATGCATAGACTGTATTGAGTTGAGCTGAGCTACAGTTTTATGGCCCAATATTAAGGTCATCTTGAGCTAGTCAGTTAACCTACTTATGGCTTAGTCTTCTAAGATGTTAACCAGTACTTGTGCAGATACCTTTGCCGGTAAATGGCAATTGCCTCCCTTTAATCAGCAGAATGGGGAGAATGACTACAGAAATATTTCATGATCTATCTCAGTGAAATATGTGGCCAAGTTTGGATTCAAACTTGCAACCCATGGATCTGTAGTAAGACATGCTTCCAACTGCTCTATGGCGTCCATTACCAGATATGGTTTTGTTTGTGTTGAGGTTTTACGGCCCAGTCAACCCAATGGGGTCATGTCGAGCGCGGTCAGTGTACCTAACCACACGTTTACTGGGCAGGCTTAGTCCTCTAAGTGGTTAACCAGTACTGTGCACACGCTTTCGCCAGAAACTGACTTGAATCAGCAGAAGGGAGAGAATGACCTTAGAAAATATTTCATGATCAATCTCCACGATAGAATGTTGCCGACCTCGGCAGGGGTTGAACCCGCGACCTCCTGGTCTCCAGTCGGATGGCGCAGCCAACTGAGCCACAGAGGCCGGCACCAGATATGGTAATTTTGTCTATACAATCTATACATTTTTGTTAGCATCCAACAGTTCTGGTGTCGACATTTAACCCTTATCCTGCTGTTCACGACAACCCCTACCTTTGCAAACATTGTAGATCTAGATCAGATGGCTTCTGAAGAAGCCATCTGATCAGGATCTACACTGTTTGTCATTCAGTTTGTGAATTTGAACGAAAACATTATATGATGTAATCTGATTGGCTGTTAGTCAGAAATGGGTGTGGCTAATTAAATCATTCAGCAGGATAAGGGTTAAACTGTGTTATATCAGAATTGAGGCTATAATGAACTGTGTTATAAAGAAGTTCCTTGCGTATTGACAGTTTTCCTTTTCTCAACCTATCATGAAGCAGACTAAGAAAATCCTAAATATAAAGACATCTTTAAATCAACTTACAGTTAATGTCCTAAAATTTCGTACATCAAAGTGTGACTGACATAATGTCATATGCAAACAGTGCAGACCCAGATTGCTCCTGAAGGAGCAGTCTGATCAGGGTCTAACCTGTTTGCCATTGCACTAAGTATTTAACTCTTTCAGTGTCTTTCAGTCTACATTTGTCGTCTGCTTTGTTTGTTTTTTAATCCAACAAGAGATTGAAAAGAAATTTAGATGTAAAGCTGAAAGACTGAATGTCAAACAGTGTAGATCCTGATGAGATGGCTTATTCTCATTTTGAGATCTATGGATCTATGATCTGGATCTATGCTGTTTGCAAAAGCCTATTAGTATTGCTATGGCAGTGAAAGAGTTACAGAAACAACTGCATAAAAAGCAGAGTTACAGAAACAACTGCATAAAAAAAAAAAGCAAATTTAGGCCAGGAAAGTATGGATAATGTTCAAAATATTAGGACATTTACCATAAAGGGTACCTGTCAATTATAAAATTGTTCAACATTCACCCTAAGCAGATGGACACCTTCACCACTTACCATACTTGTCCTTAAATTTGAGTGAGTCTTCTTTACTACCAGCTGATGTGTCTTAAAACTGCTGGGTTAGTGGCAAACAGTGTTAAGGTACTCATAAAATAGTCCAATAGGCTTGTTCAAAATTCAAGGTTTTGTTTGTGTTGAGGTTTTACAGCCCAGTCAACCCAATGGGGTCATGTCGAGCATGGTCAGTGTACCCAACCACATGTTTACTGGGCAGGCTTAGTCCTCTAAGCGGTTAACTAGTAGTGTGCATATTCTTTCGCCAGAAACTGACAACTGCCCTTCTTGAATCAGTGGAAGGGAGAGAATGACCATAGAAAATATTTCATGATCAATCTCCACGAAAGAATGTTGCCAACCTCGGCGGGAGTTGAACCCGCGACCTCCTGGTCTCTAGTCAAAATTCAAGGTAAGTATGGTAAGAAAGTAATTTTCTATTTATGAATAATAAGGAGTTGTGGTATCCAAATATTTAGAGTTATTATGGTTAAGTGTTTTTGCTACAATAATTTGGGTTATATAGACTAACCCTTGCATGTACTAAGCTGTACAAATTAGCATAATTATCAAATATGACTGACATTTGTTTTCCAAGAAAATAGTTGGCATTCATGCAGATGGTTTGCACAATATATCAAACCCACTTTTCACAGGAAAATATATTGTTGTTCCTTTTCTTTTTTTTTTTTTTTTTTAACAGTGTTTAACCCTTGCCCTGCTGAACCCGGATACGCCCTGCCTTTGCAAACAGTGCAGGTCCAGATCAGTTGGCTTCTTCATAAATCCAGATCAGTCAGCTTCTGAAGAAGCCAACTGATCTGGATCTGCACTGTTTGCCATTAAGTATGTGAATTTATAACAATAATCTTGATCAAATAATCTGATTGGCTGAAAATTGGAAGGGAGTGTTGCATCTCAATTTATTCAGCAGGACAAGTGTTAATGAACTGAACTCTTTATGGCTCAAAACCAGTGGCTTTAATCTCTATTTCAGCAAACAGAAAACAAAGTCTGGGACTATTTCTTCAAACATTTACTGTTTGCACAGATGTACTATAAATATTAGAAAATGTTGTTTTTTTTTTTAACTTATTTTCACTGAAACTGGGCTCAGCAACTCAGATGATCGGCCCCTAAGGTGATATCTGTAGAAGTGCCAAAACAAAAATACGATTGACCTGTTGCCTGCTGAATTCTCTTGCAGCATAAAAAGAGATAAGACTGAAGCAAGTCTTCCTATTCAGTGACCTTCAATGGCTTCACTGATCTTACTACATGCTAGTAACAGTAAATCAAAATAATCAATTATCAGTTTTAACAGCTGATCAAAAGACTTTCAATAATGAGGGAATTCCCCAGACAGGACACATTTTTTAGAATAAAATGTACTCAATATTTCTCCAGAATAACAGCTTCTGTTGGTGCTCTTCAGAATCACCTTGGTGAGGCTATTATAAAGATAAAGAGTACCAACAATATATACATTCATGAAGAAGCAAAAATATTTACAATTATCTTGATACCCCCTTTTATCTGGCGCTAAGAATAATTGGACAGTTCTTGACTAATTAACCCTTGTCATGCTGTATAAATTAATATGCCATGCCCACTTCTAATTTCAGCCAATCAGATTATTTGATCTGGATTGTTACTAGAAATTCACTTACTTAATGGCAAACAGTGCAGATCCAGATCAGTTGGCTTCAGAAGCCAACTGATCTGGATCTACACTGTTTGCAAAGGCAAGGTATATCGGGGTTCAGCAGGACAAGGTTTAACAATTGGCCTGCCGATGCTCACAAAATTTGCAGACAACAAATGTGTCATATTTTCCAGATAAATAGGCATACACCTCCAAGGGAGTTCACTCTAACCAGAAAATATTTTCTTCCCTTCTCAAAGTGGTGATAATTTTGTTTTAGGTCCCGGTCAACATTATTTAAGTCATATCGAGACAAGAGAAGGGTGATAATGAAAGGCTCTGAGCAATGATTTGTTTGTGTTTGTGTTGAGGTTTTACGGCCCAGTCAACCCAATGGGGTCATGTCGAGTATGGTCAGTTTACCTAACCACACGTTTACTGAACAGGCTTAGTCCTCTAAGTAGTTAACCAGTATTGTGCACATTCTTTCACCAGAAACTGACAACTGCCCTTCTTGAATCAGCGGAAGGGAAAGATTGACCGTAGAAAATATTTTATGATCAATCTCCACGAAAGAATGTTGCCGACCTCGGCGGGGTTGAACCCGTGACCTCCTGGTCTCCAGTCAGACGGCGCATCCAACTGAGCCACCAAGGCCGGCTCTGAGCAATGAAGCTATGTACAGTAATGAACTGAATCCCTACTGGGAGTACCACTGAAGGGAAGCTTCTACTCCCCCCTGTGAGCAAATTCCCTGTTTGTTTGTTTGTATTGAGTTTTTACGGCCCAGACAACCCAATGGAGTCATGTCAAGCGCAGTCAGTTTACTTAACCACACCTTTACTAGGCAGGCTTAGTCTTCTAAGCAGTTCAATAGTATTGTGCACATTCTTTCGCCAGCAACTGACAACTGCCTTTCTTGAATCAGTGGAAGGGAGAGAATACATAAATTCCCTATGGAAACAAATTTTCCCCTTTAAAAGTAGCACCTTTGAGAAGCAATACATACACCTGAGAAGCAAATTCTTTTCTGCTGCAGTCATCTCCCAGTGGACATGGAATAACCATTAACTCTTGAAGTGCCAATTGCAACTGCATCAGAGACTTTTATACATTGTTTTCATAGGAAATAAGTCTTGGCAGACAATTCACATGAAATGTCAATATTTTATTTTCCATAAAAAAATTAGGGTTTTCTGCTATAAATTTTGCTTGGCATGCCACTTTAAGAATTAACACATATTATTTCAAAAACCTTTTTTTCTAAATCAAGTTTTACTTATTTACAAACCTTTCATTTACATTTTGTGTCATTTTATAAAAACAATTCATGACAACTAAAGCAATGACCAACCAAGAGCACTTATGACTAGCAACCAGTCCAAGGATTATGGAACCCCCACAAGTCTTAAGAAAATAGTCCATAAGTTTAAGGCTAAAAAGATTCTGAATTCGGGATCTTTTGGAAGCAAGGAACAAATAAAAATAATAGCTCACTGGGGTTCAACTGATGGTTTTCTTTTGCTCCAGTATTCCAGTGGTGTGGTTTGACAACCAAGGAATCTCCAAATGTCTCAACACATTGTTTCTGTTGAGTCCTCATCCTTTCTTCATTATAGGCTTTATCTTTGATTTATTGTTTGTTCCTAATGTTTCATGAGTGAGTTATAAGACCTTCACACGGACCAAACAAATACATGTTTGTACCACTATGGAAGCTGAGGGCGAGGATTGGGATCCCATAAAACTAGCTTAAGCTCCCCAGTAATTTATTACTGACCATTCCAAGGCGGTACTTTGTGTGGTACTTTTTGTTAATTAGGGGATAACTGCATTCAAATTTGGCATTTGGGGTGGTAAATCGGCGGTTTTACGGTCGGAAATTTCGTTTTACGGCGACACGTCAGCGGAGCCGTTAAACGTAATTTGCGACCGTAAAACCGCCAATTTACCTCCCCAAACGACAAATTTGATGCAGTTATCCCCATTCTAATGCATTTATTCATTTTTTCTATTGAAAAAATGTACTATTTGCACAAAACGACAAGTGCTGTGAGCTACGTAAAACCAAATGCCAGCCAATGAGAAGCGACGTTACGTGATGGCGTCGGATTTGCGACAGTATATCACAGAATATACTGTCCCAAATTTTTGACGTTATCCAATCAGACGTCACGTTACATACGCGAATGCATTAGAATTGTTGTTATGTCACTTTCTCATCACGAAAACATGCCTATATAATTTTGACCCCCTTAAACCCCACTTTTATATAATAAAACTGGGGTTAACAGGGGTATACATTATTTTTTTATTTCTGCTCAAAAACATATTGTGGGTACCCGTTAGAACTGCCTCGTTGAGGCAGTTCTAATGAGTACTCACAATCTATGTTTTGAGCAGAAATATGAAAAATATCAGAATTTTTTATCTGAAAACTTTCGTTTTTTGGCGGTAATTTTTTCAGTATATTTGAATAGGCGTGTTTTTGTAATGCTAATGTTTTTCTTTTAATAATTATGTAAGTTGATTATATATTCGGATAAGTTTGGGTAACAGAGTTCCCACCTTTTTGGGAAAGAGTTGCCACTCTGCTTGCCATCTGTTCATTTTGTGGCTGCTTTATTGTATTTGTTTGTCTTTCCCTTTGGTGTTGGAGGATTTATGTGGAGCTGACTGTATCAGTTCCATAGTTCTTTTATTTACTTGGTTTGGTTTGATGCCTTGAGAGGGATGTGCTTCATGATTGTGGCATTTCCTGGATTTGTTTGTGTTGAGATTTTACGGCCCAGTCAACCCAGTGGGGTCATGTCGAGCGCGGTCAGTTTACCTAACCACACATTTACTGGGCAGGCTTAGTCCTCTAAGCGGTTAACATGTATTGTGCACATTCTTTCGCCAGAAACTGACAACTGCCCTTCTTGAATCAGCGGAAGGGAGAGAATGACCGTAGAAAATATTTCATGATCAATCTCCACGAAAGAATGTTGCCGACCTCGGCAGGGGTTGAACCCGCGACCTCCTGGTCTCCAGTCGGACGGCATTTCCTGGATATCTTCACTTATATATTTGATGAGTTTGTTCATAAAGAAATAATGAAACATGCAACAACACTCAATTGAAGTATGTGGTGCCATTTAATGACATCCACACAGGCATCTAACCACACATGCTGTGATCAAAAAATATTCTGAAGTAGGGATCCTTTGCAAATGAAGAAAATATTAAAAGCAGAAAATTGCAGACTTGGAGTTGATTATGTTCATGACAAATATTGAAAAAAAAAAAATCCAAAATCCCTAATGCCCTCCTAGCAGCTTTGAGCTGACATCTATTTTCACACACAATGTATGAGCCTATATAGTCCCAAAAGCTCCAGAAAGTCAGCACTATATAAGATGCCTCTATTATGGATATCAGGGTTAAGGGTTACAAAACAAGAAATTTGCCAAATGGCTATGTTGCAACTGCTGGTGATGTTCAAGAAACAGAGCTAAATGTACAGACTAAACATTGTTCAGCCAAGCATGAAAAGTAGGTCATGGTCAGTAAAAATTGATGTCAGTGGGCAGGGTGCATAATAGCAGATGTATGTATAAAGTTTCATTAGCCTAGGAGCCTTTGTGTTTGAGAAATGGAGCTAAATGCACAGACTTAACATTGTTGACACTGAAAATGACACCACAATGGCACCGGAAAGTAATCCCTATTTCACTTCCCTTTGCTAAAGCAGTGACGACAAAAAGTAAACTAAGACAAATCTTACAGGAGATGAACTTCTTGTTGTATGTATATACCCATTACCCAATAGTATGTCATTAAGAAATTTGATTATCATAGATGTTCAATTACCATAGCAACAGTTTTACAAATAACAATTAATACATATTTTCTGCAGGAATGAATGATATTAATATGGATTTTAAATGTGTAAATTGCATGGAAACAGTCACAAACTGAATAAATCCAAAGACTTAATGTTAAGTTTGTGAGTGATTCGTCAAAATCCACTAACAATCAGTTCTCATAGTTCAAATTTAGTCATGTCTGTAGTGGAAATGTTTGGTAAAATAGTTATTTTTTAGAAATCCATACAAAAAAATAGTTCCAAAATTCCTGCTCAGAATATTTGTCCTGCTGAATAAATTAAGATGCCACACCCACTTCTAATTTTCAGCCAATCAGATTACTTGATCTGGATTGTTGCTATAAATTCACATACTTAAAGGCAAACAGTGCAGATCCAGATCAGTTGGTTTCTTCAGAAGCCAATTGATCTTGATCTACACTGCTTCAAAAGACAGGCCATAAATTCATATACTTAATGCCAAACAGTGCAGATCTAGATCAGCTGGCTCCCTCAGAAGCCAACTGATCTGGATCTTTACTGTTTGCAAAGGCAGGACACATCAGGGTTCAGCAGGACTAGGGTTAATGAAATGCAAATGCTGCATGGATTTGCTCTCAACCAATCATCTATTGAGATGGAATTATTTATTAATGTACTTTCATTTACATTTTATGTCATTTTAAAATAACAAATAACTATGTACAGCAATGACTGACCCAACAAAGATAAATGTAGCAACCAGTCCAAGGCTTAAGGAACCCATCCAAGGATAAAGAAACCAGTCACAAATGCTTAATGTGCTAGGATGCTTTTGTTACAGGGTCAATGTGAAGGATTACAAACACCATTTTTAAGTTAAAAAAAAAAAAAAGTTAAATTAGACAGACCCTGCAATACAACCTATACATTGGTGGTATTATGACTTGTCTAGCTGAAGGTAACTGTAGGTATCTTTATAACATAGTGAACCGAAAGCCTATTTTATATTTGTGTCTTTAGGTAACGTACTTCCTGATGTATGTTATACTGCATTTACCCTAAATATTCAGACAGACAGACCTGGATGAACTGTCAACCAAGATCAAACTACTTAAGTTTGATCAGGATATACCGTAATGATCCAAAGCATTGGGACAGAAAGGCTTTTGCAAACAGTGTAGTCCCAGATCAGATGCCGCATTCTGCGGCATCTGATCAGGGTCTACACTGTTTGCCAATCATACAGCAATATTTTAGACACATCAAGAGGAAGTAGAATTACCGTATTAAACCTAATTACTGCACTGTGTGCTTACATTTTTCAAAATTACTGAACAAATTTGTAGTAAAATATTAACCTAATAAGGGCACTCTTTGAAGAAAGATCAGCAGAGGAATTATTGAGGAGGGTATTAAATGATGCCTATGTAATATTATTTTCTGATTTTCTTTGTAAAAACATATGTTGTGGGTACTCATTTGAATTGCCTCAATTTGTTGAGGCAATTTGAATGAGTTCCCACAACATATATTTTTATAAAGAAGTAGACAAAAGTACACTGACGTAACTTAAAGGCTACTTAATTGCTTTACTGTGCACTTATAGGAGCATGTGTGGTAATTAGGTTGAATACGGTATTTCAAATTTTAGGACAAGTATGGTAAGTAGATAAGGTGTCCCAATACTTAGGGTAACAACAGTAGATTCTTTTGCCATTCTATTCAACATTCTGGCACCTCATCAAATAGTCAAAGGGACCATTTCTGAGCTGGCCTTGGTGGCTCAGTTGGATGCGCATCCAACAGGAGACCAGGAGGTCGCGGGTTCGATCCCCGCAGAGATCGGCAACATTCTTTCATGGAGATTGATCATGAAATATTTTCTATGGTCATTCTCCTTTCAGCTGATTCAAGAAGGGCAGTTGTCAGTTTCTGGCGAAAGAATGTGCACAATACTGGTTAACTGCTTAGAGGACTAAGCCTGCCCAGTAAACATGTGGTTAGGTAAACTGACCACACTCGACATGACCCCATTGGGTTGACTGGGCTGTAAAACCTCAACACAAACAAAAGGACCATTTAAATTTTATGACAAGTATGGTAAGGAGTTTAGGTGCTAAAATATTTAGAGTAATATGATACCCAATAATAGGCAAACATAGAAATATCATTATCATGCAGGGAATGAGACAAGCAGAATATTCAGATGAATAATTTTCCTGCATCTCCATGACAACATAATAATCTCAATAAAATATGGTTTCCCTAATGCAGCCCCTTTATGTAAATATCATATTCAAACATCCAAAGTCCAAATCAGCCTTACTATCTGCCTAATCACTGAGAACATTTTAACTTTGAAGAGCCTTTCTGTACAGTCTGGTTCCTGACATATGTCATTAATGTCTCATTATGTGATACAGTTTGTTTTTCCCAAAGTATATACAAAGAGGATGGCAGACAGAAATTTCCAAAACCAAAATGGCCACAGATGTATCTGATATTAGAACATTTTCAAAATTTACAGCTATAAGAATTTCTAGGAACTAATTTTTCTTTCAATGCTCTAATGGAAGCTTTGGTTATGCTTAACCTTTACCACTCTCTAAGCTAATTCAGCAGGCGACATATTGGTGATATTTTTCCCAGAAAACAGGTTTTGACATTTTATGCAAATTGCTAATTTGCATGAAATGTCAAAATCCATTTTCTAGGAAAAGTAAGAAAAATATTTCAAAATGCTGTTTGCCAAAATTTTTACCCTGAGTGCTAAGCATTAACCCTTAAACTGCCAATCACAACAATTGTCGTCTGCTTTGTCATCTGCTTGTGATTTTAAAAGTCATTTTTGCAAACAGTGTGGACCCAGATCAGACTGCTCCTCTAGGAGCAGTCTGATCTGGGTCCACACTGTTTGCCTGTATGCAAAAATAGGTTTGAAAAGTTTGCAAGAATATTCAGCAGACGACATAACCAGACGACATTTTCAGATGCAGGTTTTCTTGGCGTTTTAAGGGTTAAAATGCTGTTGTTTTATTGTAACTGATTAAAATATTGCAATGAATATTTGTTTACTATCACTTTTGTTTGGCTTTCTGATGTGCCTTTGTCATTTGAATCAGTTTAGCAGGTGCAATGCAATTTTATTTTTACAAACCTAAAAATACATATGTCAATAAGATTTTAGATTGCTTGATCGTGTTGGGGTTTAACGACATGTCAACCCTTGTGGATCATTTTGTGTCATCTCCCAGAGAAAGGGAGAAAAGAGATAGAAGAGATAGTAGAAGAGATAGTAGAGGAGATGAAAGAGAGGGACAGGGAAGAAAGAGGAACAGTCCCCTCTACCCTTACCTGCAACAAGTATAGCAGGACTTGCCCAACTGTAAGCTAATATAAGATTTCAGAAAAAAAAGTTTACTAATATTAGACACCAGAGTGTACCACATGACTTCACATAAAATGATATTGTTTTCCACAACAAATATCCCTCTTTTTCTGAACTAAAAAACATCATAGCTTTCATGGAGAAATAAATAAAATAGAAATTTACATCTGCTTCTGAATATTCAACTTATCTGAAGCCCAAACCCACCCATATAAGCACAGTACTAATTATAATATAATAAACACTTACTGTAGTCACCTTGTTGTCAAATAAATAAATAACAGAAATTGGAAATGTTTTACAAGACAAAATAAAAATAAGCTCACAAAAGCAAACCTATATAATTTTGACCCCCTTAAACCCCACTTTTATACAGTAAAACTGGGGTTTATAGGGGTATACATTAATTTTCTTATTTCTGCTCAAAAGCATAGACTGTGGGTACTTGTTAGAACTGCCTCGTCAAGGCGGTTCTAACAAGTACCCACAATCTATGTTTTGAGCAGAAATATGAAAACTACCAGAATTTTTCGTCTGAAAGTTTTTATATTTTGGTGGTAAAATTCTCAATATATTTGAATAAGCGTGTTTTCATAATGAATGGAAAATGTTTTGCAAGACAAAATAAAAATAAGCATAAAAAAAAAAACAAGAACCAAACAAAATACACAGAATCATCTTTATAGCATAGTCCATGTAGCATGTTTTCTGATATTATATTATAGTTTTAAGATGGATCCAAAAATGCTGTATCCAAACAAAAATGTATAGATTATATAGAAAAATTACCATTTATGGTCATATTTCAATATAATCTTTACATTTTTGTTTGGAAACATGACCATTTATGGTAATTTTTCTATATAATCTGAACATTTTTGTTTGGATACAAGATGGTTGTTTAGGTAATACAGTTTGTTTGTTTTTTGGGGGGTTTTTTGGGGGGTTTTTTGTTGTTGTTTTTTTTGTTGTTTTTTTTTTTGTTTTTTTTTTGTTTTTTGCATGGGATCCAAGATGGGATCCAAGCAACATTGCTTGTTGTGTGTAGTAATGTTGCCTTCCTTTCACAAGAAAACACAATAAAAGATAGTTTTAGCAGTTTTACAAAGTATGTTCTTGGATAAAAATCCTTAAGTGTGTGTTGAATGGTTGTGTTTAATGATTTATCTGACATATTAACTCTTGTGGGTAATTTTGCATTGTCATCCAGAGAAAGGGAGCAAAGAGACTGAGACAGATAGTATAGGAGAGAAAAAAAGAGGGGCGAATGAGAGAAAAGCAAATGACAAAGGAGAAACAGAGCAAATAAAAACATGCCTCAGCTCCCACAACCCATTGTAATTCAGCTTGTGTGAGGGACATATAAAATATTCCACTACCATGGTACAGCACTTTAAGTGTATTAACTGATAAAATATGGGGTACTACACAGAAATATTACAGGCCTGCAATAAACTGGCAAACTGCCTGTTTATGCCTTCATCTGTATACAGGTTTACCTGTATGCCTTTATTTTCTGTATGCATGGAACAATGCTGGCAAAGCAGTTGTCCATTTTGGAAAAGCAGTTGTCCATTTTATCCCAGCTTTGATTTTATTATTACGGTAAATATCCTAAAATTTCATCCAACAATGTGTCTGACAAAATGACATATCTGCACTGTTTGCATATCATATGCAAATAGTGCAGACCCAGATCAGACTGCTCCTAAAGCAGCAGTCTGACCAGGGTCTACACTGTCTGCCATTCCACTATGTATTTTAAGAAACAACTGCAATATAAGCAAAATTTTGGCAAAAAAAAAAGGGGATTGGAACCGAATAGCATGTTCCAAATCTTAGGTAATCTACTATATATAGGGTAGTGTGAGAAACATAAATAAATTGACCAAATGGGAAAATGATAAAATAAAATAAAATGACTATTTCTTACAATGATAAAGAAGGAACCCTTCTTATAAACAAATGTATGTAAATAGTCCTCATACATGTATGGCCATTTCATCTATTGTAAAATATGCAATCTATGGTTTACCTTAACTGCCCTTAAATTTCCAACAGCGACTTTTCTAACAAAATGACAAATGTAAACAATGAAGACCCAGATCAAATGGATCTACAGAGCTGGCCATTTCACCAAGTCTTTTATAAAAATAAACAAATAATATAGCAAAAAAAAAAAAAAAAATACACAAAATGAACCATACAGAATAAAGTGTCTACAATATTAGGACTTTTTTTTGTTTGTTTGATTTGGGTTTTACTGCCCTTTCAAGAATATTTAACTTATATTAAGCCAATCCTTCATCAAAGGTGGGCAAAAATCGGAGAACCAGGGGAAAAACTGACCTGACATAACCATCCATAAGCAGAACTGACCATCCATAAGCAGAACTTGGCTTTCCAACATGTGACCAGAGCGAGGCTCGAACCACAGCAGTGAGAAACCTAATGGATTAAGAGTCAACTCTCCTATTCACTAGGCTACGGGGGCTAGCATTTAGGACTTTTACAATATGCCAAATGTCAGGCTACTATTAGTTTGTATGAGGACCAGATACCCCAAATACCCTAAAAATATTGGACAATAAGAATTTGAAAATTAACCCATTTTAAGCCATTTATGCCTAGCGTCCTACAAAAGGGACAATGGCAAACAGTGTAGACCCAGATTAGATGCTGCAGAACATGGCATCTGATCAGGTCTACACTGTTTGCATTTTTACTAAACATGTAATTGATAGAAAATAACCAGACAACCCTTCTATTGAAAATGGACCCATCAAAATAGTTAAGATAGAACAGTCCACTTGGTATAAATGGGTTATCCAACTTTACCAATGTAGGGGAGGTAAGTATCCAGGTTAGCAAAGGAAGTAACTGTTTACATTAACTCATTTAAGCTAAGCATCCCATAAAAGGGACATTGGCAAACAGAGTAGACCCACATCAGATGCCACAAAATGCAGCATCTGATCATATTCTACCCTGATTGTAATATGTTCAGAAATTTCTACAAAACATTAAAATAAAACTAATAACCCCACTATATATAGGAAATGGACATGTCCAAAGAGTTAAGGTAGAAGAGTCCACCTGGCATAAATGGGTTAAACTACTTCCCTTTGTAAAACTAATTGCTTCAAACTGGCAAGGTAACAAAATTTGTATGTTTTACTGTCTGACTTTATAGATTATTTAAGCAGACTGAATACACTAGGTATATTTTCTGATATTTTACACAAGGACAGGATTTCCAGTGCCCTCCTTGAAAAAATAGGGATAAAGAAAGGCTCAAACTTTTGATAAAGTAGTGCAAAAGTAGGAATTTCAATCATGAAAAGCAGGGATAGTAGGGATGTTCTGAGTATTTTCAGACTTAGAAAAAGATATAATATGCAAACAAAGTTTTCTCTGAACAATAACACTACATTACCATGGAAAGGAAATACCAAAATAAATGTTCCAAACAAGTACATGTAGTTACAACTGAAGTAAAAATATTTTATAAACTTTTTCACTGTGGCTGCTCGGATTAAATTAATCTGATATTTTTGAGCAAGCGAAACAGGGGAGGAAAAAAATTACACCTTTCGGTCACATCAAACATTTTTGGACTAAATAGTAGGGCATTTTCAAAAGAAGTAGAGAAAAGTAGGAGCACAAAAAAAAGAGGGAAACATAGGAAAAGTAGGGCCCGCTTAACGCCTGCAAGGAAAACCACATTTGTGACTTGCTGTTTGTCCTCCTGATCACCAAATCCCTTCTGCTCTAGAAGGAAAGAATTTGCTCCCATCTTTTCAGAAACGAGGCCATAATAACTTTGACAGAGCTACCTCCCTTTAAAGAGTATCCATTCACCTTGAAATGAGCCAGCACATGACAAAACCAGCAAAATGGCATGTGAGCCCAATGAAGGCTCAGATCAGCCTGCCATCTGCCCAGTCTGATCAATCTTTGCTGTCTGCATGAAGAAAGCTTGGGTCCTTAGCTACCTATTGAGCCCACAGCAAATACTCTGATCAGACTGGGTGGATGCCCAGACTTATCTGAGTCTTCGCTGGGCACACATGCCATTTTGTTGGTTTTGTCATGCACTGGCTCAAATTATAAGATAATAATTAATATTCTCCAGTGGAATTTGGCATGAGAAATGACATGTTTTTTCACTGCAAGCAACCAAGATGAATATTTTTCTTCACCAAAACATAGGCAGTGGGTATTGATAACCACCTAGGTAATAAGAACCCACAACAAACGTGCCTTCAAGCATGTGCAAAATAAGCAGAGTCACATCATCCTGCACCTGCCCAAAGTCTCATTCGAACATTTGCTCTCCACTGAACTTTCTATAGTATCAAATGAATAGGTCTCACTCGCATAGCTCTAGTTAAGATGCTTTTTTCAATACAAAAGTGTTGATATTTTTCTTATTTCTCCACGAAAACATATGTTGAGATACTCATTAGAAGCCCCTCACCGAGGGGCTTCTAATGAGTACCCACAACATATGTTTTTGTGGAGAAATAAGAAAAATATTAACCTGATACCCACTCTCATCTAGGCCTATAAGACACTATAGGCCCTGATCAGACTTCGTGGATGCACAGGCTTATCTGGGCCTTCACTATCTGCATATACCCGAAGACACATTTCACTTGGCGTTGCCCATTTAATACTACAGGATAAGGCTACCAACTGACATCAACTATATAGTAACATAAAAACCCTCTAGTAAAACCTTCATCTGACCCTTGTACACTTACCTCAAGTTTTTGCTTAATTTGCTTGAAAAAAAAAATTACATTTTATTACAAGTTTTGTGCTTAACAGTGGCAAATTTATCAATTTTACCAATTTTATTGCGCGGTTTATATATTAATGTAGCATGTTTTCTATATTTCCAAACTTCGTTTTAATATATCATTTTTCTCAATAATTTGGAAAATGTTATATTTTTTGTATTGTTAACAACATCAATAGAAATCATGTAAACTGCTTCTCGTTTGTTATTCCACTAGCTTATACAATACAGTCCTATTTTTGCATTATCTGATGCCATGGTAGATATTGTATTTTGTTTTAATTCTTAACTGGTATAAGTGTCCATTCTGCATTTTGGTCTTAGAATGTGGATTAAAATTTCAGATGATGACATTTTTTTTTTTAATTTTCAACAAACAATTTTAGCCAAACCTCCAAAGTCTGCAGTGGAATGACAGGGCAATGATCTGACAGATCTGCAATGTCACCCCGCAAGACATTATCACCATCAGATCCAGTGAGCTGCTTGCATGGCTTGGCATTGAGGATCTGGACCTCATTCTGAAGGAGAGAAGGCTCTACTGGTATGGACATGTGGAATGCTCCAATAGTGCAGTCAAGATAGTCTGTGACATACAGGTTGGTGGAAACCATGGGCCTGGGAGGCCCAAGATGATGTGGAAGCAGCTGACAGAATGAGATTGCAGAGAGTGGAAGCTCTAGGCTATCCACCCTCAAGACAGACACACCAGGAGATCTGGTGTGAGATCTGCCATGCGTGCAGCAAACTAGCTTCAATGGCTCGAATATCTTTGGGACCATGGAAAATTGTTCGAGACATGGGTAGTTCGAGCCACTGAAGGTTTATTATGGCGCCAGCTCGGGAAGCAAATAGTGATAATTCAGGGATTTTTTTCGATTTTCTACACAATAATTGTATGTTGAGTGTACTTGTTAGAATCACCTCAATGAGGCAATTCTAATGAGTACATACAACCTACAATTTTATAAGAAAAGAAGAAAATTCCTTAAATATTTTTTTTTCTCAAGCTATCGGAAGAATTTCGTAGGGACTAAAAAACGAGTTCGAATCAGCCATGGTAAACGAGCCATCGGTGTTCGAGCTATTGAGGTTCAACTGTACCTGGAAGGTGGCCCAGTGATGTGGAAGTTGCCCTTATACCTGCATGTTAATCAAAAATCCATTGATGATGATGACGAATAAGGTTTGACATTTTATGCAAACTGTCTCGTAGGAAAGAGTTTACAAGAAATATCAAACCCTATTTTAGGAGAAACTAGAGCTGTCAGAGGATCTGACTATAGCCTTGCTACAGTGTCATCAGAGGAGAATGACACAAGTTTTAATTTTGCAGTCACAAAGTCATGGAATGACATTGCAAATCCAGTATAGCCCCACTTTTTCAAAGCCCCCAAGTGGGGTATAAGTTTCATAGAAGTAGGAACACAAACATGCATTTTAATTTTTTGAAAACTTTCCAAGAGTTATGGACCCTTGGCCCCTATTCAGGTATACACAATTCATCCAGCCCCAAAGTGTGGTATAAGTTTTATCAAAGTAGGACCACCAACATAAAAGTTATTGAGCAAAAAGCATTTAAATTTTTTGAAAACCTACCAAGGGATATACCTCCAAGTGTTATGGACCCTTCGCCCCTTTTCTGGTATACACAATATATCCAGTCATTATCCATGTTTATACCAACTTTCAGTTTTCTAGCTTTCAAAGTTCCTGAGAAATCTGTTACGAAAATTTTCAAGAATGGCAAAATCTGAAAACTTATAACAGGACATAACTTCAAGGGTTAAGGCCCTTAAAGACCAAGTGTGGTATAAGGTTCACTGAAGTAGAACCACAAATAAGTTATAAAGTAAAATGCATTTTAAATTTTGAAAACCTACCAATGGACATAACTCCAAGAGTTATGGTCACTTGGCCACTATTCTGCGATTACACCTTACTTACCTTAGAGACCAAGTGAAGTATAAGTTTCATTGAAGTAGGACCACAAACATAAAAGTAATTAAGCAAAATGCATTTTAATTTTGCAGTCACAGTCATGGAATCACTGAGTCATGGAATTAGTTTAAGTTTCATTGAAGTAGGACCACACACACAAACATAAAAGTTATTAAGCAAAACACATTTTAATTTTGCAGTCACAGCCATGGCATCACTGAGTCACGGAATCACAGGACATGGCACATCCAGTGTAGCCCCACTTTTTCAAAGCGGGGCTATAAATAATAGCATCAACCCACAGAATTTGCTCATGGTTAACATTTTCTTCAAACAGAAATAAAATCTTTTTCACTACTGCTCTAGATAAGAGAGATACCCTGACAAATAGGATCTGATTTTATGAAGAAATATGAAGAACGCTTAATAACTTTTAGTTGAAAAAAGTGTCTTATCTTGATCTCTTTAAAGTATCATTTCTCTGAAATAAATATTTCCAAAGAATAACTTAATAGCACAGCTAAATAATGCCAATATACACGTATGTACTTTTACTGACAATAAGGAAACATAATTATTTTTCCAAAAAGTATTATTTTATACATAGCCCTGAACAGACAATAATCAGAAAATGGAAAACTATACTGCTACCTACCTGAGAAACTGTTTGTTCCCCAATTGGTATATCATCAGTTCTTATTGCAACTTTAGATACTATACTGCTGCTGTCACAGTCTAATATTATCCTGCAAATAAATAATACTTGCAGAGATATACATAGGTCCAGGAAGTATTTCAGGTTAATACTTTTTTTCTTATTTCTGCATGAAAACGTATGTTATGAAGTGAGGCACTTCTAATGAGTATCCACAACATGTTTTCATGCAGAAATAAGAAAAATATCCATATGTTTCATAAATAGTTATATTTGGAATTATGGACACAGTCTAAATATGACTGCAGTCAGCCTTTTTTCCCAAATTATTAAGCAAGGGAGATAACACTGTATTTATTCATAAATTTCTATTTTGTTTTCTATTGTACATTTCCCTGTTTTTCTCTTCTTTTTCATAAAATCGTAGAGAACTCTCATACTATTATGCTAAGTGGTCCATTACAACTTTCTGAAATACTGCCATAAAAATGAGATAACAAATGTCATGACTTTAGAACAAATTTTGTGTCCCTGTTAATCTAATACAATATCTGTTTTTTTTTTGTTTTTTTTTTTTTGTTGTTTTTTTTAAACTGCATCACTTATTACATGCTTAATCCTTACAGTGCCATTCAATATTGTACCAGCTGACGTTTTCTTTTCTTTTTTTTTCTGTGAAAATAAGGCTTATTCACACTAATCTTGGTACAGTAGATGTCCTAAAATTTTGTATACCTACCAAAGTGTCTGACAAAATGGCATATGCAAACAGTGCAGACCAAGATCAGACTGCTCCTCTAGGAGCAGTCTAATCAGGGTCTACACTGTTTACCATTCCATTAAGTATTGTAAGAAAACACTAGATTAAAAAGCAAAATTTTGGCAAATTTAAGGACATTTACCGTTGACAGAACTGATTCAGTATATCAAACATACCAGTGGACACATAAATCGAATTTCTATATTGCGTTACTGGATCTGATGACAGTCATCTGCATTCAAATATATATGAGCAACAACTTGAAAATACATACTTCCCAACATGTAAGCCCAATGAAGACTCAGATTGGATTGGACATATGAACAGTACAATCTGATCAGTCTTCACTGTCTGCAAAAAGAAACATTGCACCACTGGCTACCAGAATCCAAAATGACCCTATGAAGGTACATTTTCTAAAATTGCAACACATACTGTCCTTCATTAAGTGATAATTTCATACATTTTGTGGAGAAACAGGTAAAATATTTATCTGATTACTCCTCATATTTGTCAATATGGATGTATGTGGTGAACCATTGTCAAGAATAAAACATTATTTGTCCATTAATTGTATGCAGTGGATCTCATTTTAACCCTTGTCCTGCTGAACCCGGATATGCCTGGCTTTGCAAAAGTGTAGATCCAGATCAGTTGGCTTCTGAAGAAGCCAACAGATCTGGATCTGCACAGTTTGTCATTCAGTATGTGAATTTGTATCAAAAAACTGGATCAAGTAATCCAAGTGGCTGACAATTAGAAGTGGGCATGGCATCTTTATTTATTAGCATGACAAGGCTTTAGAAAATTTTCTTTCTTGAAAAATAAGAAAAATATTGATAGTTTTTGCATTGCTCTTGACAAGAAGGATATTTTTATCCCTTATTTTTCCATGCAAAACATTTATTGTGGGTACTCATTCGAAACATCTCAATTTGTACCTCCAAAATATGTTTTCATAGAGAAATAAGAAAATTATTAATACTTTTCTATTTGTTTTGTTTTATTCAAGTTTAATGTTGCTTTCAAGAAACTTTCAGTCATAGTGTGATAGGGCCTGGATGTGGCAGGGAGCTCAATGCTCACTTTTAAGAGTGCTGCCTCACAGAAATATCATGCCCAAGACAACCGACATGACATTCCACAGTCACATTATACTGACATTAGGCCAACCAGTTCTGATTCCTAGATCTACTTTCTTAGTACTGATCATCAAGCAAAAGAGCAGCTAGTAACAGTTTTAAAATTCTTTCCTATGACTCAGCGGAGGATTGAACCCATGAACGCCGAGACACAAAACTGGCCCCTACCAACTGAGCCACTGTTTTGGTGTAAATTAACCTAAAAGCAACAATCAGAACTGCATCAGATAACATTTTGAAATATTTTATTACTTTTTCAGAGATAATAAGACTTGACATTTTATGTGAATTGTCTGCCTAGCAGACAATTCACATAAAATGTCCAGTCTTATTTTCTCTGAAAAATAATAATAATAAAACTAAATTGTCATCTACTATAATTTTGCTTGGCACTTAAAGGATTAATAATTTTCAGGGCCCAGTTGTTCAAAGCTAACGACGTCGTTAGTTAACGATTCGTTAAAATTTAAATCAAGTGATACGCAAATATGCTGAAATGTTTTGCTGAAAAAATGTGAGTAGCTTTTGCAGTGCAAAAGCTACTCACATTTTTTCAGCAAAAAATATCAGAATATTGTATATTGAATCCGCTGAAACAGTTAACGAAATGACCCTTAACAAGCTTGTTAAGCTAACGACGCTTTGAACAACTGGGCCCAGATGAACAAAGTGCTGTATTTTGAGCTATAATCTCATAACCCATTATATCTTACCCTCCATCACATATTTCATCTAGTACCAGGAAAGCGGCATCAAGGTTTTCTAATAATGCTCTCTTTTCTACATTCTTCCGTAATATCTGACTGACAGACTCGTACAATGCATTTAAAACACTGCTAAGAATAAGCTGAAAGAAAAAACAAAACATGTCAACTGAAGCATTCTGCAAGAAAACTAATATCACCATAAATATTCAGACAATTTTAATTTCAAGTTAAGAACCACCAGGACTGGACAAATCCTATGTCCGGTTAACTTGGACAAATAAAAATCTTTTCTAGCCAGGATTCAAATTCAATTTAATATATATGTATATCATTAAATTTAGAAAAAAAATAACTTACTGAACAACCAAATGCTAAATGCTCGAAATGACAGAAGAAGGATCTACAGGGTAAAATATGTAGTGTGTGCGCATTCAACACCGTATTTAAACGTTCGGACAGAGAGGCTAGAGCAAACAGTGTAAACCCAGATCAGACACAAGAATACGACATCTGATCAGGGTCTACACAGTTTACCACTCACCCAGCACTATTTTACATTACGAAAACACGCCTATTCAAATATATTGAAAATTTCACCACCAAAAACTGGAAGTTTTCAGATAAAAATTCTGATATTTTTCATCTTTCTGCTCAAAACACAGATTGTGGGTACTCATTAGAACCGCCTCACCGAGGTGGTTCTAACGAGTACCCACAATCTCTGTTTTTGAGCAGAAATGATAAAAATAATGTAAACCCCTGTAAACCCCAGTTTTACTATATAAAAGCGGGGTTTAAGAGGGTCAAAATTATATAGGTGTGTTTTCGTGATGAGACACATCAACAGGTAGTAAAATACTTTTTTTTCCAAATTTTAGGACAAATACAATAAGGAATTAAGGTGTCCCAATTCTTAGGATAAATATGGGTATAGTGTATTGCCTTGGTAAAGTCTGCTGTAAGCTATGTTATACACCCTGAAGTTATCCAGAACAAATCACATTTTTTATCTGTTTCTGTGGTTTAGTGAGGCAATTTTGGTAAGTTAGGGTTTGTTTGTGTTGAGGTTTTATGGCCTAGTCAACCCAATGGGGTCATGTCGTCAGTTTACCTAACCACACTTTTACTGGGCAGGCTTAGTCCTCTAAGTGGTTAAACAGTATTGTGCATTCTTTTGCCAGAAACTGACAACTGCCCTTCTTGAATCAGCATTACCTTAGAAAATATTTCACGATCAATCTCCCTGAAAGAATGTTGCCAACCCAGCGGGGGTCAAACCCACTACCTCCTGATCACCAGTCAGTCACAGAGGCTGGCACTTCTAGTGAATACCACAAGGCACATTTTTATGGACAAATAAGGAAGTCTTTCCCAGAATTATCTCCAAATACCGTATTTACCCTAAGTATTCTGACACCTCAACTCCTTACCATATATGTTCTAAAATTTGAACCAGTACAATTCACTACCCGATGTTGTGTCTAAAAATTGCTGGATGAGTGGCAAACAGTATAGACCCAGATGATACGTCGCATTCTGCGGCGTCTCATCTGGGTTTATACTGTTTGCTCAGGCCTGTCTGCCATATTTACATATGGTAAATACGGTACTCCTCTGTTACAAGCCCTCTATCAGGCAATTCTAATGAGTAGCTACAAAACAGTCCTACGTTGTATTTTTGTGGAAAAATATGAAAATACATTTATCTGGATAACTCCTACCTAGAGAAAATATGAGTAAGCTGTATTTTACCTCATTTTCTTGTGAACTACCAACCACATAGAAGAATAGATCTACATTACTTCTGTAAACACAGGTCAATCCTTCAAACATAATGATCTCAGCTGTAAATATATAAAAAGATAAATACATTCAGAACCTAGCTAAGGATAAGAGGGGATTTCCAGATTATATTTCTTTAATTTCTCCATAAAAACATATGTTGTGGGTACTCATTAGAAGAGCCTCTACTGAGGCACTTCTAATGAGTACCCACAACATAAGTTTTAATGGAGAAATAAGAAAATATTGGTAATTTTTTAATGAAAACAATGTCTTTTCTGGAGCTATGTTAGAACCGTCTTTTTAAAAAAATTTTTTTTTTTCAATACTATATTGTTTGTTTGTTTGTGTTGAGGTTTTATGGCCCAGCCAACCCAATAGGGTCATGTTGAGCATGGTCAGTTTACCTAACCACACGCAGGGGTCATCCTAAAGCTTTCAGAGAGGGAGAAGTTGTGCGACAATTTCAAGATTTCAGGGAGAAGTTTTGGTCCTAATTTTGGATTTCCCTATACATTCTATACATTTTCACTTCTCCCTCAGCTCAAGACAGGGAAAAGTCAGCCAGCTTAGGGAGACTTTTTCTCCCAAACTGCCCTCTAGGATGACCCCTGACACGTTTACCGGGCAGACTTAGTCCTCTAAGCGGTTAATCAGTATTGTGCACATTCTTTTGCCAGAAACTAACAACTGCCCTTCTTGAATCAGTGAAAGGGAGAGAATGACCATAGAAAATATTTTTATGATCAATCTCCACAAAAGAATGTTGCCGACCTCTGCGGGACTCGAACCTGCGACCCTCTGGTCTCCAGTCGGATCCGCATCCAACTCAGCCACCGAGGCCAGCAATACTATATTGTACAGCACCAGAAACACCCCTTAGCTAAATGATCTGATCAGGTAAAATTTGTTAATAATTTCTTAACATGAGCTTCTAATATTTAGCATAACAATAAGAAAGAGCATTTATGATTTTATCTATAGTTTGCTAATGACAGTATTATAAACATGCTCTTAGTATTATAAACAAGTTAAAGAAAAAAACATGTAAAGAATGACAAAATACGTAGGTCATGCAGGGATGTTCCTAGCCCAAAGTTAGTATTGGCCTTTGAAATTGACCAAGGGCCCATGTCCCATTCAAATACATGTAAAATTTAGAATTTTGATGGGCCTTTTACAATTTTGATGGGCCCTCTGGAAATTTTGATGGGCCCAAGAATCCTTAATACCCACCTGAGATCAAAACAAATACTGGATTTGGATAGCTTGTAGAGGGGCCCAGCTAAAAAAATTCAATTTAAGTCTTAACATTAACAGCTTTCACACAAAATGGATCAGGCCTATCCCAGAAATATCCCTGGGTCATGGTGATAAAATGATACCAAAGTGTATGAGTCCCTATTAGGGAGGAAATGTATGTGAGGTTTGATGACTGTGGGTCATATGGTTAAATAGAAATCGAGCTAAATTCAAGGGCCGATGCAAAAAATGACAAAGTCTTTAACTGTGAAATATAGTTCAGAGTTATGGTAGTTCAGTGTTATAATATATCACAGTATTTGAGTCCATGTAAAGGAGAAAACACATGCCATGTTAGATGATGGTTAATCAGAAATGGAGCTAAACACTAGGGTTGACATAAAATGGCAAAGTCATCAGACCGTGAAAACCCAGTCATGATAGAAAATGTTGATGTCTGGATGAATGGACGGACAGAAAATCAATATGCCTACATTGCGCCTGCTTGCTTAAACAGGAGTGGCAAAAACAAATGGCCATTTTGTTACCTAGTTAATCCATTTATATCTGGTATCCCTATAAGGGACATTGGCAAACAGTGTAGATCCAGATCAGATGCCGTAGTGCCTGGTGTCTGATGAGGGTCTAAACTGTTTGCATTAAGTACTGGAATTTTTATAAAACACAGTAATAATAAAAGCTAACCAGACACCCCTTCTATTAGTGATGGTCCTGTCCTAAGGGCTGAGGTAGAAGGGTCCATTCAGCATAAATGGGTTAAATTATGAGGCAATTCGATAAACAGCTTACCATTTGCTCTGTGTGTTTTGTTGAAGAGATTCTTTTCAAATGTTTTCTGTTCCTTTGCTGATGGGAATGTGTCATCATAATACTGGAAAAACAATGACATTAAGAATACTACAAAATGCTCACAGTTTCTGGATAAGTTGAACACTCACATAAATACATTTTTCATTCTGGAATCAACCTATAGGGTCATAGATCTCAATATTTTTTTCAGTCAAAAAGTATTGATATTTTCCTATTCCTCCACACAAAAAAAAAAAAACTCACTGAAAGTATGCCTCAGGGAAATGATTCGAATGGGTATTCAAAACATTTGCTTTTTTTTTTTTTTGTATATTCAATCTATCAAGTTATACATCACATTCAACAATCTTCTGTCATCTAGCATTGGAGTCTGGATGTGGCAGGGCACTCAATGCTCATTTTTAGAGTGCTTCCTCAGTGAAACCTCATGCCCCAGACATGTGACAAGATATTTCACCCAGTCACTTTATACCGAACCGGGCTGACCAGTTCTGATTCCTAGCTCTACTTTTATAATGCTGAGTGCCAAGCAGAAAAGCAGCTAGTACCATTTTAAAAGTCAGTTACGAATCAAACCCATAACCTCACAGTCACAAAGCAGATACTCTATTGCTTTTAAGAACTATCTCTCTGTATACTGTATACCTAGCAACTTTAGTGCTATGTTATCTTTATAACTTGGATAGAGATGCTCAGATATATTAAATGTAGACTCGGATCAAACCGCTTCTATAGAGAAGTTTGATCAGAGTTTTGGACACTGTTTTATGTAAGCATATTCTATCGCACCAGATAAACAGAGTACATGTATCTGAGTACAAATGTATATATCTAAGTTATTTCTAAACAAAACAAACATTGTGAGTAGTAATTAGAATTGTCTCAGCGAGGAGCTTCTAGTGAGTACCTAAAGCATATATTTATGTGGAGAAATAAGAAAAATATCAACAATTTTCTGCTGAAGAAAATACCTTATCTGGAAATAAATTAGGATTGAAAACAAAGCAAAACAAAAAAAAGCATATTTTTGGTAACGATTTACCATGACTCAGTATAGAAAACAAATAGTAGTTCAAATTGCTTGTCTGTTTATGAAGATATCCTGTAACCTTTTCTCATTTTAAGGAATCAGTGGGATGGCTGAGTATGGGGACTCCCACGTGAACTGACTATGGTAATAGCTTTAAGTATTTGGACAAATAGGCCTTTGCAAACAGTAGACCTGGATCAGATACCACAGAACATGAAGTCTGATCAGTGTCCACACTGTTTACTATACATACATGTACATACTTTAGACACATCAACAGGTAATACAATAGACTATTTCAAATTTTAGGACATGGTAAGTAGATAAGGACAAAGGTGTCCCAATAATTATGGTAAATACGGTAATTATGTGTAACTGGAACTATATTGGCATTAACTCTTTCGGCGTCAAATTTCAGAAGACATTTGTCATCTGCTTTTTTTTTTAACAAATTATCATTTGGAAAGACGTTTATATGTAAATTTGAAAGAATGAATGTCAAACAGCGCAGATCTAGATGAGACGGCTCATTGAGCCGTCTCATCTGGATCTATGCTGTTTGCAAAAGCTATTATTATCGCCTGTGGCAGTGAAAGAGCTAAGGGTGAGGGTTAAGAGCTCATAAAACTAGGTTTAAGCTCCTCAACAGTTTTGCTACTGATCATTCATAGGCAGTGCTGTTGTATTTCCTCTTTATTTGTTTGTTCTGTATTCCTAAGCTGTTTTGTGATGTCATTGGGTGACATAGCTGTAGATAAAACAGGGTAGCCACATAATGTTTTTTCTTACTGCTCAACGAAAATCTATGCTGTTGGTACTCATTAGAAGCAACTCTGCAAAGCACTTCTAATGAGCACCATAACATAGGTTTTTGTGGAGATATAAGAAAAATATGAATACTCTCCATCTGAAAAAAGTGCCTTATCTGGAGCTATGATTCATACATTAACTAGTGTCTTGGGACTTTCCTGGATATTTCATATCTATTTTTGCACTTGCCAAGACATTCTCCAATACAGATTTTTATTGGAATAAGGCCAAGACAAAAAATACCATTCAGAATAAACATAACAAAGTGGACAGTTAGGTGTTACCAGACCCATATTTGTATACAACAGGGCTGATGTAAACAAAAATAGCAATGGCCATGACCATAAGGACCATGAAATATAGCTCTATATATACATAGAAATATACAACCCTAAATATTGAGACAGACCGGCCTAAACAAATCTTGCAGACCCCGAACAGACACCATAGAACATGGACCTGATCAGGGTCTATACTATTTATCACTCACCAAGCATGTTTTGGACACATCAACAAGTAGTAATGTGGACTTGTTCAGATTTTAAAATTACTGGGCCCAGTTGTTCAAAGCACTGTTAGCTTAACGAGTTCATTAGTGGTCAAAATGTTAATTGTTCTAGTAAGTACAATATCTAATTCACAGTTATTTTTGCTGAAAAAAATGTGAGTAGCTATTGCAAACGCAAAAGCTACTCACATTTTTTTCAGCAAAAATATTAATGTACGCTCGTATATGCCATATTTAATGATCAAAGTTTTAATGATACTTTAAGTAACAACATCGTTAGTTTTGAACAACTGGGCCCAGGCTGTAGATACTCATCAAAACTGCCTAATTAAGGTGATTCCAATAAATATCCACAATTGGCCATTAACAAAGTCAAACCTCCAACATATGCAGCGGAATGAAAGGGTAATGATCAGACAGCTCTGCAATGTCAACCGGCAAAACATTCATTGTCACCATCAGGTCCAATGAGCTACTTGCGCAGCTTGGCATTGAGGATCTGGACCTCATCCTTAAGGAAAAAGCTTCGCTAGTATGGACAAGTGGAATGCTCCAAGGGTGCAGTCAAGACAGCCTGTGACATACAGGTTGATGGAAAGTGTGGGCCTGGGAAGCCCAAGATGACATGGAAGCAGCTGGCAGAGAGGGATTGCAGAGACTGGAAGCTCTCCACTATCTACTTTCATGATAGACACACCTGCAGGTCTTGTTTGAGATCTGCCAGGCATGCAGCAAGCCAACTACCTGGAAGGGGGCCCACTAATGTGGATGCTGCCCCTGTACCTGCATGTTAAGCTAAAATCTGATGATGATGATGATGATGATGATGATGATGAAGATATAAAATAAAAAAAATCATCTGCATACTACCCATTTCTAGAGCTAGACCTATGTATTGTTTGTGTTGAGGTTTTACGGCCCAGTCAACCCACTGGGTCATGTCGAGCGTGGTCAGTTTACCTAACCACACATTTACTGGGCAGGCTTAGTCCTCTAAGCAGTTAACCAGTATTGTGCACATTCTTTCGCCAGAAACTGACAACTGCCCTTCTTGAATCAGCAAAAGGTAGAGAATGACCGTAGAAAATATTTCATGATCAATCTCCACGAAAGAATGTTGTCGACCTCGGCGGGGGTTGAACCCGCAACCTCCCGGTCTTCAGTCGGACGGCGCATCCAAATGAGCCACCGAGGCCGGCAGATCTATGTATACATGTAGCACTATTCCAAGATAACACTATGCAATTCCACGGATCCCAACTACTGTAAAAACCCTAAATATTGGGACAGACAGGTCTGATTAAACAGCGAAACTGTAGACCCAGATCAGATGGTGCAGAATGTCATATCTGATCTGGGTCTACACTCTTTGCCTCTCATCCAGCACTATTTTAGGCACATCAACAGGTAGTAAAAAATTTTTTTTTTTCAAATTTCTAGGATGTAAGGTGAGTTATGGTGTCCCAATACTTAGGGTATATATGGGTATAGTGTATTGCCTTGGTAAAGTGAGTCTAGTGAATACCCACTTAATGAGATTTTTTCTTGATACCATAGCTTGCGAAGGAGGGTTATCCACATAACAATTTTCTTTTTTCTTCATGAAAACATATACTGAGATGGGGTACTCATTAAAAAAAAAAACCTTGGTGAAGTGCTTCTAATGAGAACCCATAACATACGTTTCCTTCAAGAAATAAGAAAAATGTTTTCTTCAAGACATTAGAAAGATGTCAATATTTGGGCAAGTAAATCTTGGTTGGACAAATGGATTTTGACCATAACTTATCTGTGGACAAGTAATAAAATTTAATAATTTTGCAACCCTGACTACAGCCTTACAGGATGCTATTTACCTTTGCTAGCAGTCTATTTCCATCATTGTCTAGAATGGCTATAGCCTTTATGGTGTACAATGAGGGTTCCTGAAAATAGAAATCATTATCTTAACACACCTATGTAAAGGAGTTCATAACAATTGTCTCTGTTTCAGTGTTTCTAACAAGAACTTTGGCTTGCTGCTTTGGTGATAACGCTATACAATGATGCAAACCAGAGTAAAATGACTATGATATGGTCTACAGTAAGGGCTATATTTTTGACATTCTGTTAATTAACAATTTATATGTGATACTTTCAACAGATGTTGAGACAAAAATTAAATATCAAATTGCTTAAAGTGAAGTTTTACAACCTTTAACCATATAAAGTTTGAATATAGAAGTTGTAAAGGTTTTGAATTGGAAAGGTTTCTGAATGACTTTAATCAAGTACACTTTCATGTGTCCCATGTCTCTGAAAACATAAGTGCTGTCTATTGGGATCATGATAGGTTACTATTTATAGATACTGAAATGCACAGGACAATAAACTTTAAAAAGTCCTTGCATAGTAAGTATCTTAAAATAAAATACAATGTAGATAAAAACTGACAAAAATTTGTAAAACAAAGAAACCCATCAAGTTAGTTAAATAAAATGCAATCAATAAAACTGTATTTAATGAACGATACTGTAGTGGGGCAGGATAAAAAAACTTCTGGTCCAACAAAGAAACAAAAAGTAATGAATATATTACTAACTCAGAAAGTGATAAAATTACCACAAATATAGCTGACAAATGTGAAAATCTTTACTTATTTTGTAAATGTAGCTTAAGCTATTGGTGACAGTTGGCTGCCTTTTTACCCGAAGAACACTATGTCTGGAGTTGAAATAAGACAGATAGCAGCTTAAGAAGGGCAGAGGGGTGGCAAAAGAGGGCAAGAGGGGCGGCCTGCCCCTCTATATAGGGCTAGCTGGAGTATTGCTTCACATCACCTACCGACTTATTTACATACAAATCATGCTGCTTTTTAATGTCAACCTTTACGTAGTTACCTTCTCAAAGATTCAAACTTAGTCTGAAGTTTACCACTACCTGTCTTCTTAGCTTTAGCATGCATTCTATTCCTTCTGCAAATCTTTCTTCTTATTTCTGAAGTGAACCCAGGAAGTGTAGAGACAGACTTATTAATTTTTGAGGGGTTATGCTTATCAGCTGCATCATGAATGAATGAAGTTGACTCAGACTAATATGAATACACCTTCCGAGGTTTCTTTATATGCAGAAGCAAACTTAATCGCTTAATTACCATGCTGGATGGACAGACTTCAAATGGATGGATGCATTTAAAAATAATATAAAAATGTTATAAACTGGAAATAAATACAATGATATACAATTTTTAATATTTATGCCTTTTTAAATGCTCTAACAAAGTGACATTACTTAATGTTCAATCTATTTTGTCGTCTTTCAACATTATCAACAAAAAGCTGAAAAAGGATCATTGCTGAGACCCAAGCTGTGAATAGGAGGGCCTTGGGAAAAACAACAAATACCCAAAGCATTAGGACAGCATATTTCTTCTTTTATATAGTGCCATAAAAACAGCTTTGTTATACATCCATGCATTATCCTCAGATAGACAGACCATCACGTTAACAAATCCATGTAAGTAACTTGCTCACATTCTCCAATCGAGTCCTCCGTGAAATCACCTGACCAGTAAATGACACCAAAATCTGACCAACCAAAATAGCTTACCAGTTAACGGTTAATGTTATTGCTTAGACAAACAATATTACCTATGTACTTTTTCATTGATAAATACAGGTACGAATGCAGTTTTCATTGACAAATATAGGTATCACGATATTGTTTGTCTAAGGATTTACACATGGGCGTGGTTATAGCCTTCTGACGGAGGAGTCAATTTATATTTAAAGAAAAGTGGAGTTTGCAGAGTCATACATTCCTTTTATTTTCTTCTGTTAAACACAAGTGCCATTATTGCATTATGTTATCATTTGATAGATAGATAGATAAAAAGACAGAAAGATAGATTTGAACAATAATCTCTTATTTCAATATACCTTAGTGTTGGGGATAATTGTCTGACACAATTAAGTATAATCAATGTAATTATTACAACAATGGATACGGTACGGGGATGCAGTTTGGTGCATATAGATATTTTTTAGATTTTCTTTGGTTTTACTTTGTCAAATGGGCTTACGGGTACTTAATAGCAAGCACAGCTCATGACGTGCAAAGTGCATCGCGAACGAAGTGAGCTCTTCGTTAGAGAATATGATCAAGAAAAAGTAACATACTGTGAAGTATTTACCATTACCAAATATACACCTGCTTACTCATCGCAGCAGCAGTCACATGTTTAGATATATTAAAATAGTTTGTGCCTCTCAGATAGCATCATTCGCGCTAGACTTTTTACACTGTATGTTTGTTGCATGTTAGTTCTCATATAGTCGTAGTTAATAAATATAGAACTTGAGTCTGGACTTGTGAGTTATTAAAATATAATAACACAAACATTACATGGTGTCAGAATAAATATGGATAAATATACGACTGGAGCTCTTCCTTCTATGGACTGGGAAAAGCAGGACTTGGAACAAAGCTGGAAAAGTTTCAAACAGCATGTTCAGTTTATGTTCGACGGTCCTCTAAAAAAGAAAGACGAGGAAGAAAAATGCGCTTTCTTAATGTTGTGGGTTGGAGAAAAGGGAAGAAGCCTATTTCAGACTTGGAATTTATCTGCAGACCAGAAGAAAAAACTTGAGAACTACTACAATGGATTTGAAGCCTATGTTAAACCTACTTCAAATACCATCTACAACAGATACAAGTTTCAAAGTCGAGTGCAGAATCAGGACGAGACATTTGAGCAATTTGTTACAGAATTGCAACTGCTCGTGAAAGATTGTGATTATGACAAAGCAGATGAAATGGTCCGGGACAGAATTGTGACAGGTGTGAAAAACTCAAAAATCCGAGCGAAGCTGCTTAATGAAGGATCAAAATTAACATTGACCAAAACGCTTGAATTAGCAAGGACACATGAATTGTCACATTCACAATGTAGTGCAATGGAGGACAAACCAGTGAATGCTGTAAAACAGAAACATAAATCAAATTACAGCAAGTATGACAAGCAGAAAACAGTAGCTAAAGCTGAAAAACAATCTTGTGGTAAATGTGGATATGAGCATGGAAAATTGCAATGTCCCGCATACGGAAAACGCTGTTCCAGGTGCAAACGTTTCAATCATTTCCAGAAAATGTGTAAAACTCCACTTTCGTCCAGTTCAAAATCAAAGAAAAAACGTGTCAACGCAGTAGAAGATTCGAGTGAAAGCAGTGACAATGAGCTTTATGCCGGAATGATTAATGACCTGCCATTAAATTCCGTAAATCCGTTAAATGATGAATGGACTGTAAATTCTAAAATAAATGACAAATCAGTCAATTTTCAGATAGATACTGGTGCAAGATGCAACGTTATGTCACAGGATACTTTTCGTTCATTTGGAATAAAAACTGCACTGAAACCAACATCTACAAAGCTGACGTCATTCAGTGGACATAAATTAAAACCAGCTGGTATGGTACAGTTGCCGTGCAAAATTCAAGGTAACAATTTTGACATTGATTTTTACATAGTAGATTCATCTGTGCCGTCTGTTCTTGGTGGTTCCACTTGCCGAGAAATTGGGCTTATTCAACGATTGTATAATGTTCACATCAATGAAGTACCAAAGGAAAAAGACTTGCCACAAGACATTAATTCGTCATACAGGGATCTGTTTGAGGGTCTGGGTTGCATGCCAGACACTTATTCAATACAAGTAGATCCGTCAGTGAAACCCGTCGTCCATCCACCCAGAAAAGTTCCGATTTCTATGAAAGATAAAGTAAAAAAGGAATTATTACGTATGGAATCCGAGGGTGTAATTAAGAAACAAACCGAACCTACGGACTGGGTAAACAGTATGGTGGTTGTTCCCAAACCTAACGGAAAGGTTCGAATCTGTATAGACCCCCGCGATCTTAACAAAGCTGTGTTAAGAGAACACTATCCAATGAAAACAATAGAGGATATTTTGCTGGAAATACCGGAAGCAAAGGTTTTTTCGAAATTAGATGCCGTTTCCGGATACTGGCAGATTAAACTTAGTCCAGAAAGCCAGAAACTCTGTACGTTCAATACGCCCCTGGGCAGATATTCTTTCACAAGATTACCATACGGATTAAAATCTGCAGGAGAGGTGTATCAAAGATCTGTTTCGAACATGGTCCAGGATATTGAAGGATGCGAGGCAATAGTCGATGATATTTTGATTTGGGGAAAGGACATCGTAGAACACGACAAAAGGCCAAGACTGGTACTTGACCGAATACGTGAATATAACATGAAGTTAAACAGGGACAAATGCAAATTTCGTAAAAGCAGTATTTCCTATGTTGGACACGTTCTGACCGGTTTAGGCTGCAAACCCGATCCAGAAAAAGTTCGAGCTGTCAAGGAAATGCCGCCACCGACGAACGTAAAAGAGCTGCAAACGTTATTGGGTTTTGTCCAATATTTAGCCAAATTTATAGCCAACATGTCAGACATTACAACACCACTCAGACAATTGCTTGAGAAAGACATCCAGTGGCACTGGGATTTAGATCAACAATCAGCGTTTGATCTGCTGAAGGACAAAGTGACAAATGCTCCTGTATTACGATTTTACGATCCTAAGAAACAGCTGGTATTATCAGTTGATGCAAGTTCAAAAGGTCTTGGAAGTGTGTTACTCCAGGAAGGTCAACCAATAGCGTACGCGTCTCGTGCATTGACAAAGTCTCAACAAAATTATGTGCAACTAGAAAAAGAGACATTAGCGATCACATTTGGATGTAGGAAGTTCCATCAGTATGTTTACGGAAGAGAAGTTATTGTAGAAAGTGACCAGAAACCATTACAGGCTATATTCTCCAAGCCATTATTCAAATCACCTTTAAGATTACAAAGACT
Source organism: Anodontia alba (assembly GCA_964016985.1). Classification (NCBI taxonomy): domain Eukaryota; kingdom Metazoa; phylum Mollusca; class Bivalvia; order Lucinida; family Lucinidae; genus Anodontia; species Anodontia alba. The sequence goes on from OZ024831.1 coordinate 28,250,060, forward strand.
ATTACTTGATCTTCAGAAATATGATCTAAAAGTGATATATAAACCAGGAAAATCATTATTTTTAGCCGATCATCTCAGTAGAGCTTACTTGAATGAATCAAAGGAAGATTTGATTTCTGACTCTGAGTTAAGCGTAAATTACCTGACATACTTACCTGTATCCAAAGACAATCAACTGAAAATCAAACAAGCGACAAAACAAGACAATGAAATGCAAATTTTGAGAGATATTGTTCTCAAAGGATGGCCACAGCGAAGAGCCCAAGTTCCGCCAGAAATAAGGCCTTACTGGAATTTTCGCGATGAAATAACTTTCGTAGAAGAAATGTTATTCAAAGGTCAAAAGTTGATAGTACCAAAATCATTAAGGAAAGAAATGCTGGCTATCATTCATGAATCGCATTTGGGAATAAACAAATGTAAGTCGCGTGCCAGAGACTCATTATTTTGGATAGGTATGGTATCTGAGGTTGAACAGACAGTAAGGAACTGTACAGTGTGTGCTCAAAATCAAAGAGCAAATGTAAAAGAACCATTGATACCTGGAATAATTCCAGACAGACCATGGTCACATGTTTCCGCAGATATCATGGAACTGAACAACAGACATTATCTTGTGATAGTTGATAGATATTCGAAGTGGGTAGAATTAAATTTGCTGGAAAACATGACAAGCAAAAATGTTATAAAACATTTGAAAAGTCAATTTTCAAGATACGGAATTCCAGATCAGTTTTACTCCGACAATCAGAGTACATTTGTTAGTTCAGAATTCAAGAACTTCGCGAAAGAATATGGATTTGATTGTGTCACTTCCTCAGCCACCTTTTCGCAAAGTAATGGATTAGCAGAAAGAGCGGTTCAAACAACAAAAAACTTGTTGAAAAAAGCGAAAGACCCATATTTGGCAATGTTGTCATACAGAACAACAGTAATCGATGACATAGGACTATCACCTGCCGAAATGATGTTCTCGCGTAGACTGAAAACAACATTACCTACGTCAGCCCCGCTGCTTCAACAAAAAGGACTACCCCAAAACCTTAAAAAACGTTTCAGAAACCGACAGGAAAAACAAAAGCGATATTATGATCGTGGTAGCAAACCGTTGAAACCACTAAATCCTGGCGATAATATTGTTATGCAGCACGAAAAGTCGTGGAAACCTGCTACTGTAACGGAAGCACACCAAACACCGAGATCGTATGTTGTCAAAAACGAATATGGTCAACAATACAGACGAAATCGCAGACATTTAAGACCAACGTCTGCAAGATTTCCGTCTGATCAGGTACCGGAGAGCAGGTCAGAAACTGAAACAACGTCGGCATCAACACCATTATCACGAGAACCCGGTAACACAATGTTAGATCAGAGCGTTCGGGAAAATCGGGAAAACGGTACGGTAACAGATACACCGACAACAACAACAACAACGTCGTCGTATAAGACAAAATCAGGCCGTTCAGTTAAAATGCCGGAAAAATACAAGGATTATGTGATGTAAATAAGTATGAAAATTTTCTGAATGAAAGTGCTTCTTAATTTGGAGTGTTACAGTGAATTTCTGTTGTTCAAAATATTGGATTAATGTGTTATATACAGGCTGGATTAACGCATAAAGTATTCGAAATTAATATGGATTAATTATTGTTTTAAAATCAAAAGTGTGAAAGTGTTAAAATCATTCATAAAATTCATGCATAAAGATTTGGATTATATTTAGTATAACTACGGTAGCTGCATTCTTCACTAATATTGGATTACATTGCCTAGTTTCCTAACTGAGGTTAACCTGGCCACACACACAGACGTTTTGGAGAAAAGCTGACATTGATAATTCCCTAATAATTTTAGATACTGTTAACCTGTTAACACGCAATTACATTTCAAAGACTTGTGACATTAAGTGCTGCTGACAGATACTGTTTATGAACTCGATAAGCTAAACACTGCAGGGCTGGTTCGCTTAATTAGCTCCTCTGTTGATACAAATGACATTTTATCTAGATACTAAATAATGTTATGGGAACGCCTGAACAACAGTTCTTTGAGACATGTAGTCTCGCTGCACTGAAGCAAACATTTTAGTGCATGTTTCTTTTATATTTTCAACTTTATAAAAATGAATCAAAATTTCATATTTTTTTTTCTTTGAAAAGGGGGATGTGAAGGATTTACCATTACCAAATATACACCTGCTTACTCATCGCAGCAGCAGTCACATGTTTAGATATATTAAAATAGTTTGTGCCTCTCAGATAGCATCATTCGCGCTAGACTTTTTACACTGTATGTTTGTTGCATGTTAGTTCTCATATAGTCGTAGTTAATAAATATAGAACTTGAGTCTGGACTTGTGAGTTATTAAAATATAATAACACAAACATTACACATACAACGATATATACTTTCAGTTTCTTCCCGGAAGTTGTCACCGCAAGTTGGCAGAACTGACTGGGAACTACTATTCACAAAATTTGGGTCTCACTAATAACGAAGTGACAAGAAACGAGTGTCAATAATGAAGAAGTGTCACGAATATATTTTGCTGATTATTTTTATTATTTACTATTGAGTTACATATATTTTTATATACTGATATTCATTCTTTAATAATGCTGTGAAGGACTTTTGAAGAGACTACAGATAGGTCTGTGCTGTGCTCACATTTATGCGAAGCCTGTTTTCATATTATTAGAGGAGGGGGTGGTCGACTTTTACTTGTAGGTGTTCTTATAAATTTAGGGCTAGTTGTCTTATGTGGGGCCAGTTGTCTTGGGATGAGTTTTATGTAGGGCGACTTGTCTTGGGGCGAGTTGTCTTTGGGGCGAGTTGTCTGTAATTCATCTAAATACTGTCCATTCACTGTAAACCGGTAATTAGGGGTACCTAGACTTACCGAAACGAAACCGAAATACCGAAACGAAACCGAAATACCGAAACGGACTATTAAAAATAAAGGGAAAGAGTCCAATTTACATTTATGTCACTTGTTTCTGGTTTCGTTTTGGTATTCTTAGTAATTGAAACGTATATGTGCATAAAAGAGACACAATGGGACTAATTTTGATAGAATGAAACAGAGAATTACGTTAACAATGACAAAAAAAAACACACAAAAAAAAAAAAAAAAAAAAAAAAACGAGTTAACCGTTTTGTTTTGTTTTGTTTTATTTATTTATTTTATTTTTTTTTTTATTTTACTTTCAAACTTCTAGATTATTATAATAATGGATCATTCATTCAGCAATACACGGCCAACCGAAATCTTAAGCATCAATTGTCTACATAGTTTTCTTAACTAATCTAAGTAATTAAATAAACATGTCTATTCACGTCGCCTTAGGATGTTAAAGGCACACGCTAATCCCCTGCCATATAGGCGTTGAAACAGTAGTCTTTAGGTAATGCTCAAATCATTGATTGTGAGCCATGGTATGAGAAGCCCCGCTTAACTATCTGCGAACAACATAGGTGCCAATCGGCCAACGCATCCGCGTACTCTGATTAGCACCTTGCAGTTCGCTATACCTCTAGTTTCTCTCTCTAAAATTTCAGGTAAGGATCAAGTGAATGTAAAGTAAATGCATACGAGCCACGGTATAAGAAACCCTGCTTTACTAATTAATAGCAAACAAAAGAGGCACAGATCAGCCTATGCATCCGCACACTCAGATCAGCACCTTACAGTTCGCTACACTTCTAGTTTCTCAATGTATATTGTCTTCTGAAAAGATGAACCACGGTATGAGATAAAATATCATTAGTAAAAAAAAAAAAATAAATAAATAAATAAACAAAAATAAAAAAAAAATATTGATATATAAAATCTATCTATCTATCTATCTATCTATCTATCTATCTATCTGTCTGTCTGTCTGTCCATCTGAGGTCGGTCTGCGGTCCTTTAATCCTCTAACCAAAACTATTTCTATCTATAGCGGTACTTTAAAGTTCTGATCAAGACAGTTTATCTAAGCCGTGGAGTGTGGTTTTAATAATCAATAATGATTACTCTACGTAATGTATGTTCCTCTCGATAATCGGTTAATTGGATTGCAATTAAGTCGCAATCAAGGGAGTGTTAGTGTTTAATACAAACGGCAAGATTGAATAAAAATGTCCTACATGCGTATGTATTTTGGGTCTCTAAATGGTATTTAAGAATATATTCCGCTAAATCAATGACTAACAGCACTTTCCCTATACTTTAACGGTACTTCGGAGGCGTCACAGTAAATGAGGCTTATTCATTTGCTATTAATTTCCTCATTTTTTTAATGGTCTGTTCCGGTATTTTGGAGGCGTCGCATTATGAATTATAATCATTTGTCATTAATTTCCTCCTAAGTGCAGATTGTATGTATGTATCCATATTATATTTATTTCCGAAAATACTCCGTTATCAATTTAGCCCCAGCATTTATTAACTAACAACATTTCTATATATTTTTAATAGTCCGTTTCGGTATTTCGGTTTCGTTTCGGTATTTCGGTTTCGTTTCGGTATTTCGGTATCGTTTCGGTAAATCTAGGTACCGGGTAATTAGTACCTATCGACAAAACATCACTTGAGACGTAAGATGCTAATATGACCGATGTACGCTAAACTGCAATTACATTTAAATTCTAACAAATACTTTGCACAATTTCGAGGTAAATTAAAGTAAAAAATCGTTTTATATAATTCATTAATATTTGACTTTTTACCAAAATTCCTGAATCCATGTTGACGATTTGACGTGGAAGTCTACGTGGTCACAAGACGCTTACTATAGAGATAAAAGCTTGTACCCGCTTCATTTTTGTGTATTATCGTTTTCAGCCCATCGCGGGAGAATCTCATTGGGGGAAAAAATCCACAGTTAAATTTTTCACAAGTAAAACATCAAATCTGGAACAGTAAAGTTTAGGTGTAGTTGTTAGCGCTGTATGTATTCGTATTTGTTTTCATGCCAGTTCATACCAACGTCGTTGCCGTTGTTGCTGCCTTTTGCTCAGGGTGGGGTAGGGGTGGGGGGAGGCATAACGGGGATAATTGTCGTACGGTCTGGCCTCTGAAAAAAAAACAGACCCATTCATATACTAGATCGTCTGAAATGTTGACCCATTCAGATAATTGCTCGGGGGGGGGGGGGGTAGGGGGTCATAACTTGGGGATAATTGTGGTACGGCTTGGCCTTTGAAAAAACGAACCCATTCATATATACAAGTAGATCGCCTGAAATGTTGACCCATTCATATACTGCCTTTGATTTTTTGCACCCATTTATTGCTTTAGTTAAACAAATATCGCAGTCAATTCATTGAATACCAAGAAAACAAGCAGCCTCGAAAAATATCTGAGCGAAAATATGTCCATATACCAGGATGTCAGAAGAGTGGGGCCTTTCATATACCAATAAAAAAAAAACCGTTCAGTCATACACTTTTTATTGAAAAAATGGAGCTAATCACCTGACAGCGCCAAAAAGGGGAACCATTCGGCGCGGACATTCCTACTGTGTCAATTATAGGAAATGCCCCCCCCCCCCCCCCCCCCCCCGCCCCCCATTGCTTTCAGAGCAAACCCGCAGAGGCGGGGGCTTTATAGAAGCTCAGCACAGGACGGGACATCTTGAGGTGCCACATGATAATACCAGCAAACTGACATGTATGTCTAGCGATTACTCGGACCAGCTTGGGCTCCAGCTGATAAGAATTTTCGTTGTGAGTTCAGTGGATGGCTATTACCAGGGGCTGGAATAGACTGATTTCAGCTATTACCCAAAACGTTTGTTCTCTTTTTTTTTTTTTTTTTTTTTTTTTTTTTTTTTTCTTTCTTTCTTTCTTCTTCTTCTTCTTGCAGAAAGTGATTACTAACCATACATAATTGACGATTAGGCTGATGTGAGTCTTCCCTGGGTGTGTGGAGGTGATACTGTTAATTTTGTTGTGCTTCGGCTAACTTATTTGTCATGAAAATACGTTCGTTAATCTTTGAAATGAGTTTATGAAACAGACAATAATTTAGGACAATACCTGAAATAAGCTAGAAACCGTGAAAATGTCAACGGAAGTGAAACGGAACATTAAAATGCGACACGAATTTTGGATACAAATAGAACAGGTTTTTCATGATGGTTATAAAAATATAATCGTGAACGGCTGGTTATTAGACGATCGTATCCATAGTTCTTAGTATCATATATTTTGGGTATAAGATATATCTCACATAGTTCAGTTGATGGGTTTTGTTAGTATGTTAGTGCAAAAAATCAAGTTTAATATTTATTTATTTATTTATTTATTTATTTATTTATTTGAAAGGAAATAAATGAAAATGAGATGCATGAACACGGAAGTTCAGTCTACAGTAAACGAAATCTTTCTTTTATTTCAAGTCTCTTAGCAGTAGTTTGATTATTAATACTACTATAATGAAGCAATAAAATCCAGTTTGACACCTCAAAGGAAGACGACCCATTATTTTTATTTACATCTAATTGATATGTTCCCATTTCAATTTGTCTTTGAAGACCTCTATTCTATTATGCAGCATACTGAAGATTGCCGTTCGATGTAATCTCGCCGAGACAACGCCGATTCGAGTCTTACCTGGACAGTTTGGCGCATGCGCACAACAATGTGAAACTAGTCTGTTCTACGGTGTCTGATCTGGGTCGACGCTGTTTACTCAGGTCTGTCTATCCAAAACATCAGGGTAAATAGGCAAATGACTGACAAGAATAATGTTTTAATTATTTAACACTTTTTACAGACGTGAGGGTGATGGCATACAATACACTTGTCAGGCAGCAATCCATACGAAAGACAAAGTTCAACAGGTAGAAAAAAATGCAGCGAAGATTCAATGACCTTTCGACAGCTGCAGACCACCAGAAATTGTTACAAGCAATCATTTTTCCCGCTTGCAGTTGTCCAGTGGAATGCCCTTCCAGAAGCTGAACATGTGTGCCTGTCCAAAAAAGGTAAAAGAAAAGTCCAGGGAGTGCCACAATCGCAAGCTGCAACCCTTCCCAGACACCAAGAGGAAGAGGAAACAGACAAAATTAAACAAGCGCAAACCGAACAAACGTACGAAAAGCACTAAGATTAGCTCTCTATTCCTCTAGCGAGGTAATCCCAATGCTCAAAGGACTGAAAAACACAAACACAAAATAACACCAGGAAAAACTAAAACAAATCGCCTCGTAGGATAAATCACAAAGCAACAAAGAGTAAGACTAACACCGGGACCAGTAGAGTAAACCACCGCGGGGTTTAAAACAAATTTACAGATCTCAAGGCTGCAGCACTCCAGACCCTGAGTAGCTTTTTTTTCAACTGTCATCATCTTTGTTTTTATCTTTTATATTAATTTTCTTGTAGCCCAGGATAGCGCACCTACCTAGAACGTCCGTGAGTGCCTGTGGCAGTACCTTAAGAAAGAAAAGAAAGAAATCACGTATTTTAAAGATGTTGTTGTTGTTTTGTTGTTGTTGTTTTTTTTTTTTGTTGTTTTTTTTTTTTTTTTTTTTTTTTTTGGTTTTTTTTTTTTGGTTTTTTTTTTTTTGCTTTCAAATATAGAGATTGTTTTTCAGGATAAAATTGTTGAACACTCAACGAAAACATTCCGAATAATTCAATGATTATTAATTAGCCATTATGTGTTTTGGAGACTCTACCAAATAGACTTCAAGAAGTTGACTATCTTTTATTAAAAACAAAATGATCTGACTCTTATTATCAGACTAGAAGCTAGTCTAGGGGCGACGTTTTACGGCTTTCATACAACTACATAACGACAGCGATTACAAATCAAAGCCAACACAGTGTGTTGTTATTTGAATTAGCAGTATCTCGCATTGCACTACTCTGTTACGTTACTAATTTTTATCTCAACAAGTAGTCAACACTTTGCTTGTTAACACGTTAGAGCTTGCATTTACACCGGGTTTTAATAAAACTTCTTTTTTTTTTTTCTTTGTATGACCTTATGACTATTCCATGCGCGGGCTTTTCGTGTTTTGTCCTGTTCGTTGTCTTATTAATAGTGATCGCCTTATCGGGGGCGGAGGTGGGAGGATGGGGAGGTTTTTTGTTGTTTTTTTTTGTTTTTTTTGTTTTTTTTTGTTGTTTTTTCTTTTTTTTTTTTTTTTTGTTTTTTTGTTTTTTGTTTGTTTGTTTTTTTTTTGTTTTTTTTGTTGTTGTTTTTTTTTTTTTTTTGTTTTTTTTTTTTGTTTTTTTTTTTTTTTTTTTTTTTTGCTCTTCCTCTTGGTCATTGATAGGCTATGTTCTGTGATTGTGGCTTTTCCTGGACATCTTCTATACTAGTTTTATGGGTCAGTTCTTAGAGAAAGCCTTTTTAACATATACATTGTATTAGAGGCCTTATTGTTGACATTATCTTCATAAAAAAAATCAGAATTTTGCCTCAAAGAAACTTAGTTCAAGTTCGAAACTGAATCGCGTGGGTCTAAAACTAAGTCATTTGGTCAAATCAGGAAAAAAAAAACTTTCTATACACGTTAGATCACCTTTTTGACGTACATGTAGTCTACATAAAATGCTGTGGCATTGGTCTTACACACAATCTAGGTCAAATGCGGAACTATGGCATACAGGGTCAAAAATGTGGTCACTAAGTCAGGTCAAATATTTACAATTTTTTATTAAACATTCATTTTATTATTCTTTTTTTTTTTATTCATCTTTTTTTTATTTTCACGAAATACATGTAAATGGTAATATTTCGTTGATTTATATTACAAGAGACAAGCCTTTCGCGCGTATTTATTTAGAATGTAAGTTCTTTTCTTTTCAGGAAAAATGTTGTCGCTTAAATCGTGGGTAGGGTACAGGTTTACCCACGCGTTGAATCATTCAGTCAGCATGTTAACTAAGGATGTAACACAAGAATGGATACACGTTCACAGAGGAGGCAACTGTCAACTTGTTTTGTTTTTTTTTTTTTTTTTTTTTTTTTTTTTTGTTTTTTGTTTATTATTATTATTATTCATCTCTTCTGAAAAGGGTATACACTAAAAAGAAAGAATTTGCTTCCTCTGGAAGCAAATTCTTTCCTTTTAGAGTAGACCTCTATTCAGAAGAGGTATGATATGCAGGAAAGCAAACAGGATGTCACAAAAATTGTATCTTGGCGAAAATAGTCGGAGATCTACTAAGTGTATTCAACCTCCTTCCCCCCTACCCCACCCCACGCCCCTCCACCCCATACACACGCATACACACATACTTGCCCAACCTTAAAGTATATATCGTAACTGTTATTTGAGAGAAGAAATGTGCTTGTCAAACAAATAGGTCCGGGTTGAATTAAACGTTAAGGAATTCCCCTTCTTTTCCAAAGTCACGCTCCGCCGGAATATTATCATTTTGCTCATAACGATCTGCCATCATTACCGTTTGATACGACAGTAAATATAAATAGTGAGTGGCCTTTCGCAGAGTCTTGTTGCTAACAGGAAGTGCATTATGATTTACACCTATCAGCCTCACTGATAGCTTCCTTAACTGGTATTGTACTACATTATAAAATGATATTGCCACTTATACTTTAATAAGCCAAATTAGAAGCAAGTAAATACCACAATGTATATTAGTACGGACCCCAGTACTCAATTATTGCTAACACTAGCATCGGAAAGATATGATTTATTTGATATAGGAAGAAAGCCTGTACATGTCTGTATATAATACAACTGTATAGCACATATGTATACATTGCATTTTGCGATAGCTTGCACGTTTCTATGGAGGCCCAGTTGATACTTAACAAATTCTAAGTATACAAATTCTTGTGTATTCAGGTTAAAATCATAAAGAAAGAGAGAAAATATGCTCAAAACAGAGAGCAGAATATTTATTTATTAGTGATACCACGGTTGTTTTCCGTATTTAAGGGAGAGTACCCCGTTTTCCTGTCTGACATCAAGTTTTAAATTTCGCATGCAAACTGCCTTTCAAATAAACTTTCTACCGTTTTCTATAGCCTTTATTAGAAGGTATACAGAAACGGATTAACACCAAAAAATGTTCGATTTCACGTCCGATATGGCCGCTACAATAAACCTGTAAGAAAACGTTTGATTGCAACTTTTATTACACCGTTTTGACTGATACATTTTAAAATTTACTAGAGGGCCTCTTCCGGGCCTTCGTGCTTATGTTTTTTCAATAAAACAAATTCGTATAGAACGCTATATTGCATTGGCGTTAGTCTTAAACATGCATATTGAGGAGAGTCGCCATGCATTTCTTCATGTCCATAATTTCAAAAGCTTTGTTGACGAACTATGCTCGGTAAGAATGTATGAAGGCCAAACATAATAACTGACGTAATTTCCGCAAAATAAAATTTTTATCAAAATTCCATAAAATACACGCCATTTTACAAAATGCGACAAGAATTCTAAATAATCAGTGCAAATTTATATCCAGACATCAACTGTACAAATTAATTTTATCGCGAGTTGGGTGTTTATTTGGTGTATTTTACCTGTAAGTACATTTGTATATACGTGTGTACTATACGCTTAATAGAACTTGCAGTTGCCTGGCTAAACTCCAAACCAGTATCATGCAAAATGCATGTGTTTCTCCAAAATACAATTACTTTCGCACTATTATACAGTGGTTTTGTATGAACCAATTTTCAAGGTTTATATATACAAAAATTCAGCCGTATATCTTTCCCACGCTAGGGATACGTTTTGTTGTTGTTGTTGTTGTTGTTTTGTTTGGGTTTTTTTTTTTTTATTTTTTTATTTTTTTTTTTTTTTTGTTGTTGTTTTGTGTGTGTGTGTGTGTGTGTGTGTGTGCGTTTGTAAAAGGTCCATATCGCGGAGTTTTGTGTGAATACATACTCACAAACCGCGGAGACACCTCCAAACGGGGAGCTCCCCGGTTTGAAATATAGATAAATATAGTCTTTCCCGCGTTGTACGGCCTCAGTTATGCGGGAAAAAACTTTTCCCACTTCTTTTTTCATCCTCCCCGTATTGTATGATGTAGACACTCTGCAAGATACACGCAGCGCCGCGTAAGTGATAAAACGAATCCAGCAGTGTGTGTTCTGCATTTTTGGCTCCCCGTTTGTACTGAATAATTCTCACGCTGTGTGTTTTAGTCGGCATTTCATCCGCTGGATTCGTGATGGCAGCACGCATTTCACAAAGGATAAAAAATAAAAGGTAGGTATAATTTTTATCAGTAAAACGAAGAATTTAAAGTAAAACTAAAAAAAAAAAAAAAAATATTATCAAAAAGTTCAAATTGCAAAAGTAAATCTATCAGCTTCTATATACCATGGTTTCAATTTATTTTTCGGGAGTCTAAATTGAATTAATCGTTTCTTTGTTTCTTTCTTTTCGTTGTTTCCAATGAATTTTTAAAGTACAGAAAAAAACAGGAATGACAATTAAAGCAATAATTAGAACGTATTTTTACATGTCGCTTTCAATTAGCACGTTTTAAGTACACACATATACATGTATGTCAAAGTATGGACCATATGAAAACGGAGTTATTATGCCTTTCTTGCATGTAGAAAATATTTTCATAAAGTTTGTCCGACGTCTTATACTAACAAAGCATCTGCGATCAAAGTTATTTCTGTCTGTTTAAGGTTCGTTACGGAGAGTTTTGCATGAATACACACCAACAAATCGCGGAGGCGCCTACAAACGAGGAGGTCCTGATTTGATAGTGATATTTAACCATTATCATGTTGAATGGCATGGGCTTATTTGCTATTTGAAATGAACTCTTTCTAAAATACATTGAATTTATATAAAACTGCCTTATTTTTAGGAGAGAGAGAGAGAGAGAGAAAGAGAGAGAGAGAGTAGTAAAGTTATAAAGTTTAGTATACATGTATTTTTAGAGAAAAACAAGCATTAAAAAAAGAGCAGCTGGATTTGGCCACTTCGTATTGTGAAGACAGAAGAGACCCGAACGGATTCTTGGAGAGGACTGTCAGTGATTACATAGGTACACACACAAACACACACACACACACATATATATATATATATATAATATATATATATATATATACTTTGACATTTTTTTAACCTTTTCTCAGTTCCTTAGTTTGTCTCCAGACTCTATCATTTTCCCTTTTATTTTCAAAGGTCTACAATCTTATGCAACTTATAATGATTTTGATAGCGGTATATGACACTTAGTAGCATGCCTGTGTGTAATCAGAAGTTAGCAGAAGTAAACAGAGATTGTGATACTGATAAGCTAATGATCTGTATCAAATTGCTCTTTCAGTCTGCGATTTGATTTAAGGCCAGATCAGATTGTAATTTACTGTAAGAATGGATGTCTTCATAAAAAAAGCTCTTAGGAAGCTGAACTATGAATCAGTTCGGCCAAACCGGGAATATGTTGTAAAGTAATATCTTGAAGGGCATTATGATTTATTTTGCTCACCCAGGGGAAGATGACTTTGGAGGCTTGGAAAATGGCAAGTGTGATTTATTTTTGCCAGTCCAAAATCTCTTTTTGCTGATCATTTCTATTGATAAAGCTTCCCTTCCCCCACCCCTTTCCTACAAAGAAAAAAAGGCACTGAAGGTCATTTAATTTGTAGAACATTACATAAAAGCTTGTGAGAAAAAATGGTTCTTACGTATATCAGTCTCCTGTCTTTATTATAGCAGGTTAAATATGGTTCTGATCAGGGTCTTTGCTGTATGTTTATATATTCTACAGTATCCAGTGTACAGGAAAGGTACTGATAAGACAATCAGACGGCAGTTATGCCCACAAGAAAGGTTTTGATCAAACATGTATGCACAGCCTAATCTAGGCCTTCATGGTCTGTACTGTCTACACAGTGTGAAAACTTGGAAAAAGAGCGTTATCTTCTTCTTACATGGAATATTCTTCATATCAAATGTAATATTTTATAACAACTTTGTGTCAAGAGATAAATTAAAATCCATTTCATGGAAATCACTACTACTACATAATTCTGTAGAAAATGTTCAAGATAACATATTGCAGACTCCTTACACCACATATAGGTAACCAGGACCCAAAAACAGCATTCACATTGGTGCAGTCTAATAAAAGCTAGATGTTGTCAGCACATAGAATATATATTATTGCAAAATGTATCACAGAGAAGGTCCGGCCTTATAAGGCTGCGCGGATGCACATGATGATATTGACCTTCGCTGTCTGCAGTGCCGCTGAAAGTGTCGTCTGATCAGGGTCTACATTGTCGCCATTTGGGTACTACTGATAAGTATTTAAATTAGATCATTTAAAACTTACAAAAACTACCATATTTACCTTAAAATTATGGATAGCTTTATTCCTTACCATACTTATTCTAAAATATGGATAAGTCCATTTTGATAGCTGTGTCTAAAATTGTAAGATGTAAGATGAATGAACCAGTGTTGACCCCATTCAGACCAAGATTCTGTGGTGGCTGATCTGGGTCTGTATTTTGTTTGTTTGAGTTGGAGTTTTACGGCCTAGTCAACACTATTGTCAGTTGACTTGACCAGTTTTGCTAGGCAGGCTCAGCTCTCTAAGCAGTTAACCAGTGAACATGGAAAGATTTCTGCATTGGGGAACAGCGAACACAAAAGAACTGCTTGACTATGCAACGTGGTCAGGGCTTTTCCTGATCAATATTCAGAGGACAGAAAGAGAGTGTATGCTAAATAACACGCAGAAATTAGCCCCGCCAGCCGTGCATGGAATTCAGGCTGTTCTGCGTGTATCACAGCGCTAGAGTTAAAACAATAACTCTGTATCGGAATTCTGCCTTAAAATGGACACAATGATCTCGGATATGATGTCGGGTTTAAATCTGGTTTTGTAGGCACCCAAGTTTATTTTATTACCCGAGCCAATAAAGTTAAAAGAGCGTTAGGGAACCAATATATCTCTACATAGACCTGTGCAGTCTGATCAGCGATTACAATTTTTTTAATCATTTAAATTTAAAATTTGATATCATGTTAGTGACTTGTGTAGAATCTGATCAGACTATGCTAATGTGCAGGCTGATTTGAATCCATGCTTGCTGCAAATGGCATAAGGTCAGTTTCTGTTTGGAAAGGTTACCATACTGACTGTTCCTATACAGTAGACTGTGAATTCTTCAGACTGACGTTCTGTACAGTTTGATCAGTATGGTATGCTGAATGCAACCTGGTCTCAGTGGTGTTCTGCATGATGTCTGATCTGTGTAGTACACTCTGTACAGTCTGGTCTGTGTGGGCCACCATGCATTGTGCATTATCATGCTGGTTCCCTTTTACGAGCAGTCCGGATTGCCTTATTGTTAACCACGGTCAGTATTTTCACTGCTGAAGTACCGAATATGCTACTCGTATATAATTTGTGCAGAGTTCACATAAAGGTCCTGACCAGAATATGCATATGTATGGCATGGCACCATTTCTAGAAGAAAAAAAAGAACATAGCCTCATCTGCATTCTTGCTGAAATTCCCCATCATCTTCATCATGGCAAAAGGCTAACAAATGAATATCCTGGATTTATGAAAGAACCTGTGATAAAAATCAGCGTTTATCTAACTGTTATTTTATGACCTTGTAATTACTTCCACCTCATTAAAAATCTAGAGCTTTGCATCATATTACTTAGGCTTAGCCAGAGTTTACCAGTCGTTTCTGTAGTAAAACAGGGAAATGAGATTTAAGAGACAAATACAGCTACAGGAAGTGATAAAAAATGGCCGAAGCGACTGGAGCCAGTCTATCAGTTCCTGTTCATGGAATCGTTCTGGTCATTGTCATCCATTTCTATGAAATATTTGATAGCGTTAAATCTTTATAGTACTAGAATACACATGAAACAATTTAGTTTTCAGACAGCTTTTAAGCAAATGAAAAATACGTATAATTAAATTCAGTTAATAAAGTCTTTCCTGACTAGTATGCATTATGCGTTGTAAGACGGGGATTTCAGTATATTATAACATCTTTTTTTCAGGAAAAGGAATTTTTGCAGCAACAGATTTTAAAAAAGGAGAGTTTTTACTTGAATATAGACGAGACCTTCTCAGCTATTCGGTAGCAAAGAAGAAAGAATCAGAATATGGCGACAAATACGGAAGTTTTATGTTCTACTTCAAATACAAAGAAATGTCTTTATGGTAAGAAATAAATTTATCCATATATACATGTGTATGACTGACTCGCGAATAAAAGCGATAATTTTCTAACCTGCTTATACATGTAATAATCTTGTGCATAATGACAAAATCTCTGAGAGTTTGAAAAAACCTGTAACGGTATAATGTTGTTGCTTGACATTATCTACTTGATATCTAAACACTCCATTTTCGAAATCACAAAGATTTAATTTAATACATCCTAACTTATTGATAATAAATACTTAAAAGATTAACAGGTAAACAGCAATGTGTGAAACAATATACTATAAATGCTGTATATATATTTTAAAAAGGAAAGTGTATTTATAGACATTATTTACTTAGATGGATAACTTTGATAAGAATTTAATGCCTTCACAATTATCAAATAATTTGGTTTTAAACTGATGATAAAACCACAAACTACATGCAACGAATTCCGAATAGAATCGTAGCTTTTCCTTTTCTTTTCTTTTTATTTTGTTTTTCTTACAATAATCCCTACCGTAGATTAGACACTGGTCTGATAAGAAAAAGTGTGGGTTCCTATCTGGTAAAAAAGGTGGTTAAAATGTCTTGCACCTATACTCCGGTTAGCCTATAAATATGAAATCTGTTTAAAAGGGTGACTATTTACCAGTGATTGTAAAAGTGGTATGTAAAATGATCAACACTCCTCTGGGTATTAGTTGTTAAATTTTGCACTATGGTAAAAAGTAACATTTTTCTAATGAAACTGTCGAAGCTCATTACTGACGAGAGAAGACAGGTGCGGCTAGAAAGTGGCAGGATATTTGTTTATTCTTACATCATAGTTCAGCTGAGCTTAACTAAGTTCGACAATAAACCTTCTGATACATTAATTAAGTTCCCGATGTTGAAAACTCATGAATTTCCGCACTGAAATCACTTGTTTTGATTGATGTTTATTGTTTTTCCAAGAAGTTGGGTTCCATACTGTCAGTTTATTTCTGTCCATTTTGTGTTTTGACACTTGTCGAATTTTCAGTATTGACGCCACTCTCGAAGTGTTTTCCATGGGGAGAATGGTCAACGATGCCGCTGAGAAAGACCCTGAAAATAACTGCAAAATGAGCGTGGTCGTAGTAGACCGTCAGCCACACCTCTGTTTATTTGCCACAAGAGACATCACTACAGGAGAAGAGTTGCGATACGACTATAACGACGTAAACCTTCCATGGCGAAAGGTGAGAGTGTTAAACGTTGCTTTTCGTTCCCGTTCTATGACTCCCTTTTTGATCATCTTCGGTAATTGATAGAACGTAAACCTGAAGCAAGTTCTTTTTAGAGCAATGACCACGGGCAAGAAATAAAACATAATTTGCGCAATGATGCAGTACGGGGCTATAACGCTGCACTTGACACCACACATGCAAGGGTCATGCAGTACGGGCTATAAAGCTGCACTTGACACCACATGCAAGCGTAATTTAGATAAACTTCAGACAAAAAAAATACTAATTTAAAGGCCATCCCATATATCTGTTCCTTACATATATATTATTAAATTAAAATCGCGTGTGGCCTAGGTATTTATTGCCCTGCATGCTTTATATTAATGTACAATTGTGCAGCTAGATTATAGTTTTAGCGAAAAGCCGCTAGGAGTGAGGAAACAAGTGGTCTAAACCAGTTGCATGAATCAATATCCGAAAGTCTTTGTAGTAAATTGTTGAATTCATTATCCACTAAACATCGTTTGCCAGATGCCCGGAGCAATGGCAACAGAATGGGCAGTAGCTACACTGCAATAGAGGAAATTAGTATATATAATTACAAATATAAATTTAGACCTGAGTAGTTAAAAAAATGTCGGATTTTTTATAAGGGATCATCTATGATTTGGCAATATTCAGAAAAACAGACCCTTTAATGTCACAAAAACAACAGATCTTTTACGACTAATACATGCATTCACACAGTGACGGGGACAACTATTTTATAATTTTAAACTTTCTAAGCATGACAATCAATCATCATTGTAATGTAACAAGAAGCTGTTTGATAAATAACCTTTAAGGGATAAGACAAACATGTATATATGTGTTGGGTATACAATGTTATAAAAACTACAAGCTATTTTCAGTATTCCTGCTGATTGTTCTTTCACGCATTATCTAACCAAAACAATAATTCACCATCGCGGTTTATTGTTTTTTAGTAAAACAGTCAAAACAATTACTTTTAGCGTTCCCTTTTTGAGCAGCCATTTGAACGTAACAACAAAGCTTGTAGACAAAAAGATCTGCACGAATCGGCTGAGCACTTTGTTTCTGTACCGTCAGCTATGGTGTTACTGCCAGGTGCCCAGAGCCCTCACATGAGTAGTGACAAAGCTGCCGTTGAAGTAATTTACAAAATTAATCAAGTTTACTTCAAGATAATCAAACTTGCGTTATAAGAATATGTTACTTCAAGATTTATTTTTCATTCTGTTGTCTGGGGATACCCTTCATCAGAACAGTAATGAGAAACAATTCAGTAAAACGATAAGAAAACATTCTGCTCTAACATATATAGGAAACCTAAAATTTAGCCTCCTCCTTTATTCCTGTTGATTGCATCTGAATCTGTTTTTACTGAAAAGTTCGCATAAGATTTTTATGCACACCAGTTTTTGCAACTAATCACTGCAGCGTTTCGATAATCTGGTAAAAGTTTTAAATCCTGATATATACCGCCACTTTCGGCAGCCAGACGAAAATTACCAGAAAACCAGTCAACCAAATCGCCTCTTTGGATCAGCTGTAGAACTAGTATTGCATGATAGAAACTCAATAGCCCACAAGCGTTTCTTTGCTAAATGCTCAGGACACTGACAATAAACTAATCAAAATAATAAAAGTGATTTTGGGTATTGGTAACAATAAAACATTAATTTAAAACTTGATATTCACAATCTGGAATACTTAAAAGGTAAGAGAAAAGTCCAGGGAGTGCCACAATCACAAGCCGCAGCTATTCTCAGACACCAAGAGGAATAAGACAAAACCAAGCAAACTCAAATCAAACAAACGTACGAAAACCATTAAGATTAACTTTCTCTTCCCTAAGCGAGGTAAATTTGAAAGGAAAAAGATTAAAAATCGTGCTGGACATCAGTAGGCTATTTCATTGCCAATATGAAAATAAGGGAAATTTATGACAGTAGTAGTAATGATGTAATACCATTGGTTGTTATCATACATGTAGTTTCTGTTGTAGGCAAAAAGGGGAAATTTTATGTTTTCAGGTGACACACACCAACAGAGATGCTCAGAATAAAGGAGCTGTCATAGCTGCACAGAACACTGATAACAACATAACTAGAAGCACTACAAAGGTAATGTTCAAACTAGTTTAGATACAAACGAGGAAAATTTGAACTTTTATCAGAATTTTAACCACGACTTCATTCACAGAATATTCAGAAAATAAATATCCAAACCCAAATCATCAATAGTTCAAAATTAATTGTAAAAAAAAAAAAAATCTCGAAGTGCATTTGTGACAACAGAAGAATATATTGTATGTGAAAACAATAATTGGTCGTAATAATACGTTATTGATGAATCACAGAGTGTTGGAGTAAGAATATCGGTTATGTTTAGACTATAAACAGCACGATTCGTCATTACATTCAAATACATAATTCAAGTTTGTTCATGGAAAACAAATTTACAGTTGTATATTATAATTACGTACATCAGGAAAACAGCAAAACGAAGAAATTCCAGAACAACTAAAATATCTTTTAAAAGCAGTTATCGTATTCAGTGTGATCACTTGCTTCATTTTAGCAGCACGAGAGCTGTGGTAAAGAGGCTTGTGGACAAGCAGAGCCAGCCGAATCAACTGTTCACAGTCAAGCAATAAACGATGTTACAGCAGCGTCCGCTAAGACTCAGGTAATTAAAATATATTTTGCAAGTTTATCTTAAATATTTATTTTACTGTTCACTCTAAACTGGTAAAACTAAGTTAAGCCCGATGATTCTTTTTCCCATAGGCGAAACGGTAAAATGCCCATTAGTAACATGTAACCAAATGAATTGTGACAGAAGAAACTTGAAACATGACTTAACTTTCAAATGTACATCTTTGGTGTGCTATCACTTTTATTTAATTAAAGGTACGCAGTGTCTTTGGACGTTTTCCAGATTTTCCAGACTACCAATACTTTTATCATATTTACAATAGAAATGATGGGGAAACCAAACATTACCTTTACGAATATAGATCTTAACAGAAACAAAAAAAAAGAAAGGCGGAAATGAAATTTAGTAGACATCGACAAAACATATAGAAGCTGTTTCACTGAAAATTTAAAATGAAAATCTTAATCCAGTGAAAAGTAAGGATAATTCAAACATGAGTGATTTTGCATTATCTCAGTGGGTAAACTTCTGGTGACGTTTAACGTCTTGACGAATTTTTTTTGAAGAAACAATATGAAACATAATTTAGTATTTACATTTTAATTTTTATTGTATCAGTTTAAACCTTGTTATACTAATTTATACAAAAACGGGGAGTATACACACATGCGTTAGAAATGAAGCTTCAAAACGGGGAGTTACCGAATCGACTTTGTACAAGTCAACTCTATTATTTGTTTTGATATAATATACATTTTGCTGAATCGAGGCTAGCTTATACACACAAATTAAAAATAAAACTTCAAAACGGGGAGTATACACACATGCGTTGGAAATTAAGCTTAAAAACGGGGAGTTACCGAATCGACTTTGTACAAGTCAACTCTATTATTTGTTTTGATATAATATACATTTTGCTGAATCGATATTTATATTAAACAGAACTGATTATTCCGGTATATTCTATTTTTATCCTGCTATTCTGCTACTTATAAGAAACTTGAAACATGACAAGTTTCACATCGTCATCAGATTTTCTAGACTACCCATTCTTTCATAATATTTACTGCAAAGAAGGGGATCCGAACACCACTTTTACCAAAATTTGTGGTTCTCAACAGAACGAATTCGAAGAAAATTAAGACATAGAGAATACAAGTAGCAGCTGTTTCCCTACAAATTTCAAACGAAGGTCTTAATCCAAACTTACGATATAAAAATTAAACATGCGTGTCTTTGCATTATGTCAATGGCAAAAAAAAAAAAAAATCAGATGTCGCTCAACTTATTTGATTACATTATTTTAGAAACAATGTGAAACACGCTTAAGCATTTACATAAAAATTTTATTGTTTCAGTATATTTACAATTGTATACACACAAGAGTTAAGAATAAAGCTTCGGAACGGGGATACCAAACTGACTTTACACAAGTCAACTGTATTATTCGTTTGACTGAAAATCAGATACTTCTAATATTTAACAGAGTTAGATTATTTCCAGTATTTTTCATTTTTGTCCTACTATTCCGCTACTTATGACTATCAGCTGTGTATGTTCAATGTCAGAGAACCAACCGTTAAAACGGGGAGTTTGGGTTATTTTCAGCAGCCAAACAGCTGTGGACAAGAGGCATCTGGACCAAATAAACTTTCTGAAACAACCGAATATTTGGCAAATCATGCTACGGTGTCTCATGATATTGATTTATTGCACGATATGATTCCTTCACCAAATGATGAGGACAATGACGAAAACATTGATGAGCATGCAAGCAAGGTAAAGAGCTACTTGTGATCAATGTTTGCTGAGAGAAAAAAAAATCACTTAATGAAAACAAACGGTTCGATTGAGCATTGCAAATATTTGTAAGGCGAATAAACGCACGTACTGGATTTAGTACGTAAATATAGGACAATTAGTTAACATTGATGATTTGCGACAGAAGAAACTTGAAACATGAAGAAACCATAGTTACAAATTTATACACACATGAGTTAAGAATAAAGCTTCAAAACAGATGAGTTCAGAAATTATTACACAGAAATGTTCATTGGGGTTGCCTCTAAATTATTGAAACAGTTTCGCTCTGCTGAAAAAGATGGCCGCCAGAGCTAAAAATAGAAAGAAAACTTTAAACAACTTTGTCTGCTAAAACAGTGAACGAATTTTGAAATAATTTCACATAAATATTTGATGGATGACCCTCTACCAAAATTGCTTAAAACGTTTTGCTTTGCTGACCAAGATGGCCGCCAGAGCTAAAAATATATAACCTTTAAACGACTTCTCCTAAACAAGATGGTCGCATAGAATTTAAAAATAGAAAAAAAAAAGAAAAGAAAAAAAACTTTAAGCAACGTAAGTTTTACAGCAACATCTCGGGTGTGCTTTCCCTGTATTGTATTTAACAGTACCCATTATCTTTCGGGTTTT
This sequence comes from Anodontia alba, assembly GCA_964016985.1. Classification (NCBI taxonomy): domain Eukaryota; kingdom Metazoa; phylum Mollusca; class Bivalvia; order Lucinida; family Lucinidae; genus Anodontia; species Anodontia alba. The sequence continues at coordinate 28,271,530 of OZ024831.1, forward strand.
GTCAGATTTTCCAAACAACCCATACTTTTATCATTTTTACATTAGAAACGATAGGTAACCAAACACCACATTACCAATATTTGTGGTTCTCAACTTAAATGAATTTGACGGAAAAGAATTGAAAACAAAAACATAGAATAGATAGATAGCAACTGTTTCACTGAAAATTTCAAATGAAAGTCTTAATCCAGTAAAAAGTTACGATACATTAGATATTAGTGTTTTTACATATTGTGAATGAGAGAATTTCAGATGACGCTTAACTTCTTTTGACCAGTTTATATAAGAAACCATTATCAACATGATTTTGCATCTATATTATTTATTTTTTTTTTTTATTTTCTACTGTGTCAGTCTAAAGCGAATTTACGAATGTATACACACATGAGTTCAGAATAAAGCTTCAAAACGGGGAGTTACCAAATCGACTTTGTACATTGTCGACTATATCATTCGTTTTGATATAACATATATTTTGAAGAATCGCTGTTAGTATTGTTAGATTATTTCCAGTATATTTTTATTTTAACTGACAATTCTGCTACTTATGACTATTTAGCTGTACAGTCTCGAAGAAACAACCGAAGAGTTTGGGCTATTTCAGTAGCCAAACACCTATAAACAAGAAGCTTCTGACCAGACACGCTGTCCGAATCACTCTAATACTTGGTTTATCTCGTAATATTGATTAAGTGCATCAAAAATTCCTTTACCGGATGCTGAGGACACAGACGAACTTATTGATGAAACTGTAACCAAGGTAAAAGAATACAAGTAATCAACGTTTCCTGAAAGAAAAATCAAAATCTATTAAACCAAAACGGTTCTCTTAAGCAAGTGGTATTGCAGTGATATATTCAGAGAATAAACGTACATACTGGATTTAATACAGTCGCATTCAATACATGTGTATAGTATTTTTAACTAAATTTGTTATTTATTTTGTAGACCGACAATACATCTGCGGAACAAAAAGGGCTAAACAATAATTTCAGTAGGATCGACGAACTGATTGAAAGCAGACCTACAGAGGTTAACAGACATGTTTCAAAGTCTGCTTCTACTGACAAGAAAGTGATTATTCCTGGCGACAAAAGAAGCCTCCTGCACAAAGAATGGCAGAATCAGACCCAACCAGAAAACGAAGGAGAGGTACATTTTGTACATGCACAATTCAGCTTTGTAGATATAGATAATAAAAATCATAAAGCTTTCCTCATATATTTCAGTCTTTGTTTGTGTTGAGGTTTTACGGCCCAGTCAACCCAATGGGGTCATGTCGAGCGCGGTCAGTTTACCTAACCACACGTTTACTGGGCAGGCTCAGTCTTCTAAGCGGTTAACCAGTATTGTGTGTATTCTTTCGTTAGAAACTGACAACTGCCCATCTTGAATCAGCGCAAGGGAGAGAATGACAGTAGAAAAAATTTCATGATCAATCTCTATGAAAGAATGTTGCCGACCTCAGCGGGGGTTGAACCCGCGACCTCCTGGTCTCCAGTCGGACGGCGCATCCAACTGAGCCACCGAGGCCATATTCAGTCAATCAATCTATTAATTGAGAAGATAGAACTCGCATAAGTTAGACAGAGAGAGCAAAAAGAAAAAAAAAAACGATGGAATTAACAGACACTTTCATGTGCAAGCAAGGCAGTACAACTTAAAGGTCACATAATCACAATCTTTTACTGCATAATCAATGCATACGAATATTATACTTATAAGAAGTACACATTATTACTTGGTTAGATCATTGATTTTGGCGTATTGTGTACTCTAGTATTTAATGGCTTCTAACTTTTCATTAAATTGCAGATGCAGAGTCCTTCCGTGGAACAGCAAGGAATGTATAGCAGCTTCCGTATAAAAGGTACATCAATTAAAAGAACACCAGAGAAACAGAAGAGACATAAGTCTGCTGGTATCGGAGGGAAACACGTAATCCTGGAAGATAATAATGAAGAACCGATCAGCGCACTATTTAATGTTGTTGCAAAAGATCTCACTGAACCAGAAATCGAGCTCGAGGTATGTATTTAAACATATTTGTCCCAATGTGAAAACTTCAGGTGACATTTAACTTCTTGACGAATTTTTTGAAGAAACAATATGAACTAGACCATGAAGAGAGCATATGCTCCCTAATACCCACGGCCATTTCCATCAGTATAGCCAGAACAACAAAGGGAAATAACATGAAGGGACCCCCATGGCCCTTATTTTCTTTCCCACAGTACAACTAGTCATACTTGTCATGTGTACAAAATTTCAGGTTTCTAGGTAAAGTAGTTCCTGAGATATCTTTGACACAAAATAAATGTTAACAGACAGACTGACACACAGACACACAGAAAAGACCGGGGGTATAAACATAATCTAGCATTTACATTTAATTTTTGATTTTATCAGTTTAAAGCTTATTATACTAATTTATACACACGAATTAAAAATAAAACTTCAAAACGGGGAGTATACGCACATGCGTTAGAAATAAAGCTTCAAAACGGGGAGTTACCAAATCGACTTTGTACAAGTCAACTCTATTATTTGTTTTGATATAATATACATTTTGCTGAATCGATATTCATATTAAACAGAACTGCCTTTTCCAGTATATTCTATTTTTATCCTGCTATTCTGCTACTTATAAGAAACTTGAAACATGACAAGTTTCACATCGTCATCTTGGTTGTGCTTTCAATATATTTAATTGAAAGGTACTCAGTACCTTTCGACATATGTCAGATTTTTCTAGAGTACCCTTTCTTTCATCATATTAACTGCAAAAGGAGAGAACCAAACACCACTTTTACCAAAATTTGTCGTTCTCAACAGAACGAAATCGAAGAAAATTAAGACATAGAGAAGACATATAGCAGCTGTTTCCCTGAAAATTTCAAATGAAGGTCTTATTCCAACTAAAGATACAAAAAGTTAAACATGCATGTCTTTGCATTATGTCAATGGAAAAAAATCAGATGACGTTCAACTTTATTTGATCAGTTTATTTAAGAAACAATGTGAAACACGTTTTAGCTTTTACATAATTTTTTATTGTCCCCCGCCTTTTCGAAGAAAGTGGAAGTACACTGTTTTTGGTTTTCCGTGGGGCGTGGTGGTGGCGCGTGGTGCATGGCGCGTGGTGCGTGGTTCCGAATTTTTAGTAGGTACTTTGTCCCCTTAACTCCTCCCACAGGTTTTGTCCGATCTTTTTGAAACTTTACAGGTGTTTTAAGGATGGTCTGAAGATGTGCATGTGGTTTTTTCAGAATCCTGAAATAATTTTTTATTACTTTTTGTGCATTTTTAACTTAGACATTTTTTGAGTTCTAATATTACAGAAGTCTATAGGGAGTAGGTACCTTGTCCCCTTAACTCCTCCCACAGTTTTTGGCCGATCCTTTGAAACTTTACGTGGGCTTTTAGGATGACCTGAAGATATGCATGTGTTTTTTTCAGAATCCTGAAATAATTTTTATCACTTTTTCCGCATTTTTAACAGACATTTTTTTGAGTTCTAATACTACAGAAGTGTATAGGGAGCAGGTACCTTGTCCCCTTAACTCCTACCACAGTTTTTGGCCGATTCTTTTGAAACTTTACAGGTGTTTTAAGAATGGTCTGAAGATGTGCATGTGTTTTTTTCAGAATCCTGAAATTAATTTTTATTACTTTTTACACATTTTGAACATAGACATGTTTTGAGTTCTAATATTACAGAAGCGTATAGGGAGTAGGTACCTTGTCCCCTTTACTCCTCCCACAGTTTTTGGCCGATCCTTTTGAAACTTTACATGGGCTTTTAGGATTGCCTGAAGATATGCATGTGTTTTTTTCAGAATCCTGAAATAATTTTTTATCACTTTTTCCGCATTTTTAACTTAGACATTTTTTTCAGTTCTAACACCACAGAAGTTTTTAGAGTTCTAATACTACAGAAATATATAGGGAGCAGGTACCTTGTCCCCTTAACTCCTCCCACAGTTTTTGGCTGATCCTTTTGAAACTTTACAGGTGCTTTAAGGATGGTCTGAAGAAATGCGTGTGGTTTTTTCAGAATCCTGAAATTATTTTTTATTACTTTTCACACGTTTTGAACTTAGACATTTTTTTAGTTCTAACATTACAGAAGTCTACAGGGAGTAGGTAGCTTGTCCCCTTAACTCCTCCCACAGTTTTTGACCGATCCTTTTGAAACTTTACGTGGGCTTTTAAGATGGCCTGAAAATATGCAGGTGGATTTTTCAGAATCCTGAAATATTTTTTTATTACTTTTTTCACATTTTTTTACTTTGGGGATGGTCGGGTGGTGCGAAGGTGCTGTGTATCTTACATCACCGGGGTGTCCAGCTGATACTGGCTTACAGTTGGGCAAGGCCTGCTATCCTTGTAGCGGGTAAGGGTAGAGGGGGAAAGTTTTTATTTCTTCTGTTTCTTCACTTTCATTCCTGTTCCTCTTTCTTCCCTGTCCCTCTCTTTCATCTCCTCTACTGTCTCTTCTATCTCTTTTCTCCCTTTCTCTGGGAGACGACACAAAATGACCCTCAAGGGCTGACGTGTCGTTAAACCCCAACACAATAAAAAAAAAAAAACATTTTTTACTTAGACATTTTTTTGAGATCTAATATTACAGAAGTGTACAGAGTGTAGGTACCTTGTCCCCTTTACTCCTCCAACAGTTTTTGTCCGATCCTTTTGAAACTTTACAAGGGCTTTTAGGATGGCCTGAAGATGTGCATGTGTTTTTTTCAGAATCCTGAAATAATTTTTTACCACTTTTTCTGCATTTTTAACTTAGACATTTTTTGAGTTCTAATACTACAGAAGCGTATAGGGAGTAGGTACCTTGACCCCGTAACTCCTACCATAGTTTTAAGCCGATCCTTTGAAACTTTACAGGTGCTTTAAGGATGGTCTGAAGATATGCATGTGTTTTTTTCAGAATCTTGAAATTATTTTTTATCACTGGTTTCCTGCTTCAATACTTAGGTAATTGATATAGGACCAATGGTCCTCTGGTTAACTTTACCATTTTTAACACCTCAAATAAAAAGAAGGCGGGGGACATAAATTCCCCATGGAATTTGCTTGTTGTTTCAGTATAAAGCTTATTTACAATTGTATACACAAAGGAGTTAAGAATAAAGCTTCAGAACGGGGAGTTACCAAACTGACTTTGTACAAGTCAACTGTATTATTCGTTTGAATAAAAATCAGATGCTTCTAATATTTAACAGGGTTAGATTATTTCCAGTATATTTTATTTTTGTCCTACTATTCCGCTAATGACTATCAGCTGTGTACAATGTCAGAGAACCAACCGTTAAAGCGGGGAGTTTGGGTTATTTTCAGCAGCCAAACAGCTGTGGACAAGAAGCATCTGGACCAGATAAACTTTCTGAAACAACCGAATACTTGGCAAATCATGCTACGGTGTCTCATGATATTGATTTATTGCATGATATGATTCCTTCACCAAATGATGAGGACAATGACGAAAACATTGATGAGCATGCAAGCAAGGTAAAGAGCTACTTGTGATCAATGTTTGCTGAGGAAAAAAATCAAAATTTATGAAAACAAACGGTTCGATTAAGCACTGCAAATATTTATAAGGAAAATAAACGCACGTGCTGGATTTAGTAAGTAAATGTAGGACAGTTAGTTAACACTGATGATTTGCAACAGAAGAAACTTGAAACATGAAGAAACCATAGTTACAAATGTATACACACATGAGTTAAGAATACAGCTCCAAAACGGGGAGATACCGAATCGATTTTGTACAAGTAAACATTATCATTCGTTTGAATAAAACAGATATCGCTGTTTATTTTTAGGTGACACTTAACTTCTTTTGACCAGTTTGATTTAAGAAACCATATTAATCATGCTTTTGCATCTACATGTAATTTTTACTGTCCTCACCTAAAGCGCATTTACAAATGTTTACACGCATGAGTTATGAATAAAGCTTCAAAACGAGGAGTTATGAAATCGACTTTGTACATGTCAACTTAATCATTCGTTTTGATATAATATGTACATATTTTGAGAAATCGCTATTATAAGTTAACAGATTTAGATTATTTCCAGTATATCTTATTTTTCTCCTACTGTTATGCTTCTAATGACTATTCAGCTGTGTATATTCAGTGTCGGAAAACCAAACGTTTAAACGGGGAGTTTTTGGTCATTTTCAGCAGCCAAATAGCTGTAGAAAAGAGGCTTCTGGTCCAGATACACTATCAAAATCAACCGCATATTTGGCAAGTCATGCTACAGTGTCTCCTGATATTGGCTTAGTGCATGTAAACATTCCGGCAACAGATTCTGAGGACACAAACGAAAATATGGATGGAACTGTAGCCAAGGTAAAGAGCTACTAGTGATCAGTATGTCAGGAAAAATATCAAAATTTATTAAACCAAACAGTTCGATTTAGCAAGTGGTAATGCAAATATTTGGTAGGAGAATAAAGAATGCAGGAAAAATAGTGAACAGTGATGAAATGTGACAGAAGAAACTTGGGACATGACAAGTTTCTCTGCAACATCATTAGTGTGCTTTCACTATATTGTATTGAACTGTTCCCATTATTTTTCGGCATTTGTCAGATTTTCTGGACTACGCATACGTTTATCAATTTTCTTTTAGAAACGATGGGGAACCAAACACCACCTTTATCAATATTTGTGGTGCTCAACGACGGAAACAAAATTAAAAAGACATACTGAAGACATATAGCAGCTGTTTCACTGAAAATTTGAAGTAAAACTCTTAATCCAGAAAGAAAAGTAACACTACATTAAACCTTAGTGTTTTAGCTCACCTGAGTACGAAGTGCTCACGATGAGGTATTGTGATAGGCCTTTATCCGTCGTCCATTAATCCATCTGTCGTCAACTCTGTCTAAAAGGACTTTTCCTCCAAAACGGCTGGACGGATTTTGAAATAATGTCACAGGAATGTTATTGGGTGACCCTCTAACGAAATCGCTCAAACCATTCCGTTCCGCTGAAAATATGGCCACCAGAGCCAAAAAGTGAAGGAAAAAAAAAAAACAACAACACTTTAAACGATTTCTTCTCCTTAACGGGTGGGCGGATTTTGAAATAGTCACAAGAATGTTGCTTGGATGATTCTTTACCAAAATTGCTCAAATCGTTCTGCTCCGCTAAACAAGATGGGCGCGAGAGCTAAACTTCCCATGCTAAACTGGTAGACGGATTTTGAAATAATTAAATAGGAATGTTGCTTTGGTGACTCTCTACCAAATAGCTCAAACCGTTTTGCTCCGCTACCACACGATGACCGCCAGAGCAACAATAGAAAAACCTTTATACAATTTCTTCTGCTAATCTGGAGGACAGATTTTGAAATTATTTCACAGAAATGCTCATTGGGTTTGCCTCTACCCAAATTATTCAGTTTCGCTCTGCTGAAAAAGATGGCCGTCAGAGCTAAAAATAGAAATAAAACTTTAAACAACTACGTCTGCTAAACCAGAGGACGGATTTTGAAATAATTTTACATAAATATTTGATGGGTGACCCTCTACCAAATTAGCTTAAAACGATTTGCTTTGCTGACCAAGATGGCCACCAGAGCTGAAAATATAAAACTTTAAAACGACTTCTCCTAAACAAGATGGTCGCATAGAATTAAAAATAGAAAAAAAAACGAAAAAAAAAAAAAAAAAAAAAAAAAAACTTTAAGCAACTTTTCCTGCTAAAAGATAATTAAAGGATTTTAAAATAATTTCACAGGGCTGGACTGTTGCTTGGGTGACCCTCTACCAAAATTGCTCAAACTGTTGCTCCGGTGAACACATGGCTGCCGAGCTTAAAATAGAAAGAAAAAGATCTTTAAATGTCTTCTACTCCTAAATGGTTTTAAAACGATTTCACAGAACTGTTCCTTTGAGTGACTCTATATCAAAGTTGCTTAAACAATTCTGTTTCGCTGAACATGCTTGGTCGCTAGAGTTTGGTAGGTAGATAAAACAGGACAACCAGGGAATGCACCTTACATGCCCTGTCATTTCATTTATAAATATGACTCAGGTAATCGATTCATAATGTCAATGTGAAAAATTCAGATTACGCCTAACCGTGTTTACCAGTTATTTAGGAAACAATATGAAACATAGTTCAGCATTCACATTAATTTTTTTATTGTTTCAGTGTTCAGCGGATTTTCAAACGTACACACACATTAGCTAAGAATAAAGCTTCAAAACGGGGAGTTAACAAATCGACCTTGTTCATATCAACTACATCATTCGTTTGTTTATAATATATATTTTGGATGATTCGCTATTTATAATTAAAAGATTATTTCCAGGATATCTTATTTTTATCCTACTATTCTGCTACTTATGACTATTCCGCTGTGTGTTCAATGTCTGAGAAACAAGTGTTAAAACAGGGAGTTAACAAATCGACCTTGTTCATATCAACTATGTCATTCGTTTGTTTATAATATATATTATTGGATGATTCGCTATTTATAATTAAAAGAGTTAGAGTATTTCCAGTATATCTATTTTTTACCCTGCTATTCTGCTACTTATGACAATTCAGCTGTGTGTTCAATGTCTGAGAAACAACTATTAAAACAGGGAGTTTGGGTCATTTTCAGCAGCCAAACAGCTGTAGACAGAATGATTCTGGATCAGATAAACTGTCTGAATCAACCAAATACTTGGCAAATCATGCTACAGTGTCTCCTGATGTTGTTTTAGTGCATGATAAAGTTCCTTCAACAAATGCTGAGGACAATGACGAAAACATTTATGAAACTGCGACCAAGGTAACGAGCTACTTATGATCAATGTCACCCGAGAAAAAAATCAAAATTTATTCAACCAAATGGTTCGATTAAGCAAGCGGTATTGCAAATATTTGGTAGGAGAATAAAGGCACGTAACGTATTTATTTCAGTTAATTCATGACACTTAGTGAACCTTGATGAATTGGGACAGAAAAAACTTGAAACATGACTTAAGTTTTACTGCAACATCTTGGGTGTGCTTTCACTGTATTGTATTTAATAGTACCTATTATCTTTCTGGTTTTGTCAGATTTTCCAAAGTACCCATACTTTTATCATTTTTACTTAAGAAACGATGGGTAACCAAACACCACATTACCAATATTTGAGGTTCTCAACATAAATGAATCTGGCGGAAACGAAATGAAAAAAAGACATAGAATAGATATATATAGCAACTGTTTCACTGAAAATTTCAAATGAAAATCTTAACCCAGTAAAAAGTTACGATACAGTAAATATTAATGTTTTTGCATATTGTGAATGAGAAAAAAATCAGGTGCGCTTAACTTCTTTTAACCAGTTTATATAAGAAACCATAATCAACATGATTTTGCATCTACATTATTTTTTTTCTTAATTTTTTACTGTGTCAGTCTAAAGCGAATTTACGAATGTATACACACATGAGTTCAGAATAAAGCTTCAAAACGGGGAGTTACCAAATCGACTTTGTACATGTCGACTATATCATTCGTTTTGATATAATATATATTATGAAGAATCGCTGTTAGTATTATTAGATTATTTCCAGTATATTTTTATTTTATCCGACAATTCTGCTACGTATGACTATTTAGCTGTGTGTGTTCAGTCTCGAAGAAACAACCGTTAAAACGGGGAATTTGGGTTATTTCAGCAGCCAAACAGCTAAAGACAAGAGGCTTCTGACCAGACACACTGTCCGAATCAATCTAATACTTGGTTTATCATGCTACAGTGACTCGTAATATTGATTAAATGCATGAAAAATTCCTTTACCGAATGCTGAGGACACAGACGAACATATTGATGAAACTATAACCAAGGTAAAGAGATACAAGTAATCAACGTTTCCTGAAAGAAAAATCAAAATCTATTAAACTAAAACGGTTCTCTTAAGCAAATGGTATTGCAGTGATATATTCAGAGAATAAATGCACATACTGGATTTAATACAGTCGCATTCAATACATGTGTATGGTAGTTTTTACTAAATTTGTTATTTATTTTGTAGACCGACAATACATCTGCGGAACAACAAGGGCTAAACAATAATTTCAGTAGGGTCGGCGAACAGATTGAAAACAGACCTACAGAGGTTAATAGACATACGCCAAAGTCTGCTTCTACTGACAAGAAAGTGGTTATTCCTGGCGACAAAAGAAGCCTCCAACACAAAGAATGGCAGAATCATACCCAACCAGAAAATGAGGGAGAGGTACATGCACAATTCAGCTTTTTTGATATAGATAATAAAAATCATAAAGCTTTCCTCATATATTTCAGTCTTTGTGTTGAGGTTTTACGGCCAAGTCAACCCAATGGAATCATGTCGAGCGCGGTCAGTTTACCTAACCACACGTTTACTGGGCAGGCTTAGTCCCCTAAGCCGTTAACCAGTATTGTGTGTATTCTTTCATCAGAAACTGACAACTGCCCATCTTGAATCAGCGCAAGGGAGAGAATGACCGTAGATATATTTCATGATCAATCTCCACGAAAGAATGTTGCCGACCTCGGCGGGGTTGAACCCGCGACCTTCTGGTCTCCAGTCGGACGTCGCTTCCAACTGAGCCGCCGAGGCCATATTCAGTCAATCAATCCACTGACTGAGAAGATAGAACTCGCATAAGTTAGATAGAGAGAGCAAAAAGAAAAAAAAAACGATGGAATTCACAGATACTTTCATGTGCAAGCAAGGTGGTAGAGCTTAAAGGTCATATGATCACAATCATTTACTGCATAATCAATGCATACGAATATTATACTTATAAGAAGTACACATTATTACTTAGTTAGATCATTGATATACTCTAGTATTTGATGACTTCTACTTTTTCACTAAATTGCAGATGCAGAGTCCTTCTGTGGAACATCAAGGAATGTATAGCAGCTTCCGTATAATAGGTACATCAATTAAAAGAACACCAGAGAAACAGAAGAGACATAAGTCTGCTGGTATCGGAGGGAAACACGTAGTCTTGGGAGATAATAATGAAGAACCGGTCAGCACATTATTTAGTGTTGTTGCAAAAGATCTCACTGAACCAGAAATCGAGTTCGAGGTGTGTATTTAAACACATTTGTCCCAGTATCTTTTCGTTATATTACTGTCAAGCAAATGAGAACAAGTTATTTGTGCGTGTTTTATAAGACTTACAGTCGTTATAAGTCTAAGAAAATAGACCAATAGAAATCGAAACAAGTACAAGGCCTGTTTTGTCAAATATAATTTCGGTCATATGAGAACAAACTATATTTTTGAAAACAGTGGTTTTGTCTAATAAAACTATTAGTTGCATTTTAATATATTTATAAATGTCCTATTTCAGACAGATATCCTGACAGCTATTCAGAAAAAGAAATACTCTTTAAGACGGAAGAAATATAAGCCATCCAAGCTGAAGGATACTTATTCCCACGTGACGAGGAAGACTTGGTATATAATCTCTTTAATATGATTTTAACAAGTTGAGAAATATAGCACTAAATCGACGTGGGGAAACGGAGGAACAAAATATGAGCCATTGACTCATCAGCAGACTGTTTCACGAATTTTCCTTTCAGGTCCATTATCGTTTAAAAAAGGGTAAGAGAAAAGTCCAGGGAGTGCCACAATCACAAACCGCAGCCCTTCCCAGACACCAAGAGGAAGACGTAACCGACAAATCCAAACAGGCACAAATCGAACAAACGTACGAAAAGCACTAAGATTAGGTCTCTCTTCCCCAAGCGAGGTAATGCTAAAAGGACTGATAAACACAAGAGCAAAATGACACAAGGTAAGACATAAAACAATTCGCCTCGTAGAATAAATCACAAAGCAACAAAGAGTAAGACTAACACCGGGACCACCGCCTTAGAACGGTCAGTAGAGTAAACGTAAAAAAGATTGCCTTTGGAAACAAAGAACACACTACAGATAAGAAAATGGGAGTCTCGGTTTTATTGAGACTCTTCATAAGCAGTAATGAAGTTTGCAACACTGCTTACGCCCTTTAGCGTATACATGAGCAGAACTCCATTTTCAAAGATTCCACAATGGGCCCAGTGATCCCAAAGGAAATGAAATATAATCTGCACTATGGTAAAGTACGGGGAGACGTCCTACCGCCGACACGTGGCACTAATACTAGCTGCAGTACCGGGGGGCTTAAAGCATTTTACAGCTAGCCAACTTCACCCTAGGTCCCGATGCTACTCTTAATACAGTAATACATAAAATTTCGGTTCGCATAAAGGCTGTCAGCTCAGTCAATGCATCAAAACGAAAACATAAAAATCAAATGAATCACTAAAATAAACAAAGACGAGTACTCATGGCTAATTCTACTGTATGCCAGAGTAAATGAAAACTAATAGTTGAACCACGGCGGGCCAAGCCAAAGACATATCGTCAAGCCCCAACCCACTGGTTAAGGTTTTACAAAGAGGCCGTCATTGAGTCTGAGACCCGAAACGCCGTCTCAAAATGTTAAAATTCCTTTTTTTCTTTCTTTCTTTTTTTCCACTCAATACTTACATTATCTACGAGGATACATTGTTAGTAAGATGAAACTAAGCAAACCCATTTAACTACTATATTCGATTAAATTGACATATACGGAGTTTTTATTAGTTGGTCATGTTTTTCTGGAATAAAATGTTAAGGTTGTCGGGTTTTCTTTATTATTAGGATAGCTCGGGCAGCGAATACATTCCGGACTCTTCTGCTCCCGAATCATCAGAATCGGATTCATCAGATTCCTTATCAGACTGCATTCCACAGGCCAGAGAGAAAATCAGAACACAGGCAAACGTCGAAGAACGACCGGAAGCACCTATTGAAAGATCACAAGACATCGAAACACAAATTGGTCAATCTAAGTATCAGCGATTAATGGTTGGAGAGAAACACAGCATACATGCTAGCACCCAACAATGTTCAGACCTGCTGTTACAAAAGTCAGAGGATACAAATGAACAGTTCCTTCCGTCTTTAAAAGATAAGTCTGTGAAAAGTTCGTTTCAGGCTGAAAGTCATTCACCACCTATTGACTGTTTTGTTCCACATACAAATAACATTGAATGTAGAAAATATGACAAAAAGTTTGTCTGTTTGTATTGTGGTGAGTTAAGAAGTAAATTACCAGATCATCTTGTGGCCAGACATGGCGATGAAGAAGAAGTTACGATGTATATGGAAGAAAAAGACCCTTCAAAGAAAACCAAGAGATACATAAAACTCCGAAATTTAGGAAACCATTTGCATAACCTGAACGTTCTGAGAAAAAGGGAAGGACACTTAATAGTAAAGTATCGGCCAAACAATGACAAGGCAGATCCAGATAAGTATGGGCCTTGTCCGTTTTGCTATGGATATTATTTAAGACGAGAACTTTGGAGACACAAGTGCCCCTTGAAGCCTACAAAGGATAACAATTCCAGATCAAAACTTGCTGTTTCAAGTTTGATGCTGCTTCCTCAAAGCACAGTGCACAGTACATTGTTTCAAAAAGTTTTGTGTTCGATGAAATCTGACCAGATAAGCCGGGTAGCAAAAAGTGATGACACTATCCTGAAGCTCGGGGATAAGCTTTGTAACAAACATGGGCATGATGCGGACAAACATAATTATGTTCGACAAAAAATGCGGGAAATGGCTAGGCTTCTGGTTGAGTTAAGTAAAACAACACAACGTCCGAACAATGGACTTGCATCTTTTTTTCATCCGCAGTATTACCGATCCCTCGTGGCATGTAGCAAAATTGTATCAGGATATGACGAATCACGAAACAGATATGGTACACCATCTCTGGCTCTAAAGATTGGCCACTCTGTGCAAAAGTGTGTCAAAATTCTGATCGGGAATGCCATTGAAAAGCGTGACAAAGAGACAGAATGCGACGCAGAAGAGTTGCAAAAACTGATAAACATAAACTGGACAGACGACGTGAGCAGTAATGCGCTAAAAACCCTACAAGAAGATAAAAGAAATCGAACAGAGGTACTACCACTAGCAGAAGACATCAAGACATTTTCAGACCATCTCAAGGCAGCGTCTGTCGCACAGATCAAACAAATAGAAGACTTAACAAATGCAGTTCCAATACAAGACTGGTCAAGGCTAAACGGAATTGTGCTAACCCAGTTAATACTGTTCAACAGAAGGCGGTCAGGCGAGGTGTCTAGGATGAAAATATCTGATTACTTGGCAAAACATACAGCGGAATGTGGATCGCAGTTTGAAACGATTCTCTCAGAGTTCGAGAAGAAGCTATGCTTTATTATGTCCAGGATTGAGATCGAAGGCAAAAGGGGTAGAACAGTGGCAGTCCTCTTTCCTCAGTATGTTGTACAGAGCCTTGATCTTCTTTTGCAAACGCGCAATCAAATAGTAGCTGATGAAAATCAGTTTTTGTTTCCAACAGTTCATTACGGTTCCCTATCACATATTCGCGGCTCAGACTGTCTGAGAAAATTTTCGGGAGAATGCGGTGCAATAGCACCAGAAAGACTTAGATCTACTAATCTCAGAAAGCATATTGCCACAATGTCACAAGTGATGAATATGAAGGAAAATGAGCTCGACATTCTAGCAAATTTCATGGGCCATGACATTAGGGTACACAGAGAATTCTATCGCCTGCCTGAGGCAACAGTACAGGTGGCAAAGGTTGCAAAGTTACTGATGACCATGGAAGAGGGCGGACAAGACCTACCCGCAGGCCAGTCTTTAGATGAAATTCAAGTGGATGGGGGAACTATTATGGAAGATGGTGAGTTTGGTATCTACAGTATACAATAATAATTATGATGATAATAATAAAAATAATAATATGCAGTTTCCGCCTCTGGTCACATCTCGAGGTCCAAGGAACCAACATTCTCTTTTTGGAATACTTTTAGTTTTAGATTATGGAAGCTGAAATGTTAAAATCAAAGATTAAACTAATCCACTGGGTTGATAGCAAGCACGTACTTCGATATACATGTATTTTATTCTATCCATAACCTTGCAAGGTCGTTGGGGCATCACAAATGACTTTGCAACAATCACTTTCCACCTTGTCCTGTTTTCAGCTGAATACATGTGTTAGAATTTGCAACAAGAGGCAACTGTCAGTAAACTAGAGCCATAACAAATGTCAAGCAAAGTTGTTTTATCATGTGTTCCGTGGAGTTGTAGATTTGCAAGTCAAAATGAAGAAATGTATATCGTGGATTGTTTTTCAATATCACCCTCGTTGGAATACAATGAGTATATGTTTCAACAAATATTATATTACAGGCCCATCTGATGATGAGTATGACAGCTCAGGCAGCGATATTGACACTGATCTGATAGAAGGTATTCCACAAACAAGTACAAGCGGTCAACCAAGAATACAACAGAACATATGTCATCAAGGTTTGTAAATTAACATAATAAATTCTGCATAAAATAATGTGAAACATAAAATGTTCCTGTTTTGTGACAATGCTCTAAATTACCTATAAACACTGAAGCAGACATTTTTTTTTCTATCTGACCAAACTGTATATAATAAAATAGGAATAAACCATGGTTATTCGGGCATTAACATTTGCAAGGTCCTGAAGAAGCTGTTGAATACTTAGGCTAAAGGCCGAGGTTTTCAACTGCTCCCGAGGGACCTGGCAAATGTTAATGCATTGAAAAGCCATGTTCGATCGTTATTATTGCATGAATTCAGCAACAATGCTACAAAAATAACGAAAATGTTTGGGCACTATGTTTCGAGCTCATCGACATTACCTTGCTGATTCCTACACGCACCATATGTTTCTATAAAAATCCTCATTTCAGGCCATGGCCAGTTATCATGATTTTTGTCCAGCATTTAGCAGCAATTCACAAGTCAGTGTCACTTTCAGTAAATATTTCACTCATTGGCGTCTGTCCTTCTATTTTTACATTATGTCTTTCTTTCATAGATATTTGCAACTACAAACTTGTGTTTGCTTTTATATTGATGGAATATTGCCTTGAATCTTGCATATGTAAAGGCGCAAAGCGAGTCATTAATGGCGCGTGAAATGTCTTGTTAATACATGGTTTTTGTGTTCGTTAAAACATGCCTGATAATAACGTGTGACACCAGTATTTATGCAATAATATGTTTGAAAGTACATAGATACGACAAGTCCATTCAATGACTCTTTCAGCAGCTTTAAAGCAGAGATGCCACAAAAAGACCCAGAATGATGCCACCAGGAAACAAAGAAAACGAACCGCCTACACCCGACGCCCATGGTCTGAGGAGAAGAAGGATGCTGTGCAGAACTTCTTTAGTAGACAGCGTTTCACTTCTGAGAAGCCGGGGAAAAAAGAATTTGATTCTTGCATTGCCGCTTACCCAATTCTACACTCAAGATCTTGGAAGAATGTGAAAGACTATTTTTATAATACATTCAAAAGGAAGTGAATGTTTAGGTGTCCACTGTGGTGGCAGAAATGGAAAACTGTTGGTTTAAATGTCAGTTGTAAATTACTTTTAAAATAAGACATTCTCCTGCATTCTTCCGGTATCTAGAATCTGCGGTACCCAGCTAGCATTATTTATAAATCTAAAGCGGACCGTTATTGGACCGTCAGCTTACTGGGTTATCCACATATTACGTATAAACAAGTACTGTTAACTGACAGTGTATTGCCTCGCTGCTTTCATATTTTGCCCTTTTTTAAATGGAATGTATCAATTGTAATGTAAATAATTTAATACTCAGTTTCCGTTTTCATTAATAAGTAGCCAAATCGCTTTTAGAATTAAACATCTGACAGTGTCCAATGCGTAAGAAGTCATCTATTTTTTCTTTTAATTAAAAGCAAACATCTACTTATAAAGCATTTGCTGAGACACAAGTACATGTTAAAAAGAGAGAGTCGTTGCTGTCTTTTAACCCTTAAAGTCTGCTTTGTCATCTGCTGGTGGTTTTAAAAGTCATTTTTGCAAACAGTGTGGACCCAGATCAGACTTTAGGAGCAG
The DNA here is from genome assembly GCA_964016985.1 of Anodontia alba. NCBI lineage: Eukaryota > Metazoa > Mollusca > Bivalvia > Lucinida > Lucinidae > Anodontia > Anodontia alba. The sequence goes on from OZ024831.1 coordinate 28,288,554, forward strand.
TCTGATCAGGGTCCACGATGTTTGCCTGTATGCAAAAATAGGTTTGAAAAGTTTGCAAGAATATTCAGCAGACGACATAAATAGACGACATTTTCAGATGCAGTATTCTTGGCGCTTTAATGGTTAAAGCCACATGCACCATAGCACCAAGAGTGTATTCCCGTTTTCTATTTTGTGTGTTTTTTATGTATCCCCGATTTGTAAGCGTGCGTTCAACAGCCCCGATTAGTAAATCCTCCCCAGTTTTTATCTTGTGTGTTTTGATGTGTATCCCCGATTTGTATATGTGTGTTCAGCTCCCCAGTTTGTTTGATTTATTCCTATTGTTATTTTCAATGATTTCAAGAATGCTGCTTTCAAATGAGATTCAAACAACGTTGCTTAAGAAGAAAAACATATTGATATCTCAAAAATATTAATATTTATCACCTCCCCGATTTGTATGTATAGAGTAAGCCTCCCCGATATGGACCTTTTACAAGTATGTGTGTGTGTGTGTGTGTGTGTGTTTTGTTGTTGTTGTTTTTTGAAAAATACAGGAATTGAGAATCCTGCCTATATAACTAGTTTAATAAACATTCCGAAGATAACTTACATGAGTGAGCAATGTTGCAAATTACATAAGTGTTCCTGAAGAAAACACCCAATAAAACCGATTCTGCTATTCTCGCTCGTTTTAACGTATTCTTGCCTTTTCTCAGAAAATACTTGCATCGCTGTAGCCAGTTCTAGGACACGTGAGCAGGTCTGCAAATGGGCCGCGCCAAGCGTCTTCGGGTATATGCGGACAGCGAAATGTGCAGATCAGCCTGCGCATCCGCGCAATCTGATCAGGGCCTTCACTGTCCACCAACAGAATCATTGACTACTACAGAATGTATGAATGGAGAGCAAAGGCTCGGATGATACTTTATGCATACATAGGATGATTTATACATGCGCATTTTGCGCATGTTCGAAGACACTTTCTTGCTTGACGCGACCCAAATAACATTACTGTTCATGTTCAAACAATTAAACCGTGGCTGCCATTTTCAGTTTCTTTAATGTGTTCTTTGTTTACAAAGGATCCATGTTTCTGAGAATGTGTTTGTTTTCACTATACATATAGCGAATGGCTTCTGTTACGCGTCGTGCTACGCCTTAAAACTATCATCGTTTTCTTTTATGTATTCGTTGTTGACAATTTTAAGTTGCAGTTTTTTTTTTTTGTTTTTTTTGTTTTTTTTTTTTTTGTTTTTTTTTTTGTGCGTCGGGCATTGCAACGGTAGTCATCGCGAAAACATGCCTATATAAGTTTTACATTGTAAAATTGGGGTTTACAGGGGTACAAATTATTTTTCTTATTTCTGCTCAAAACATAGAGTGTGGGTACTCGTTAAAAGCACCTCGACGAGGCGGTTCTAACGAATACCCACAATCTAGATCTTGAGCAGAAACATGAAAAATATCAGAATTTTTTATCTGAAAATTTTCAGCGTATTTGAATAGTCGTGTTTTCGTAATGGGTTTATCTTGTTTGTTCCTAATCTCTTCTTTCAGTGCCTCGGAAAGACTGTGCTTCCTGACTGAGGCATTTCCTGGGTAACTTCATTTATGTTTTCGCAAAGCCCATCACAAAAACATTTAATTCTGAAAATTCAACACATTAGCTGTATGGGATTGCTACGACAGCAAAATGGTTAACCCTTTCATCCAAGAAACCCTTCCATCCTGGAATTAGGACATGTCCACTGACGCAAGTAGGGGTTTCAGTCTAACATCAAAACAGAATGGCAAACAGTGTAGATGCTGATGAGACAGCTTGTTACGAGCTGTCTCATCTGGATCTACACTGTTAGCACAGGTATCTGTTTTGGTCTGTCGGGTCGAAAGGGTTAAAACGTCTTTTTATTTTCTTTCAAATGTAAAGTTTGTCAGTTAACTGAAGTATTTTAAATATCTGAAGGACTAGAAGCTGTTATATGTAGCTGAAAGTTATAATGTTTTGTCCTTATGAATGGGCTTCGGAAACGGGAGTGAAATGAAGGCATAGCAGGTATAGGGGAGGCACGTCTGCAAAGATCGAATTTTACCTCCCTTCTGAAAAAGGTGTCTTCTAAAAATTAGAACTTGCTCCCAATTCGAACAAATTCTTTCCTTTGGAGTAGAACCCTTTTCAGAATGTGTTTGGTGTCCAGGAAAGCAAACAGTCACAAATGTTGTCTCCCTTGCTAAAATGGCGGCCACTAATCGAGTATATTAACTCCCCTTTCTTAATTGCTTTTTTGAACCTATAAGCAAAATAATATTACCGTCCATTCATTCTGGACTTTCGAAATTACCAAAGGTTGACGATTTTGTGGGAGTTTATGTCAGAATGAATTACGGACAATTACAGATATTCATCCGGCTTCTTTCATTAGAACATTTTATTTTCACTACCGTATTTACCGTATGTATTCGGACAGACAGGCCTGGGCAAATAGTATTGACCCAGATAAGACGACACAGAACGCGGCGTTTCATCAGGATCTACACTGTTTGCCAATCATCCAGCAATTTTTAAAACACAACATCGGGTAGTAAATTGTATTTGGTCACATTACGAAAGCCTGCCTATATAATTTTGACCTCCTTAAACCCCACTTTTATATAGTAAAACCGGGGTTTACAGGGGTATACATTATTTTTCTTATTTCTACTCAAAACATAGTTTTGAGCAGAAATATAAAAACAATATCGTAGTTTTTATCTGAAAATTTTGAGTTTTTGCAGGTAAAATTTTCTATACACTTGAATAGGCGTGTTTTCGTAATGAAATATTAGAACAAGCATGGTAAGGGGTTGATGTGTCCGAATAATTAGGATAACTACGGTACCATTCAATTGATATCGAGAATGATATCCCATCAGACACATGGCGTCATATTAAGTGCAATAGATACCCTTTCGGGGAGGCAACTTTGTCACAATTATTTTTGCTTACTTCCTGAAAAAAGTGGAACTATAAAAGGAACGAAGAGGCTTATTCATTCACCATTTCTTCATTTGATGCCTCGGGAAGCCTGTGTTTCGTGATTGCGGCCTTTCCTGTGCAACTTCATCATTACGAAAACACGCCTATTCAAATATATAGAAAATTTCACGTCCAAAAAACTGAAAATTTTCAGATAAAAAACTCTGATATTTTTCATATTTCTGCTCAAAACATAGATTGTGGGTATTCGTTAGAACCGCCTCGGTGAGGCGGTTCTAACGAGTACCCACAATCTATGTTTTTGAGCAGAAATAAGAAAAATAATGTATACCCTTGTAAATCACAGTTTTATTATATAAAAGTGGGGTTTAAAGGGGTCAAAACTATACAGGCATGTTTTCGTGATGTATGTTTTTGGTGTTTAGGAAAGTAAACAAAAAGTCACAAAAGTTGTCTGTCTTGTAGCAAGTGGCAAAACAATCTTCTAACGTTCGAGTCCCCGTAACGTTGTGTCTGATGGGATTTTGTTGAACAATGCCATTGCTCAGACGAAAGTGCTGACTTTATCACACCTTACGGACACTAGCGGGTACATATTTTAAAATCTATATTTTATTAACTGCTAAAGCCCATTTCTTTAATTAAACAAAACATATGCGTTTTTAGAACATGTCATTTAATAGCTGCACTTAATTCTCCTGTTGGACCACTTGAGCCATAACGTTAGAAAACACATCTTTAGACGTGCACCCAGCGAAGATTCAGATCAGCCTGCGTATTCGCGCAGTCTAATCAGAACCTTCACTGGGCGCATTTTGTATAGCAAAGGATGCACATTTTCTTCACGTGGACAACAAAAACTCTGACCAGACTGCGAATGCGCAGGCTAATTTGAGTCTTGGTTGGGAGCGCATGTCAGAAGGTTTGTTTTCTCGCGTCGCGGCTCACTTCTTTGGTGCATTGTTTATAAAGAGTCGTACAGTTGCTTCACAGAGTTCACTCCATCCAGGCTTCATCACACGCTGACCATCTTCCTGCATCCAATGAACCCGGGCATATTCCTTGTAATGTTTGTATAAATGTTTTGGCATTGCTTTTGTGTTCACTTTCTCCCACAACATCAGAATAATTGGTTTGTTTTCACGATAAGCCACAAATGCTTCATCCTTACACCACAATGTCTCACAGAAGGCATTTGTCACAAAGAAAATAACAACATACGAAGCTTCAATACAGCGTATTATTTCATCCGCAATGGAAAATCCTGGACGAAAGTCAGTACCACCTGTTGCAACACAGCGACAATCAGTTCTTAGAAGTTTCTTCAGACCAGCATCTAGATTAGGGAAAATTTCATCCATGACAGTATCCTCATCTTCTGTGCAGAATGATAAAAATACAGGTGGAATTTTCTTATCTAAACGGGCTGAATACATATCAATACCTGTGTTCGTCTTTTTTCTTTGTAAGAATCTTCTCGTTTTCTTTATCAGAATGTACGTAAAAACAGATACTAGAATAATGCATACCAAAGAAAATAGTGAGAACACCACTATCACAATTTCCAACTTGCACAGATATTCGAAACTTTGTATGAAAGATATGTCTATGCGTTTGTCCTCCGACATGTACCTACATGTATAAGTTTCACTGGAAGTTGTTAGCCAGTATAGAAACTGAGTATTATTACATGAACACACAAACGGGTTTCCTTTCAAGTCAATTTGTACGTCTCTGTCATCGGAAGAACAGTTGAGGTGTGGTAGGGTTTGAAGGTAGTTTAATCTATCCAGACTTATCCCATCCAAGAAAATAATTTTGTTACAACTTATATCTAGTTTTATCAAAGAATGTAGATAATCGGTTCTAAAAGTTATGCCTTCTAGCTTGTTCATTGCAAGGTCGAGAACTTTTAGGGTTTTACTACTTCTAAATGTATCTTCAGGAATATAAGTAATGTTATTTGCCGACACAATAAAAAATTCAAGATTTTTAAGCTTTTCTAAAATAGACCATGCATAGCCTTCACCGGAAAACGCGTACCCTAAGTTATTTTTTGAGACGTCCAGATATCGCAATACATCAAAGCCTTGCCATATATTTGGTTCAAAATAAGTCACTGAGTTTTCGGAGATAACAAGTTTATCTAAAAAATTAACGCCTGCTTCAATACAGACTTGTTTACCACCATTTTCTTTTGGCAAAAAGGAGAGGCAAAGTCCTTCTGAACCGGACATACCATATACTTTAACTGGATAATCAAGTATTTTCTTTGCGATTACCTCTGTTAAGTTAAAAGGTGTAAGATGATATATAAACATATTAAGCCTGAACCGGCTTATAAGCAAATTCATTGGAAATTCCCATGATGGGTAACTTACATCAATGCTTTTTAAAAGCATTTTAGCCTTGCCAGTGAAAATTCTGGATGAAAGTTTGTGTAGCGCAAATGTGTTATTAATGGTTGTATTTGACAATGCATGGTCGGTTATACTAGTATTTGATATATTCAACTTTTCTAACAATGGAAGAGATCTGTGTAAATCATACTCCCAGGAAAACCAGGCATTCTTTGAATTACTAATATCAAGAACTTTCAAAGGTTTGTTTTTCACAGCATTAATAAATGCTTTTGCGCTTTCCATCATCGTATATGTAGGTTTCGCACTATGTAGATCAATCCCCAGCACGGGTACTGTGTTCGAAAGATAAAGTTCCGTCAGGTTCGGTAGAATTCCATCTCCACCTAATCCTTGTGCTACAGAACCTACACTCATGTCTGCATTGTTACTTAAATTCAGAACTTTCAATTTGTCGAGGCCTCGAAACGCACTTTTATGTATTTCCTTCAAACAGTTGCATGTAAGCTGTAAATATTCAAGATTTTTTAAGTCGAGAAATTCATTTTCATGAAGAATTCTGTATACTGTCCGACTGTTTTGATATATAGGTTGAGCTGACTTTATCGAAAGGTGAGTCACGTTAATCCAGCTTGGGTCGCTGAAATTAAACCAGTTTTCAAACGGTAAGTCATAAATTATAACTTCAGTGATTAAAGGTGGTATAAAGCCCGGTATGACACCGTAGCAGTTTATGCTCGAATGGTCACACTTACAGTTTCTCGGGCACACAGTTAAAGCACAAACAGATTGTTCCAACAATACCCACAAGAGGATGATATATGTCATTCTTAATATTTTAGTCCAGTCCTACTATTAGTACAAATATATAACAGTGAATGCCGAAATATTTACGACCTTATATACTTCGTTAAAGTTTGTTTATGTGTGAACACTGAATAGTATTTGTCACAGGTTATTTTAAGTAGAAGGCGGAATAAAGGAAACTTGATCTCAGCCGGAAACTGAAAATAAAAGGATACCAGGTGTATACTACTCAAAAAAGGTTTGCGTCATATTTCATTATAGGAAATAAAACAAAGATGATTGTTTTCAGACTCCAGTAAAGAAACCTCGTATCTGTCGTCTGCTCGTAGGAGTCTAAATTGTTTAAGACATTTGTGCCGGGCTCACAGCATTTCCAACAAAATTGCATGTGCGTCAAGCGAAGCTTGCGCAGTCTTCGGTGTCCGCCTGAAGACGTTTTGCATAGGGCAGAATAGTCGTTATAGTCACGGGGTTTTCCGATAATCTCCGAGCGCTCCGGAGATAAGCAGTTACCTGTATTCAGTCCTCAGTTTAATAGGAAAATGTATAGAAATACACAAATAAATTTCTTTCCTAAGTTAATATATTTTCCGACATTAAATTATAACGTCTACGATGAAAGAGCATTTCAAGCTTTTTAATCTGGTATAAAAATCATAGAAATACGTCAATGAGAAGTTTCTTCCATCTGAGCCCAAAGAATTCACCCTTCTAATCCTATTTTTCTTACAGAATTTTATTCAGATTAAGCGAATCTTCGTTTTTGGACCTAAAAACATACATAAACTAGCATTTGCGAATCTATTATAACGTATGAACAGAAAGTTAGTATTCCATTGATTATAATGATGTAATTTATTCATATATAGCTAAACGGGAAGTTTCTTCCATTTACGCCTAATTTTGCTTACATGTACTTTTAATCCGAACGTCGAACTACTAGTATGGTCGAAAATTTTCTAAGTTCTGTATATAAGTCGTTAAGACATTCTAAGCATGCGATCATATACTTGACACCAGCAACTTGTGTCAATATCATGCGAAAGTTTATTTATTTATTTATTTATTTATTTATTTATTTATTTATTTATTTATTTCCCCATCGCATGATTTTCAAAACAAAGTGAGAGTGAGTGAGAGAGTGAATGAATGAATGAATGAATGAATGAATGAATGAATGAATGAATGAATGAACGAACGAACACACGAACGAAAGCACGAACGAACGGGCGGACGGGCGAGGGAGGGAGGGAGGGAATGAATGAATGAACGAAAGAACGAACGAACGAATGAACGAACGAGCGTGCGTGCGTGCGTGCGAGCGAGGGAGGGAGGGAGGGAAGGAGGGAGGGAGGTAATGAATGAATGAATGAATGAATGAATGAATGAATGAGCGAGCGAGCGAGCGAGGGAGCGGGCGAGAGAGAGAGAGAGAGAGAGAGAGAGAGAGAGAGAGAGCGAACAAACGAACGAGCAAGTGAGGGACGGAGGGAGGGAGTGTCAGATTGATTTCGTGAGTGTGTGAATTAATTTATCGGCGGATATAAAGTTGACTTCAGTAAGTTCAAACGCTGTTCAACTTTTAATTACTATACAGCTATTCAAACTAACAAAGATGGTCAAAATATGTTTTGATTGGAATCAGTGTAAATCGTTACATAAACAATCATTATCACTAAATCGTAAATAACAGTACCAAGGGAAGCAAGTACATTTTTGGCCACGGGCTTAATTCACAGATAGTACAGGAGTTATCGATTTGACACCGTAACGAGTTTTCTGCGAGATGGGAGCCTTGACTTCCCACAGAGCGTCATGCGAAGACTGATCAGACTGCGCGGATTTGAGTCTTCTTCCCAGCAGGCACACAACGTTGAAACAACGTCGATTCAACGTTGATTCAACGTGTTTCAACGTTGTGTGCTCGCTGGGTGCACATGAAGTTTTGCAGTAATGTGCCCCGGCTTATTTCAAAATGATGAACGTTCAAACAAATCATACTGTGATCAATAACCAGGAGGGGGCATGGGGCGCACTCACTATATAAGCATGGGTAGGGATGAGTCGACAAAAGGGGTCTTATTTTCAGAGTCTGTCTGGAATGGTGTGTTTCATTATAAACAATCTGGGAAGGGAATCAAATATACCTCTCTGGAAATGGGTTCATGTCTGTCTGGAAAGGGAGTGGTGAACTACCTTAGCCTGGAACGGGGATTATAAATGATTTGCTGTGCCAGGCTCATATTGTTTAAACTAACAATATTACAATTGTATTACATTTGTATTTGGTACAAAATCAAAACATTGTATACACCTTAGTTAAATAGATAGTGCGATTCTTGTTGTACTTAACCCATGTTCCGCCGAACCGAAGCGGAGCTATCCAAGTACAAAGAGTGCATCCCCTTTCTTATCCAACCACAGAGGGCGCATCACCTTTCTATGATAGAATGGTTTCAAAGATTAAATATTCCATTATGATTAATGAATCAGCGCATGACAAAACCTACAGTAAGTCTTCTGCGACCAGCGAAGACAGATCAGCCTGCGCATCCGCGCAGTCTGATCAGAGTCATCGCTGATCGTCTTGAAACTATCAGTAAAACTCTTGGGGTAGGGTTTGGATTAAATCTGGTTTTCTTAATGCTTTTCGTACGTTTGTTCGATTTGCGCTTGTTTGGTTTTGTCTGTTTCCTCTTCCTCTTGGTGTCTGAAAAGGGCTGCGGCTTCTGATTGTGGCACTCTCTGGACTTTTCTCTTACCTATTTTACAGACGTCTAAGCCTCGCCCTTAACCCATTTATGCCTAGCGTTCCCGGCATAAACGCGGCGTCTGATCAGGGTCTACACTGTTCGTATTAAATGCAGGAAATTCTATAAAATATGGTCATGTTACAAACTAATATTAACTAGACACCCGTTTTTATCGGACAAAGACTGGTAAAAGAGTTTAGGTAGAAAAGTCCACTCGGCAAATATGGGTTAATCCTGATGCACTCCAGTCATACGCCTAGGAGTTCCATAACTAAAGAAACATTATACGAGCCATCGATGTTTGAGCTATTGATGTTCTACTGCAATCTAATTTATTTAAATGAAAACAAGATGTTTCCCATTACGGAAACACTCCTGTTCAAATATATAGAAAATTTCACCTTCAAAAACTGAAAATTTCAAGATAAAAAACTGATTTCTTTTTCATATTTCTGCTAAAAACATAGATTGTGGGTACTTGTTAGAACCGCCTCGGTGAGGCGGTTCTAACGAGTACCCACAATCTATGTTTTTGAGCAGAAATAAGAAAAATAATGTATACCCATGTTAAGCCCAGATTGACTATATAAGTGGGGTTTAAGGGGTCATAATAATATAGGTATGTTTTCGTGATGCAAAGAACAAGTCATGAGTGATTAACCGTCATAGAAAGACTGTTAAGATCTCGCTTTAAAAAGAAAATCACCGTATTTCCACTAAATACAGGACACTTTAACTCCTTACCATACTTGCCCTAAAATTTGAACAAGCTCATTTTACTGCCTGTTAATGTGTCTGAAAACTTGCTGGATGACTGTGTATTGTTTGTCCAGGCCCGAAAATTTGCTTCGGACAAATAGTTGTACATGCGTATAAAATGTGGCCAGCCCAAAGCAACTTAAATATTTCTTCAACACCTTTGCTTTTTTGGTAGTATACACTATTTTCGGCGCGTGTAATTAAATATTCCCTTGGTGTATACAAACGATCATGAATGCTAACAGGGTGCGCAATACACCCGGTGAGCCGTTCCATAAGGAAAAGGGTCTTTGGGCGATAACGCTTTAACACGTTTGTGTAATTTGTACGCCCTTATTCCCCATAATATATTGTGAAAACAAGTATATACAGGTGTATGTATCATGTGCATTGTGCTCATACTTCGGAGTGAGCTCCAGTTTTGTCTGGTGTCCCACAAGGGATCGTTCTTGGCCCATTGGTGTCCTCTCTGTACATTAATGATATTTCCACAGACGTTGACTCAGAAATAAGACTTTTCGTAGATGACTGTTTACTATCGAGAACTAAGAGATACAGAGGACTCATTAACACGTCAGACAGATATAGATCGATCTTCCCCCGCCCCCCGTCCCCCTCCCCACCCTGAGAGATCGATTAGGATCCCCACCCCGAGAGATCGATTAGGATGTTGGGCAAAAAAAATTTGGAAAGCGATTTTGGTTAAATGCAATAGGCTATATGCAGATAACCAGGAAGAGAACAAAAAAGTTAAGGCTTCATACACTTTTGACGGTATGGTCCTCGAAAATGTGGATTCCAGTAATTAAGGAGTAACAATCACACATGATTTGACAAGGACTACACAGATAAGCAACGTGTACTGAGACAAAATCTTTATCAATGTCCTCAGGATGTAAGAGAGGCAGCATATAAAGGACTTATTTTCGAAATATGACAGCTGTGTTTGGGATCCCCAAGGATTGGTTCTTCAAGAAGAAATAAAAAAATTCCGAATAGGGCTGCTACGTTGGTTACTAGAAATTACTGCTTTGAAACCGAGAGTATGACTGAAATACTAGGAAAACTATTAAAATGGGAGTCTCTCAAGAAAAGAAGGAGAAACAGTAGACCAGTTCTTTTGTGCAAAGATTTAATTAAGGGTGCTGCCAGCATTCCCTCAGATGGCCTTATCCCCAAATTATGCGCAGTAGAAATAATCACTCACTGACTTTTCAGACTACCGCTGCAAGAACTAAGGGCTCAGTCTTCCCTTAAACAGCCAGAGATTGGAAAGCCTTTCAAGATTCGCATATTTCCTCCGCTGAAGGTGCAGAGGATGGTGTAGGTAGTTTTACCTATCTCGTGACAGCTAGGGACTAATTCCCCATATCACAGGTCCTGGTGATTGTATGTCATTAGACGTGTCACCAGTAAAAAATTCTGATTCTGATTCCGAAACAACGTTTTCAATTTAATTATTACTTCTTGCAACCTTTTTTAAATGCATAAATCAGCCGTAGTGTTCTTAATACCCAAATCTTTCTCATTTATCATATTATATGAGCCAGCGCACGAACAAACCTACAATAAGACCTGGAGGCTGTAGAATGCACATGCGACCAGTGAAGACTGATCAGACTGCGCAGGCTGATCTGAGTCTTCGCTGGTCGCACAAGTCCTATAGTAGGTTTTGTCGTGCGCTGGCTCATATGGTGAAAAGGCATGCCACAGCTTATTGGCTCAAGATACGAAAACACGTTTAAACACGCTTGTGTTTATCGTGACTAGAGAAGAATGTCATTCCAGTCACGTTTTAAAAGGCACTTTCCATAGTTATTCCCAGCAAACACACAACGTCGCAACAACGTCGTTACAATGTTATGACGTTGCAGCGACGTTGTAACAATGTCGTTGGGATGTTGTGCGTTTGTTGGGTTGAAGGTTCCCACAAATGTAAGCAACGTAATGCATTTCTAACAACCACCAGGAAATATGAGCTGTGCCAGTATCTGTATCAGCCTGCGAAGTTGTGCTGTCTGATCGGGGTCTTCGCTGTCAGCTAAAGGGGCTACGTATCCAGGGGAAATTGATTTGCCTCCCTTCTGAAAAGCCTTGTCTGAAATGAATGAATTTTCTCCTCTTGAGAGTAAGTTCATTCCTTTTAGAGTAGGCCCCCTTTTCAGGAGGAGCTTTCTGTGCAAGGAAGCAAATAAGAAGTGTCAAAAGTTGTCTCCCTTATCAGTTGCAAATTATATATATATATATATATATATATATAGTCGAACCTCGTTATCTCGAACTCGCTTATTTCGAATTACCGCTTATGTCGAAGTGAAAATCTGGTCCCTGTTTTAACATTGGTCCCTGTTTTAACATGAAACTATGACAACAGGTAACAAAATAATGTGGAAAAAAGAAGAAAATTTCTCCTCTTTTCCACATTATTATATATATATATATATATATGTGACCCGTCACGCAAAAACAAGCCATCTGGGAAGATATTGACGAAATTGAGATATATACAGAGGCGAATTCTACAGTATTTCACCTTCAATTTGACACCAAAATGAATGATCTAATCCGAAAACTAACCGACTTACATATCTTAAAAGAAAACTACCCTTCTCGCTAGAACGTCAAAAATTTGAATCCAAACGTCATTAATGACGTCAACATTTCTATAAGCTATCTTTCTACACCTAATTCAATTCGTAGTCATAAAATAAGATCCCTGATGAAAATAATATCAGAAACATGTTTTCTTTTTAATCCTTCATATATTTTTAAGTAATGTATTTCATATTTTACAGTTAAATTGTCTGAATCAAATCACTACTAGGACAAACCGAAAACCAGGCATCCACCATGGAAACATCACGGACCCCAATGTCAAGACACGATGTCCTGTTTATATATGGCGCCTTTTGTGATATTAAGTAGATCACATCTCTAAAACAATTACGAAAACGGTCTACAACAGTAAAAAATAAATTCGTTTTGACCAAGGTTCAATGACCCATAACGCAACCTATCATGTGCAGAAAAACTTAAGCCCGTCCTCGAACATTACGTTGGCTTTGCACAAGATCCTTTGAGTTTATACTTCAATGAAGCTTTGAAAAAAATTGAATTTCTCTACAACATCTTCGATCTTTTCGAGTCATTTTCCGTAAATAAATTTGTAGAATGACTGGAAGACTTCAGAAAAAACCCTTACAAATAGGAAATGTTGTTGCCGACTTCTGTATGCGCCATGTATACGTATGGGGTAGACTTTAGTCAAACAAGTTTTAACAAAAGGACGGACAGCTTGAGATAAGTCAGTATTCAAGGGGGAGGGGGGGGGGGAGGGGACCCTTCGTCACACAAAACAGTAAAACGGACTATAGATGTTTGCAAAAAGGACTCATTCACATCAGTTACTTGTCGTTTCTTATTTCGTTGTTTTGACAAAAACCAGGATAGGCTTAGAGCATGTAGCAAGAAATTGGCAAAGTTGATGCATAACCGTATTGTCATTGTTGAGAAAACTCGCGTCAAAACATTGTGCCTGAGTGTTCTCAACGATGACAATACGGTAGTACATCAAATCTGCAAATGTAAGTGCTTTCATCCTTGGTACATACTCTGAGCTTATTCTATTGTTCATCAAAACAACGAAAATAATAATAATAACGACCAAACTCTGAACGGATCCTTTCCGAAAAAATCTACAGTCTGCTTTACTGTTTTGTATTACACAGGTTTACCCTCTCGAGTATTTTCGCTTTCACATCAGAACGCAACAAAACAATTTATCAATCACTTTCACTTTTTAACTTGTGGGCTTTCATCGATCGCGGTTTTGGAACTAAGGGTTTGGGGCAAGTAGTATCTTTATGAATATCGCCTTCGCAATGCTGTCGCACATTCTCATATAAGTACCAGGTTCTCTCCGCACTGAGACCTGGCCTACGAATAATCTCCGGATCTGTTATGAGAACAGTCTGAAGTTTTTCCTGATCCTTTATTATACTGACCCTGCATTCAGCAGAGGAGGGGAATTTTCTGATGAACACTTTGCCTGGCTCTGACAAAGAAAAACGAAAATGATGATACTTGGTAAGGTTTGGTATCTTTCCGAAGCAGGTTTCCAGGAATATTTTCCATGCGCGAACAGGTACAAGTGTATTGTCAAAAAAAGATTATTGTTCTGTTGACATGTGTCACATAAATCAGACGAAATTTTCATTACGGCATTATGAGGTAGGTATAACTTCCAAATGTTCTTGAATTTGGTGAGCCTAACAGCCTTGGAAGATAAATCTCCACATGTTCTAGTATAAGTCCTTCAAAGATTAGCTTTCGTCACATCACTTGGTACCATCATTACCATATAATCCTTCATTTTCGGCATTCTGCCGGGTAAAGACATTGCATTACAATCTGTCGAAGTTGTAATAAAGTTGATCACATGTCTTTCATCATTCATCATTCAAACTGAGAGCATTCGCGGCCCTGTAATAATATGCCTTATCGGAGTGAATCCGTGAGTATCATAATGCTTACAAATGTTTCTATATCGTGTATTTCCTACTCCATGTGCAAAGAGATACGTGGCCTTTCAGACTTGTATACCATGTAAGAACAACTTAAAGATACGTGGCCTTTCAGACGTATACCATGTAAGAACAACAACAGAAGCTCGCTGTCTTTTTCTTCCTTGTGAGTAGATGTTTGTTGTGTGTGTGCTGAGTTAACTCTGTTCTGTTGCAAGTTCGCCAGCAAAATAAGGTCCAGATTTTCCTTAGGAAGTTCCGTCATGTTCACTCTTTCTTCTAGGGTCGTCAGATCAATGGCTTCATAACACGACTTTCCTGAAAGAAATAAAGCTCCGTTTAGGATGTTAATGTACAATGTGGAAAAAGGGCTCTCAATGCTGTCTGATCTGGACAATCTCTGTTCGTAGAGATATATTACAGTATCCATTGATTCTCTAAGCGGACAATGCAGGCCCAGATCAGCCTGCTGATCTTGACCTGCGCTGTCCGAAAATTGCATAAGGGCCCTTTTCATGCGTTGCGCACAATTATACCTTATGTCTGTGCATCTGCACACAAAGTTTCCGTTGTTTTTTTTATCATGGATCATATTTTAAAGATCTAACGACATAATACGAAAAAAGAGTGCTTTTCAGGCAAAGCAGGGGTCTATCGCTCTGTTGTAGATGAATATTTTTTACAATTTGATTCTCTTGTCTGAGCAAGAATGCAAAGCGGCGTACTGAGTGTTTAGTGAAAAGAACTGAGTAAGGATGCACAAGTCAAACAAGAAATTTATAAAACAAAGAGAAAAAAAAATAAATAAAAAATAATAATAATAAGAGGCATAAAATTGTCCAAATACTCTTGCTTGAAATTTACTTCGAACTCCACAAATACAGGGAGAAGAGTGTTGAAACAAAAACAAACATGTTTAGAAGTAATAAAAAAAAAATAAATCTGCCCCGGGAATCGAACCTAGGGCTCTCCGATCTCAACGCCATCGCGTTACCGTTAAGCTACAAAATCACGTCATAGGTTACTGATTAAGTTTGTATATAAAACTTGACAATGCCATTGTGACGTCAACATTTTTTACGATTCCTTTTTTTTTTTTTTTTTTTTTTTTTTTATGAGTTGGGAATACGTTGATAATCTTGATAAACTTCTTAAGGCACCATGGTTTGTACAATAAAAGAAAGAAAGCAAGCGTACACAACTATGGACGTTGTGTATGAAATTTCGGACACATTTGCGTGATGAAATAACCGTGTATTGGTTGAAAACAAAAATAAATAACTATAAAAAGTACTTACCATCATCCAGTCGACAGCAACACATCCTCATCCAGGCGACAGCCACACCCGCTATCTCGGAACCGCTGCACATCGCTGTCCTTATCTCGCAATTCAAAAGATACATTCACACAGCCAGAGTCTGAATCCGTGTCACTGGAGGAAGAATCATCAGCGTCTCCACACTCTAGTTCATTTTCCGATGACTGACGTGTCAGATATGTATCCGTGAACTGACTCACTAAATTTAAGGTTCCCTCATCATCGTCATCCAGATTCAGAAAACAGTTTTCGGGTAAAAAATCCCAGACTAACCCTGTTGATAACTGGGTCATGTTTTTGTGTTTAAACCGCCGTAAAACTTTATTCAAGGGATGCAACTCGAACAGAAATGTGTCAAATGTAAACCATTCAAAAAATAAAAGGCTTCACAATAATCGGAAACTGAAAATAATCGGAATTAAAAAGTACCGACTTTCAATTAGTGACGCACTTGTGTCAATTAAACGTTAATGATGTCGCCGTAAAACGTGAACTTTTAAAACGTCATAACTCGTTATTGACGTAAGTTCCCATAAGGCACGTTTTAGCGTGACGGGTCACATATATATATTTCTAACTTCAGGAGTCAAATTACATATTCATTTGTTAAATGTGGTTGTTCAATTTATTGTTTTCCTCACTCTCTCAACTCTGATATGTCGAGGTACGGATATCTTGAAGTGTTCCAGTGAGTCCCTTGGAATTCGAGATAACGAGAGTCGACTGTATATATATACCATTAAGCAGATCAGTTTTAACTTGACACGACCGGGAGTGTTACTTTATGTTTCCGGATGTTTCCAAACCATGATCCACTGAACTTATAAGAATTACTTGATATACTACACCTGCCTTTTGTATTGCGCAAATATTTCCTTTTAAGTGATGCATATCATAGCAGTACTTTACACGTATGTTTATCTACTCAGAGAAAGCTGCGTCATTTTTGATATGGAGAATCATTTAAAAAGAAACAAAAAGATTATTGTAAGTTACAGTAAATAATTTTAAATATGTATAGTTTCTTTTGTTATATAAGTCAAGGAATATGTATACATTTGACGTCTTTCTTTAGAAATGGTTGTTTTACATCACTTTCGAGTTGCTGTGCTGGTAAAATGGGACCAATGAAAGAGGATATTGTGAAAATGTTAACTCTTGTCCTGCTGAACCCGGATATACCCTGCCTTTGCAAACAGTGTAGATCCAGATCAGTTGGCTTCTGAAGACGCCAACTGATCTGGATCTGCACTGTTTGCTATAAAGTATGTGAATTTATAGCAACAATGCGGATCGAGTAATCTGATTGGTTAGAAGTGGGCGTGGCATCTTAATTTATTCAGCAGGACAGAGTTAAATTTGATTTACAGGCTTTTGTAATGTTTCACTGAACGAGGTATACGGAACCTCTGTGTAAGCCGGACATTTTTATATAATAGTTACAACATTTGACCCCGAGGTTGAGGTTGGGTTGCAGTAAAATTGATTACACCCACCCCTCGGTAATATTTTTACTACTTACCGTTGTAAGGTGGTGTTGTTCGTTCATTTATGTGTTCTTTGTTTCCAAGAGAAACTTCATTACGAAACACGCCTATTCTAATATATTGTAAATTTCACCTCCAAAAAAATTGAAAATTTTCAGATGAATAACTAGGATATTTTTCATATTTCTGCTCAAAACATCGATTGTGGGTACTCGTTAGAACCGCCTCGGCGGTAATATTTTTTCTACACGTTGTAAGGTGGTGGTTCTTGTGTTGTTCGTTCATTTATGTGTTCTTTGTTTCCAAGGGAAACTTCGTTACGAAAACACGCCTATCCTAATATATTGTAAATTTCACCTCCAAAAAATTGAAAATTTTCAGATGAAAAACTAGGATATTTTTCATATTTCTGCTCAAAACATCGATTGTGGGTACTCGTTAGAACCGCCTCGGCGAGGCGGTTCTAACATGTACCCACAATCTATGTTTTCGAGCAGAAATAAGAAAAATAATGTATACCCCTGCAAACCCCAGTTTTACTATATAAAAGTGGGGTTTAATGGGGTCAAAATTATATAGGCATGTTTTCGTGATGTTATAGATTTTATTTGACTTCACTGCAGCGGCCGTATTTTGTCATACTTCAGTTTTTATTTTTTATTATACCCAGCCACACGATAGTGGCGGGTATTATGGTATACCCTCCGGTGTCCGTCCGTACGCACTAAGTTTCCAGATAACACCTCCTACAGTCTTCATCGGATCGCGTTGAAACTTGGTAGCCAGACCATAATCGTGGTTACGATACACAAAAGTTTTTACGAGTTTTCGGACTTGATTCTGTTTCCGGATAACTCCTCCTGTAGTTTCATCCGATCAAGTTGAAACATGGTGGACAGTTAGACCATGTAGTGATGCTGCGCATATTGTTTCAAGGTTATAATGCAGCTAGAGTTATAGCTCTTTGAAGATTATTCAAGCATAATTTCATTTTCAGCGCACTCCTACTATATTTTCATATGATCAAACTGTTATTTGTATGTTGTTGGACAGAAAGAAGATGAGGAAAATTGCAGGCAGGTTACAGTATACCAAATTTAAATATTCTTTTAAGGTTGCAGAAACCGGCAAATTTTCATAGAGTTATTACTTACTAAAGCGTCCTTACTTGCGTACTGGCTAACTCCTCCTACAGTTTTCACCAATACCAGTGAAGACTATGAAATGATACAGCAAATATTGTTTCGAGGTTACAGTACACCATTTTTTTTATATATATATAGATTTATTACACATCAAACACAGCCGTATTCTCTCCATTTCTTGTTACAATGTAGTGGCGGACTATCATGCACCCAGTAAGCATTCTTTATAAAGCTATAGCGGGCCGTTATCGGCCCGTCAGCTACCCCTGACGGGCCGATAACGGCCCGCTATAGCTTTATAAAGAATGCTTACTGGGTGCATGATAGTCCGCCACTACATTGTAACAAGAAATGGAGAGAATACGGCTGTGTTTGATGTGTAATAAATCTATCAAAAAAAATAAATAAATAAAAAAAAAAAATAAAAAAAAATGGTGTACTGTAACCTCGAAACAATATTTGCTGTATCATTTCATAGTCTTCACTGGTTTTGGTGAAAACTGTAGGAGGAGTTAGCCAGTACGCAAGTAAGGACGCTTTAGTAAGTAATAACTCTATGAAAATTTGCAGGTGTCTGCGACGCTTTTATTTTTTAATGGGATCGTGACCCCCTTTCCGCTTAAGCTTGTGCTAGGAGACTTTCAGTTTCTTGTCGAGCGCTCGGACTGGACATGTGTGGCTGGAACTGTATCGGGATAAGAGCGAGGTTTGAGCGCTCGTAAAACCAGGGCTTCGTTCTGAAGTGCAAGTTACTCGCGAGCGTGTTGCCATGGACCCTGTTCGTCACTATGTACAGGGACCCAGAGCAAAACGTTCGCTGTTACTTTGCACGACTGAACGCAGTCCAAGTCGGCGTTCATAAACACAAAGCGTTCGCGGACATTCTCAAACTATTGCAAATTTTCCGTTTGTAACAGTTCTAGCGGAAGGCAGCGAGTGTTCGCGATCTAACATCAAGTCTCGTGAATGAGAATAACTCTTCTAACTGCGGGATTGAAATTAACCGTTCAGAAGATGCACAGTAATTTGCTTGCGAAAGTTCTGCTTTACTGAACGCAAGTCAATTGTAAGCCCCTCCCCACGTCCCCCAAATTTTACTGTTGACAGCTCCAAGGTGGCACGTTTTGTTATGTCGTTTCGTGCCAATCAAACCTGGTCCGGCGACGTTAGAGGGCTGTGTAACTTATTGTGGCCTTTCCTGGGTATTCCCATATATATGTATTATTTTTATCATGGTGCAGTTTTAACCATTTATGCCGAGTAGATTCTTCTACGTTTACGTTTTTGGACAGATTCATTTGAATAACATCTGGTAAGATTTATTGTTACCATGTCCGATAGCGATTCCTGTCCTAAATGTAAACAGTGTAGACCCTGATAAGATGCCACGTTCTGTGTCATCTGATCTGGACCCACCATGTTTGCCAGTGTCCATTTACGCCGGGCGGGGTGTATCCCTATGAGGTTGTCCGATAGCGATTCCTGTCCTAAATGTAAACAGTGTAGACCCTGATAAGATGCCACGTTCTGTGTCATCTGATCTGGACCCACCATGTTTGCCAGTGTCCATTTACGCCGGGCGGGGTGTATCCCTATGAGGTTGTTCATGTAAAATGTGTATACATTTGGAGAACATCGGTTTTCTTCCAGTTTTATGGGGTTCTTAGTGGGAATTATTTTTTTATTATTCAGTCGCACTTTTGCAGAAAGAGAACTGTGCTATTGGTAACTTAGTGAAAAAAAAAATTGGAAGTACTGTGTAGAATGAATGTAGCAATGTGGGTTTTGCTCATTTAAAAGAGAAATGAGCAGTTTTCCCGTAGGAGCCCCAATTTGACCTTAAGACCTGAAATGAGCTTGTTGCTGTCAATATTCGTACACGTTTGAATTTTTTCATTTCGTTTTTTTTTTTTTTTTTTTTTTTTTTTTTTTCGTCGTCGTACTACGAAGAAGAAACAAAAGATATTTTTCTTTGTTTACGATTGGAAATATGCATTCTCAAATCGAACGGATTATAAGCTGGTTTAATAATACCTCGGGGGTGTGGGGGAGGTGGTGGCGGGGGTGTAACTTAGGGGTAATTTTGGTACGGGTGTGCGAGCCAGTATTTCAAAACCTACCCCATTCATATACCTGGCCTTCGAAAAAACGGACCCATTCATATACTTGATCATCCAAAATGTTGACCTATTCATATACTGCCCTTTGACTTTTTGTACCCATTTTTGCTGGTTATTACACAAATATCAGTCAATTCATGTAATACCAAGAGGATTAAGCAGCCTCGAAAAATCTCTGAGCGAAAAATATATGCATATACCTGGATGTCAGAAAAAATCGCACAGGAATCCAGAAAAATCGGGCCATTCATATACTTTTTGTTGAATATACCTGGCAGCGCTGAAAAAGGGGGCTATTCGGCACGCACATCCGTACTATGCCATATATAAGAAGTTACCCCCACCCCCCACCCACCCACCCACGTGAATATTACAGTTTAATTTGATATTCAAGCATGGAAAGATTTTGGCCGAAAGAAACGTTATGAGTGGAGAAAAGAACGAAACACTGCTACATAGATGATTTCGGATATAGTATATTCGGCCTAGGCTATGGATGGCGACATGTAATTTTGTATGCGGGCTAGAAAACAGACGATCATTATGGTGGCATATTTCTGCCACGAGATAGCTAGGTAGCTATCACGATACTTTCAATAATTATCGTGATATTTCGAAGTTTCCTGAAAAGATTATCTTAATAGTTTAAAGTTTCCTGGAAATATTATCGCGAAAGTTTACAGTATTATCGCGATATTTTTTGCGTTAGTGCCCAGAGCTGTCATTTATTTTCTGTTATCTATATATAGAAACCGAAATCGGAATACCTTTGTTTATACTGTTGAAATTCACCGAGGGTATTTACCAGTGACTTTTAAGATAAGAGTTTGTACTAGGTAATCGCCAGTCGGTACGTAGAAATCCCAGAATGTCATATCCGCTTGTGTTCTATTTATAGCTACCTCGCTACCATGAAAAATTTATCGCGATAGTTTTATCTAGATACTAATGTCAGTTCCGAGCAGTATCACGAAATTTTGCGTTAAAATATTTTCTGGAAATTAAAAACCATATCTAGATAATTCAAGTTATTGCGATAATGTTTTCAGGAAAACTTTTTTATTTTCTGGAAAATTAAGAATATTATCGCGATAGCTATCTAGCTACCTCGTGGCAGAAATATGCCACCATAGATCATAGTTGATTTTTTTTACATAGCTCTGATAACGTCTATAATGTTTTTATCGTTGAGTATTGCGATAATTTATATAATTACAACCTTCCTTAAATTATCACATTTTTCCACTATACTACGATCTATAGGGAGCTAAGTAATGCATGACAGATTAGTTTCCCGGCGTATTAATGCTTTGCATCAATGTTTTCTTCGTTTTAATCCTTGTGATCACGATTCCATTCTGGTGTCTTAGATATCGAGTTATACTTAAGCCGGTGTAGCGAAGTAAAGTGACCCCCGTAAAATAACGACCCCACAGTCAATATTCTATAAAAAAAAAATATTTTGACGCTCCCACCTCCTCCCCACGCGAAGTAAAATGACCCCTCGCGAAGAAGCGTGACCCCCATAGAATAAAGATCCACGATCATTACTTTTAAAGAAAAGTGGCTCCAGGTCATAATATTATTATATATTATTATTATGACCCTTCTGCTGTGAAGTTAAATGACGATTCGCGAAGAAGAAAATAACGTCGCCTCTGCGTGACACCTCGTCTCGACGTATTTGCAAAGTTATTTTAAAATGCATCAACAAATAAGAGAGTTGTAACAGAAATGGGTCATTTTTTCTGTAGAATAATGACGGGGCCGTTATTATATGGGAGTCGCTTTACTTCGTTATACAAACGAAGTAAAGTGATCCGCATAGAATAGCGACCCACACACACACCCCACCCCACCCCGTCCTTATTTTTTTTTAAAGAATAGTAACCCGTCGGTCATAGATTTATGACACACACTCCACCCCTGTTATGATATCATCGAGGGGGAGGGATGACAGTATTATTTTAACGGGATTCGGTATTTTACAGCAGGTCACTTTTTCTATAAAATAACGTCGGGGAGGGGGGGGGGGTGCGGGAGGCGGAGGGTTATTGTACGTGAGTCACTTAACTTTGTTACACCAATGCTAAAGGGGTTGGGACGATGTTTGCAACGCCGCAACTTCATTAATATCATATGAAGAGTCTCATAAAAGCCAATTCTCCCATTTTCAAGGACAGTCTTTATAAATTTTAACACTTGCCCTGCTGAATCCCGATTTAGCCTGCCTTTGCAAATAGTGTAGATTAGATCTGCACTGTCTGTCATTCAGTACTGTATATGAATTTGTTTCAACAATCTAGATTAAGTCATTTGATTGGCTGACAATTAGAAATGGGAGTGGCATGTTTCGTAGTTGCTCCTTCCATCGATTTATTGTCGTGTTTTTGATGATCCCGTCAAGCATTTATTAACCTCATTGGATCAGAGAGAGTTGGTTGTTTTGCTTTTAATTCTTTTGTTACTTATGTGCATATCCGCCACATCTTTGTTTACTCTCCCTCTCGGTATTATCATTAGGCTCTATTCTGTGAATATGACTTTTCCTGGACTTATTCTTTATTATGTTGGAGACACGCTTTATAACATGCTGTACATTTCAAGATAAACACAAATAAAATTATTATGTTTTCATTCTACATAACGACAGTCTTGATTTAAGAGAAATGGACACATTTCAAGGGGACTCTGCCAAGAGTGCCTTTGCATTCTTTCACACAATAAAAGGAAAGGATTTGGTGTCCCATTGGGAGCAGAATTTTCCCTTTTAGGGTAGACCCATTCTCAGAAAGGTATTAATGTGCTAATGTGCAGGAAACAAAACAGGAATTCGCCGCAAAATTTTCTTCCTTGTAAATTTGGCGGAAAATCTAACAAATGTATCATGTCCCCTTAATAAAATATTTATTTGTGAAATTCTAATTTTAAACTCACGAGTAGAAAACTACATGACCAGAGTCATTGGCTTAATGGCTGAAACTATATAGTCTGGTTTAATGTAGCTATTTTCATGTGTGTGTGTGTGTGTGTGTGTGTGTGTGTATGTGTGTGTGTGTGTGTGTGTTCATTGCTCTCAAGGGATTTTTTTTTTAGAATCTATTAAGAAAACATTATTTCGACTGTACCCACTTTGATTATATCGACAGAGAAAAGAAACGGGGTTATCAATATTCCGCTTTTCTCGTTCAGTTTTGTCTAAAAAGAAGAATTTTATTCATTTCTCGCCGTACTTCATCATAGTACAGTTTTTATGCTCTTTGTGGTTATTCTGGTATCTTGAAAAATCGAGTTCTGCTTAAGCCGTACTAGCAATTCAAGCGCATGCAGCCTGGTATTGGCTATATCCCAGTAAACACACAACGTCACAACAACGTCACTTCAACGTTGCAGCGACGTTGTAACGCCGTTGTGGCGACTTTGTGTGTTTGCTGGGATGGAGAGTATGAGTGAAATCGAGAGTCCGAATTTCTTTTATGTTTCTTTGTTTCTATGGACAATCTTTATAAATATTGTTCTGACCTCTACTTTGAGGTTAGTGTTTAGGTTGTCAAATATCAAAGGCCATGTTTGAATCAGTTTTGTCATTAGACAGAGTTCGGCTAGCAACCCCGCTAAATACATAAGTTAGGCAAGCATGTCCATGTCTGACAGTTGACATATACATTTAAATCAAGTCAGAAGACAAAAGATTTGAACTTCATTTTTTTTTTTTTTTTTTTTTGTTTTTTTTTTTTTTTTTTTTGTTTTACGACATTCGAAAATAAGCGGCAACTGACAAATCTGTTGTTTTTTTCTATGTCGATATAAAGAAAGAAGCAAACAGCTGACATAATATTTTGTTAACCCTTCCACACCTACAGACCAATACAGATACCTTTGCAATTGGTGCAGATTCAGATGAGACGGTTCATAACTCAGGATCTACACTGTTTGCCATTCTGTTTTATATTTTAGACTGAAACCCTTATTTACATCAGTGGACATGTCCAGGTTCAAGCATGATCAAGTATGGGAAAGTCCACTTCACAAACTCCGAGATGAAAGGGTTAACGGGGCCAATGGCGTCGATTATGTAGTTACCTATCCTTGACTTCTTCCCAGTCAGCATTCTACGTAAATCTATATCGGGCCGTCATCGGCCCGTCAGGGTAGCTGACGGGCCGATCACGGCCCGATGTAGATTTACGTAGAATGCTAGCTGGGTTGCTATTTGTTTACAGGAAGACGAATAAACAGACGTCGAATGGAACAGGTTTATTTTAAAGGCAACAAAAGGCAATGATAATGACGGAACGTTATTACACAACCTTCTGGTTATTAATTCTGATGACATTTACATGTGTATTAACTGACTGCTCTAATAAGCGTGAATGCAAATGTACAGGATTTCAGTTAGAATGTTACCACACCATGCCTGATACAATTCCGTCTTTCATCACTGAAGTTATAGCTTATGAGACACCATTAGGTGATGTATTTAATTTTAGTGACCCCGGCTGGGTAAATATTACGTATCTTTCAATAAACCCAGGATCGTCCAGTTTTGCTAACGAAGAGGAGCCACACAGAATACTTCGTGAAAATGAATTCATCGCCTTAAAGAACCTTAGATATTTGCAGATTGCCTGTAATTGTCTAAGGGAAATTCATGAGAATGCATTCCGTGGTCTTAGTAAATTGAATACACTGGATTTAAGCAATAACGTAGCTTTAAGTAAAGGTTCATTAGTGAAAAGCTTAACTGGAGGTGGTATTGTACCGAAGTTACAAGAACTCTATTTGTCAAATGCCTCAGTTTTATATTTAGACACAGTGCAGGGGAGAGATATGTTGAGTGCTGTGAAAAATAAACCGATTAAAGTTCTTGATATAAGCAACACTAATACCCAGTGGCTTGGGTGGTTGAATTTATTAACAGGGCTTCCTTTTCTGGAAAAACTTAATATATCAAATACTAGCATATATATGTTAATAGATATCTTCTCAGAAACGGAAACGAGCTCCACAAACTTATCAACTCTGGATGTTAGTTACATACCATATGCTGAACCACTGGATATATATCCTGACTGGGTCAGGATCATTGATCTTGAACGTCGTCTCACGCCACTCAATCTAACAGAGTTATACGCAAAAAAACTTCTTAGAAATCATATCAATGTGTACGGTACGACCAATTCAACACATCTTTGTACCACTGTTATTTCCGACAAAACGAATAAAAGCATAAACATTTGTTTCGAGAAAGACGTCAGTAAGACAGAAAAGCTTGTAATCTCAGAAAACTCAGTTACCTATATTGAACCACGTATATGGCAAGGTTTTAATGGACTGCGATATTTGGATATCTCTAAAAATGATTTGGGATTTGCATTTTCTAAGGATGACTATGCAGTATCTACTTTAGATAACCTTGAAAACCTTGAAGTTTTTATTTTGTCGGAAAATAATATTACGCACATACCTGATGATACATTCAGAAGCAGCAAATACCTAAAAGTGCTCGACCTGAGAAAGAATAAGCTTGAGGGTATAACTTTCAGAACCGACTATCTTCATTCTCTAACATAACTAGATATAAGTCACAACAATATCATTTTCTTGGACAAGATAAGCTTGCATAAGATAAATTTTATTCGAAACCCGCAACAGATGAACAGATCCTCTATTGCTGGAAAAGTACAAATCAGTTTGAAAGGAAATCCATTTGTATGTTCTTGCGAAAATACCCAGTTCCTTTATTGGTTATTAACTTTTAATAAAACTTATACTTGTAAATTTGGTTCAGAGCAGAAAATCATAGACAGGTCTTTCATACAAAGAGTTGAATATCAGTGCAAGGAAATAATTGTAATTACTGTTTACTCAATACTTTCATTGGTGTTAATAACTCTTATAGCTGTTGCGACATATTTTCTCGTTAAGGAAAGAAAACGGATTCTGCAAAGAAAAATAATAAATGCTGGTATTGAAATTTATAGGGTCAAAAGAAACGAAATGAAAATTCCGCCAGTATTTTTGTCATTCAGCAGTGACGATGACGAATTCGTTATGGATGAGATTTACCCAGTTCTAGACGCTGGCTTGAAGAAAATATTGAATACTGAAACACGGTGCGTGGCAACAAGCTACAGTGACTTTCGCCCAGGATTTTGTCTGGCGAAGGAAATAATACGTTGTATTGAAGCATCTTCTGTCGTTGTTTTCTTTGTAACAAATTCTTTTTGTGAGAAGGTATGGTGCAGAAATGAAACTCTGGTTGCTCATAATACCAACAAACATACAGTTATAATGTTCTGGGAGAAAGTGGATAAAACTATGCTGCCAAAACACCTCTATAAGCATTTGCAAGAATGTGTTTGTGTTTATTGGGTGGAAGAAGACGGGCATCGAGTGATGAAACCAGGATGGGATAAACTTTGTGAAACAGTTGTAGGTCTCTTCTCAAATGAGACAAACTTGACATAGTAGAGATACTCTGAAATATTCGCTACTTGACGTATCCTGGTGTGAAATATAAACATTTCTAAAATTAGACTATTTGAAAATGAGCCTGCGCACAACAAAACCAACAAAATGCATCCGCCCAGTCTGATCAGTCTTCGCAGTCCGCATGAAGAGCACTTGGTTCCTTAGCTACCCACTGAGCGCAAAGCGAAGACTCTGATCAGACTGGGCGGACGCCCAGGCTGATCTGAGTCTTCGCTGGGCGCACATGCCATTTTGTTGGTTTTGTTTTGCGCTGGCCCAAATGTCTAGTAAAGATACCTTACTTCTTACCACACTTGTATCAAACTTTCAACAAGTCCATTTTGCTAATCGTGTTAATTTGCTAATTGTGCTAATTTGCCATTTGTGTCTAATACTGCCAGACATGTGACAAATATTGTAGACAGTGTCCGGTCCGCGTTCTGTGGCATGTGCTCTACGTCTGCACTGTTTGCCTGTCTGTCCAAATACTTAGGAATAATACAAAAAAAAAGTCGTTATAGTACTTTGAGAGAGAGTGAATAAAGATACGGTGTCATTATATCACTTGTTGTAAGAATGCATTATATTTACCAGGTACAGAAGATTCCCAGCTTGTTTTAAACATTGGTGCGATCTTTTGTGAGAACTAATTTGAGGGCTTTTCACACAGAAACATGCAAAGACGTCAAAATATTCCCACTGAGACATGACGTTGCATCGGCGTTGGTGTGACGTTGTCTTGACGTTGTGTGTCCGCGCTGGGTTATGTCATCCGCACGGCGTTTCTTTGTTACACGTTTCTGTAAAAAATAAAAAACGTATATATATATATATATATATATATATATATATATATATATATATATATATATATATATGTGTGTGTGTGTGTGTGTGTGTGTTATAAAATAAGTCGCAATATGAGAACAGCGTCAAAGTTGCATATGCTGGAAATGATAGTCCAGATCAGCCTGTGCATCCATGCAATCTTGGCTTTTGTTGGACCCATCGATGTTCAACTTGTGTTTATTGTTAGCTCACCTGGAGCTCAGCTTATGTCATGGCCTATTGTCCGTCGTCCGTCCGTCCATCTGTTGTTGTCCGTCCGTCGTTAGCGTTTCACTTTTTCGACATCTCCTCAAGAACCATAAGAAGGATTGAGTGAAACTTAGTGGGAGGCATTGTAGCAACATGGAGATTCATAATTGCTAAAATCGTTCTGTTTCGATATCCAAGATGGCCTCTATGGCGGCCATTTTGAAATTCTTCAAACGACATCTCCTCCCAAACCGTAAGTCCGATTGAGCTGAAACTTTTTTTTTTTCAGTTACTATTCGTAACCTATTTATTCTCCCTGTCAAATGATATATCAAGGGTCGGGGAGAACCATCCCTTGATATACCTTACAATATAGTCAGCAAATATGATGAAGAAATATGGGTATGACAACTATACAGCTGTATATTATACATCGACATACAGTTGACTCTCGCTATCTCGACCTCGCTTGTCTCGAATAACCGCTTATCTCGAATATCTGGCCCCTGCCTAAACATGAAAATCTAACAACATGTAAAAAATATTGTGGAAAAGAGGAGAAATTGCTCCTAAGGAGCAATTTCTCCTCTTTTCCACAATATTTTCAATATACGTATCTCTAACTTCAAGAGTCCAATTAAGAATATTTTTGTTAAATGTGGTTAATCGAATTAGTTTTTCCTCAGTTCTGCAAATCTGATATGTCGAAGTACGGATATCTCGAAGTATTTCGGAGAGTCCCTTGGAATTCGAGATAACGAGAGTCGACTGAATTTATCTTAATACACATAGCTTCTAACTGTCATATATACATGTTTTAGTTTGGTTTGTATCTGAAAAATTATAAAAAAAAAGAAAGCGGGAAAGAAAGAGGTTATGTTTGGGGTATTCTCCACCTTGGTTCTTCTATTATACTTGATATATAGGATGTTGGGTATGACAGCACTATTGCCAGGTTTCTGCCATCCTCGGTAACCCAGGTGTGATCCATTACGTTACACTTCATTCATCACCCCTGGGACAACTGACTGACGAAACGTCGTTTTCTATGAATATTCATAACACCGGGGAATACCTCAATAGCTAATCAAAATGTCGCTAACATAGCGCTACTCTCTTCTGCGGAAGATTCATTTGTTCTTCTTCCGTTACTAAAAATAACTCAGGAAAACCCGATAAACGTTTTCGTCAGCAATTAATACCATGCCTGGATTGCAACGAACGATATGATTGGATATTCGCAAAACAAACATAGAACGATGACGTTATTTGCGGAGTACGCCAGATAAAAATAGATTAAAATTTCTCATGGAAATACTGAGATCACCAATCAGATGCCCTCATTAATAATTCATGAGGACGAAGAAACGTAAGCGAGTTGTCCCA
Source organism: Anodontia alba (assembly GCA_964016985.1). NCBI lineage: Eukaryota > Metazoa > Mollusca > Bivalvia > Lucinida > Lucinidae > Anodontia > Anodontia alba. Next base: position 28,317,684 of record OZ024831.1, read on the forward strand.
GGGGTGATGAATGAAGTGTAACGTAATGGGTCACACCTGGGTTACCGAGGATGGGTTTCTGCATGTGTGTAGATTTTAGTGTTTAAATTTAAGTGTTTTCAAGTAAGTTTTTATAAGTATTCCACTTTTTTTTTCAAAAATATCTAACTTCTTATTTTTTACTGCTATGCTTTTAAGTGTAAGAGTTTAAGTCTGCGCTTCAAAGCTATTAAAGAGAGTGGCTTATTCAGAAACTTGATGAGAAGCATCACAGTGACACAGAAATTCAAAATTGCTAAAATCGTTCCGTTCCGATATCCAAGATGGCCGCCATGGCCGGCCGTCTTAAAATTCTTCAAACGACATCTCCAAACCCGTAAGTTGGATTGAGCCAAAACTTGACGGGTGGCATCACAGTGACACAGAGACACAGAATTGCTAAAATCGTTCCATCCCGATATCCAAGATGACCGCCACGGCGGCCATCTTGAAATTCTTCAAACAACATCTCCTCCCAAACCGTAAGTCGGGTTGAGCCAAAACTTGATGGGAGGAATTACAGTGACACAGCGATTCAGAATTGCTAAAATCGTTCCGTTCCGATATCCAAGATGGCGGCCATCTTGAAATTCTTCAAACGACATCTCCTCCAAAGCCATGTCGGATTGAACCAAAACGATGGGAGGCATTACAGTGACACAGGGATTCAGCACTGCTAAAATCTCAAAGGTGGCAGCCAAGGCGGCCATCTTGAAATTCTTCGAACAACATCTCCTCCAAAACCAAACTTAAGTCAGATTGTGCCTAAACTTGATGGGAGGCGTTGGAGCGACATAGATTCAGAATTGCTAAAATCGACCCGTTCCGATATCCAAGATGGCTTCCATGGCGGCCATCTTGAAATTCTTCAGACGACATCTCCTCCCAAACCTTCTGGATTGACCCAAAACTTGATGGGAAACATCACAGTGACACAGAAATTCAGAATTGCTAAAATCGTTCCGTTCCGATATCCAAGATAGCCGCCAAGTGGGGGCATCTTGAAATTCTTCAAACGACATCTCCTCCCAAATCATAAGTCAGAGTGAGCCGAAACTTAATGGGAGGCATTGGAGCCCTATAAAGATTCAGAATTACTAAAATAGTTCTGTTCTGATATCCAGGATGGCCGCCATTGTGGCCATCTTGAAATTCTTCAAAGGACATCTCCTCCCAAACCAAAGGTCCGATTCAGCCAAAACTTGAATGGAGGCATCGGATCCACATAGAGATTCAGAATTGCTAAAATTGTTCTTTTCTGATATCCAAGATGGCCGCCATGGCAGCCATATTGAAAGTTTTCAAACGACATCTCCGAAACTGTAAGTTGAATTGAACGGAAATTAGAAGGGAAGCATCGGAGCGGCATAGAGAATCAGAATTGCTTAAAACGTTCCGTTTGGCTATTCAAAGTGGCCGCCTGGGCGGCCGTCTTGACAATCTTGAAACCACATCTGCTCCCTAACCCTAAGACAGATTGAGCCCAAAGTTTGTAGGAGGCTTTGGGGCCACCTGGAAATTTAGAATGGCTAAATTCATTTCGAAGATGGCCGCTTTGTCATCCATCTTGAAAATCTTCAAACAACACCTCCTCCGGCCATCTTGAAAGTCTTCAGTTGTTGTCTGCTCCCGAACAGTAAGTAGGATCGAGCGGAAATGGTGGAAGGCATTGGGGCATCATGGAGATTCAGAATTGCTAAAATGGTTCCTTTCTGATATCCAAGATGGCCACCATGGCAGCCATCTTGAAAATCTTCAAAGCACATCTGCTACCGAACTTAAACATGATGGGAGGCATTGGGGTGTTATGGAAATTCAGAATTGCTAAAATCCTTCTGTTCCAATGTCCAAGATGGCCGCCATCTTGAAATTCTTCAAACCACATCTCCTCTCAACAGTAAGTCAGGTTTAGCCGAAACTTGATGGGAGGCATCGGGGTGACATGGAGATTCAGAATTGCTGAATCATTTAGTTCCAATATCCAAGATGGAGGCCATGTTGGCAATCTTGAAACTTTTAAAACAACATCAGATTCTGAATTGCTAAAGGCAATCGGATCTGATAGCCAAGAAGACCACCATGGCACAATGTAACATATCATGATCAGCCAAATCCAGGCGAGCGATTTCTGGCCCACTTGGGTCTCTCGATTTCGTTTTGTAATCGTGAGCTGCATCAGGATTAAAGGGGAGGATTCGGTCGCGTAAAACTAGTTTAAGCCCCAACCCAGCAGGCACACAACGTTCAAACAACGTCGAGTCAAATTTGTTTGTGTGCATGCTGGGAAGTGGCTGTTTCTGTTGACTACAAATGTAGTTTGAAATTTGGCACCGATATCTTGACTAAATATATTTTACGGGACTAGATACATTTTGATTCTGATTCTGGTCAGTCTTTGTTGTCCCATGAAGAAACTTTACATTTGCTATTCAAAATACGCCCAGTGAAGATTATGACCAGAGTGCGCGAATGTGCAAGCTGATCTGACTCTTCGCTGGGCGAACATGGCCGAAGGTACATTTCTGACGTTGCGGTGCAGTTGCTTCAAAAATATGGCCTCTGCAAAAAAAAAAAAAAAAAAAAAAAAAAAAAAAACCTAGTGGATAGGGGAGTTGACTCTTAATCCATTAGGTTTCTCACCGCTGTGAATCGAGCTTCGCTCGGGTCACATGTGGGAAAGCCAACTTCTGCTTACGGATGGTCAGGTGGTTTTTCCCCCGGGTTCTCCGATTTTCGCCCACCTTTGATGAACGATCGGTTCGATATAAGTGAAATATTCTTGAAAGGGCCGTAAAACATCAAAAAAAAAAAAAAGAAAAAGAAAAAAGGGAAGCCGCCCAAGTTCATGGACACAAAGAACACACAAAAGAACGGAAATTGAAGACTCGATTTTTTTATGCTCCCTGAAGGGAGACCCGAAGGGAGTGCAGGGGAGCATATAGTCACCGCTTTGTCCGTCCTACCGTCCGTCCGTCACACTTTTGTCCGGAGCATATCTCTAAAAGTATTTGTCCGGAGCATATCTCTAAAAGTATTGAAGAAATTAATGAAACTGAATACTATGATAGAGGGCTATAAAGGAAATTGCAGAATGCAAGAACCATAACCCTGTCACCAGTATTTACAAAGTTACTTACTTTCTTAATTTTTGCAATAAAAAGCTAGTCCAGAGCATATCTCTAAAAGTATTGATGGTAATTTAATAAAACCTGGTACGCTGATAGAAGGCTACAAGGAAAAATGCCGAATGCAAGAACCATAACCCTGTCACCAGTATTTACCAGGCTACTTTCCTTCTTATTTTTTGCAATAAAAAGCTTGCCCGGAGCATATCTCTGAAAGTATACGGAAGAGGGAATTAAATGAAACTTGATACATTGATAGAAGGTCATCAGAAAAAGTGCAGAGTGCAAGAACCGTAACTCTATCTCAAGTAATTACACAGTTATTTTCCTTCCTATTTTTTGCAATAGTAAGTTTGTCCGGAGCATATCTCTAAAAGGATTAAAGATAAATAAAAAAAAACTTGATACAATGATAGAGGGCTATGAGGGAAAGTGCAGAATGCAAGAATCATAGCCCTATCGTCAGTATTTATGGAGTTATTTCCCTTCTTAATATTTTTGCAACATTAAATTTGTCCGGTGCATATCTCTGAAAGTATAAAAGAGAATCAAATGAAACTTGATACATTGAGAGACGGCCATGAGAGACAGTGCAGAGTGCAGGAACTCTAACTCTGTTATAAGTAATTACTGAGTTACTTCCCGTCTTAATTTTTGCAATAATAAGCTTGTCCGTAGCATATCTCTTAAAGTGTTTTACTCTTTCACTAACAAAACCCTTCCACTACTATGCATCTTCGGGAGCACCCTTCGGTTTCACCGATTCTCTTGTTCTTGTTTTTTTTTTTTTTTTTTTGTGTGTGTTTTTTTTTTTTTTTGTTTTTTTTTTTTTTGTTGTTTTTTTTTGGGTTTTTTTTTGTGTTTTTTTTTTTTTTTTTTTTGTTTTTTTTTTTTTTTTTTTTTTTGTTTGTTTGTTTGTTTGTTTGTTTTTTTTTTTTTTTTTTTTTTTTTTTTTTTTTTTTGTTTTTTGTTGTTTTTTTTTCATATAAAACATGCAGTTTCAGTGGCTTAAGCGGTATTCATTCGATATTCAATGTAGCCAGAATTGGCTCAATGATCCCAAAGGAAATAAATAAATAATTACTCTGCACAATGATGAAGTACGGGGAGACGTTTTACGGCCGCCACACGGGCGGCACTTAACACCAGAAAGTCACCAAAATCCCAGTTACACTATTTGACTGTTGATAGAGTTGATTATAAATCTCCAGTGTAAATACGAAAAGGATGTGGTTCTCATTTTCAGAAACTCGCAGCTTCAATGGAAAATACAGATTTTGATCAGAACTAAAATGACCTGGTAGATCACGCTGGTGTTGTGAGTATTGAGATGTTATGCCAAGAGGAATATCAGCCAAAATACCCTGTTGTTGTGGAAGGTGACGTTCCCGCAGCACTAAAGAAACTGAACAATAACAAAGCAGTTGATGTGACGGGCCTTACCAGCGGGCATTTTAAACTGACAGTATAGAATATGTACCCACAAGCGTCATCAACATGAGACGACATACAAGTTGCATGGTCATATTCTCCAGGTGGTAGACAGCGCGAAGAATCTGGTAGTAACAATCAGCAGAGATCTACAGTGGGAGTCGCACATTGAAAACGTCGCTGCCAGAGCCAACGGCTTCCTTGGACGCAGCCTATACAACTGCATCATTAAACCACCTACTGCGCACGGGTCCGACCTACAGTGAAATATGATTCAGCCATCTGGGACCCCTATCTGAATACAGATGTCAACAGACTAGAATAGGCCCAGAGACGAGGGACACGTTTTTTGTACATCGTAATTATTGGGAAAGAACGCCCGGATGTGTCTCCAGGATAATGCAGAACTCGGCTGGCAGTCGCTTGTAGAAATATGTCGAATTTACCTTAACGTGGATTGAAAGGCGTCAATGCAGGCTCCATCCCCCGCTTTAATGACAAGCGTACCAGAGGGGCACGTACACCACATCTATCAACCAACAGCAATCCAGCCAGTGTACAAATACTCTGTCTATCCAAGAACAATCCAGTATGCTAATAGATTGCCACACATTGCAACCGACAGTAAGACCTTGAAAAAGTTCACAGCTGCCATCAAGCCTCAGTTGGTAACTGGCGTCCTCGTTGTTCCAAAATAGGTAGATATAATTCTCCACCTGTTTCCTAAATCACATTGTACATATATATCCTGCATGGTCTTATCAAAGATGTGTCTCATTCAATGACAATACAGGCAAGTTTGGTTCAGTCAGACAATGGTGCTTTCTTCCACTAATTCCCTACAATACCTTCCTTATTCCGTCATTTCTTGATAGTTTCCTACAACACTAGGCTACCCTTTCTTTAAAACAGGTGTGTAGGGGTACGTAAACTCACCGGATCGGGCTTAATAACCGGATCAGACCTCGAACTTACCGTTTTTTAGCCTCTTTTAGTTTGCATGCCTTATTTTTCAATAGATAGTTTGTCTAACAGATACATTACAGTACTATTTGAAATTAATGATCTTAGAAAGCTGTAGGTCGAGAAATACCACGAGAAATAGACAGAATCGGACCTGGAGCATCCAGGTTGGGTTGCTGTTGTTTAGCGTGTTCATTGTAATTTCTGACAGTTCTCTGAGAGAGACACATGTATCCAGGAGATACTACAATAATAGTAGAACTATATTGGATTTAGCCAAAAAAAAAACAAATCCTGTTATGATGACAGGACATATGCATCCTGCAAGACTGGGATCAGCTTGTGCATCCACATGGCCTATCATAGCCTTCGCTATGTATAGTGTGTTCTATGTATAGTTAAGGACATGCGGTTCTTCATGCGACCACTGAAGGCCGACTAGACTGTGCAGATGCGCAGGCAGATCTTAGCGAACATGGAAATTGTAGGATTTGCTGTGCCCGGGCTCAAATGATATGAACTGTCAAGCCATGTAGACCCTGATTAAACGTCAGGTTCTGTGGCATCTGATCTGTGTCTACACTGTTTGCCAGTGTCCATTTATGGGACGCTAGCCGCAAACGGGTTTAGCAGGAATATTTGATGATGGTTGATCTGGGTCTACACTGTTTGCCAGTGTCCATTTCATGGGACGCTAAAAATAATGCAGCCTGCACAAATACCTATACAGTGCTAAGCAATGATTCTGATCGGCTGCGCCAAGCAGTGACCCTAATCATCCTGCACAAATACCCATGCAGTGCTAAGCAATGATTCTGATCGGCTGCACCAAGCAGTGACCCTGATCATCCTGCACAAATACCCATAGTGCCAAGCAATGATTCTGATCATCCTGCACAAATATCCATACAGCGCTAAGCAATGACTTTGATCTACCTGCACAAAATCCATACAGCGCTAAGCAATGACTGATAGAGGTGAAACGATTCACTGAAATTGTATCGTATCGTGATACTTTTTCTGACGATACATGTATCGTATCGTGAGGCAAGTATCACGATATCTGACGATACGCCCAAAAGTGCAATTTCCAAAGAAAATGATAGCTTTAACATATTTCAAGACCATTTTTATAACAAATTACAAAGATCTAAAACGTTACTGATCACTGCAATACACTAGTCACTTATATGACAAACAGGGGCATCTTACACAGGCATTGGTACACAAGAATGAACCTCTGAGATGGTTTTGAACCTGTTTTTCTAGAGTATTAAAACTTTCAAGTTAAGACTTATGCATGAAAATAGTATCGTGATACGTATCGTATCGTGAGGCAAGTATCGCGATACCTAAAATATCGTGAGGTGACTGTATCGTTACAGCCCTAGACTCTGATCGGTCTGCGCCAGGCAGTGATCCTGATCATCCTGCACAAATGCCCATGCAGTGCCAAGCAATGACTGATCAGCCTGCACAAAGACCTATATAGCGCTAAGCAATGACTGATCGGCCCGCGCCAATCAGTGACCCTGGTCATCCTGCACAAATACATGGCCAAGTAATGACTGATCAGCCTGCACAAATACCCAACATGCTCGTCCCTACCCATCGGCGCAAACGAGATAACTTTTGTGTCTTCCTGTTTGCCTTCAAACAGACCAAACTTTATCTGAAAATGGGACAAATCTGAAAGGAAAGAAAATTGCTCATAAGGTAGGCAAACTCCGTCTTTTTAGAGTTGTCAAGAGGCAGAACAAGCCATTTTTTACAGAGTTACCTCCCCTGAAATTATAACCATTACTCTTAAGTATGCATAGTTACAAACATTTATCTCCATACTTTTCAACAAAAAAAAAAACTTTATATGAAAAAGGGACAACTTGAAAAAGAAAATATTTTCTCCCTCTGCCTATGGGAGCATTTTCTTGTTTTTTAGTGTTGTCCGATTTTCCAGAGGTACATCGACCAATTTTTAACAGAGCTGTCTCCCCTGAAAGTGTATTCATTACCCTTAAATATAGATAGTTACAAACATTTTTCACCATGTACTTCCATTAACAGAAACAAATCTAGAATCCATGTGGACAACTCTCTCTCTACACCAAGAGTATGCACTGTTGCATTTGAAACCGTCCATACGGTGTGCCGTAAAAATGCCAGAGATAAAAATGCCATATGGAAAAAAATGTCAGAGGAAAAAAATGCCATAGGTAAAAATGCCACAGGCTACCTGGTAAAAATGCCATAGGAAATAATGCCATAGGTAAAAATGCCAGAGATAAAACCTTATACAAGTTTGTTCTTTATTTGTCTCTCATGTAACACAATTTGACAGCATCATGGGAAGTTTTTCTACACTACACTGTTTCTTAACTGTTTTCCACTCAGTTTTTCAGCCACACCAACAGCTGTGAAATGGACTACCGTAATAACTCTGAGTATATATTGGGACAGATAGGCTTCTGCAAACAGTGTAGACCCAGACCAGACGCACAGAATGCAGCATCAGGGTCTTCACTGTTTGCAATACATACAGCAATAGTTCAGACACATCGAGAGGTAGTAGAATGGACTATTTCAAATTTTAGGACAATAGTGGTAAGTAGATGAGGCTTCCCAATACTTGGAATAGGGTAGTTTAAGGGTTAGGACAAGAATGGTAAGGCTTTAAGGTGCCTATTTAGAGTAAATGCAGTATTATTCTGAAAATGCAACAAAAGTACTCTCATTTTGACTGGCTAATTTCGAAAACAAAAATAATAATAAATAAATAAAAAGTAAAACACAAAATATCTGATAAGCTTGGTCAAATGGTTTGCAATAAACCAAAAAGCTTGTATTTTGGGTTCAAGACAAATATCCAAAATCACAGGATTCAACATTTCATGTAAATGGCCTCACATAAAGTGTCAAATCCTTTTTTTGTTGAAAAAATTATGAAAATATCTGCAATGTAATTTACCAGGATTAACCCTTAAAATGCTAAACAAAATTGTTCATGACATTCAATTTTTTTTTTAATTGTTTTTCAGAGAAAAAAAGACCTGCATTTCCATGTTTAGTGGATCACGTGCCTAGTGGATGATCTGCTAGGCAGATGATTCACATGAAATGTCACGTTATTTTTCCTTATGGAAGTATATATCTATGGCAATTTTTCCTATGGCATTATTACCTATTGCATTTTTCCAGTAGCCTCTGACATTTTTACCTCTGGCATTTTTACCGACAATCGTCCATACGAGTACGTATTAATATTTGTTTCGATTAAGATCAAACAACTTTTATGTTGTCCTTTTTCTCTTCCATCTTTATCTAAAAATGGGACAATTTTAAAAGGAAAATATTTGCTCCATATATAATTAAACAATGTATATTCAAAAAGGCATACATGTTACTTAGAACAAAGTAGCATAGGTTGTAAAAAAAGGACACTGTAAAATTGAAAAGATGTAGGACGTATTATCAAAAGGCATACATGCTATTCAGAACAAATTAGCATATATCTTACAATGTGCGGTTTACCCGGCTAATCGCCGCTTATACGTATTATTCTGATGCGACAATATAAAAATGCACATAAAGGTTTGAGTAAATGAATTTTGACATAGCAATTTCTAAAACAAGGAAACAATAAAAGCTGTCTAAATCATGTATATTATAAAATTATATATGGTTAAAATGTTAATAAAACGGACAATAAACAAAGCTAAGTTCAGGTGAGGATGCGCAGGTTTCAACATGATCTTTGTATTAATTGAAAACACACAGGAATAGAAATTAGCCGCTCCTACACAAGCATGGGCTCCTTAACAGCAAGGAACGGCATGCGCGCCAATTTCTTTTCCTGTGGTTTTCAATCATAAATTACTGAATGACCTTTGATCTGTACATATTTAATTCATTTATGCAATATGTCAAGACTGAATTTATCCTCTAATTTCGATCATTCATTCATTCATTCATTCATTCAACTCGTATAACTGAGCAAATTCACAGCAGTTAGGACAACGACAAGCGGTTTCTTTTGACGTCTATGGGTTATTTTATCCATTCGAATGACCATCTTTAATTGAATAATATCTGTTTAATTATCGACTCAAAGGGTTAACAGTCTGATTATCGCGTCAGACAAGGATTAGCCAACAAACGCACATATGGTTACGCAAGACAATCAAAAAGGTGTACAATCTATCTATCTATCTATCTATCTATCTATCTATCTATCAGAAACATTTTCTAAATAATAATCTTAACCGACAATCTATCTATCTATCTATCTATCTATCTATCTATCTATCTATCTGTCTGTCTATCTATCTCAGACACAATTTCTAAATAATAACCTTAGACTTGGCATTTTCATTTTGCGTAACTTCTGTCTACTTCAACCAATGTAATAAATAAATAAATAAATAAATAAATAAATAAATAAATAAATAAATAAATAATATTAGTATAAGTTCAGATCATAACTGCAGAATCTTCTTAAATGTTTAATGTGGTTGGGACACTTTAATATCACTAACATCAAAAAAAAAAAAACGAAAACGAGGGGAAAAAAGTTAAAAATGATAAGAAAAGTAGGAAATATCACCAAAATCTGGGCCCGATCCGGTCCTATCCTGTTATTACGCCCGGTCCGGTGAATTTACGCACCGGGTGTGAAGCACGGTTATCGGACGCGGCACTGGTGCACAGGGGACACGACTACCATGTAAATACCTACTACGGTGATGAGCGAAAACTCGTCGTAAATAAATTATCCGCAAACAAAGCCGCGAGATAAAAATGGTTAAATCGATGCATTGGCAAAACTGGTTGAAATATATCGTAAAGGCTGGTAAGTTCTAGGAATGTGCACTCCAGATTAAGGTCGAGAAGCTTGAAAAGTAATCAATTTCGATAAAATTCACTGGACCAAAATAGAACCCACCGGCCGGTGTTACATGCAATTTTTACTGAAAAAAATGCTCTATGTTCTGAGCAAAAATGTAATTCACCCTTATTCTTCTGTTCACTATTTACGCAATTATAGGTAGTCTTACTTCATAGCTTCACTTCTAGAAACAAGGCTTACTTTAAGTCACAGATTCACCAAACAGGTAGGGGAGATAAATTTGTCCTTTCAAGGCAAGAGGACGGAACTTCTTATTCTTTTGGTTTCTGGTCAACTCATACCTGTGTCAACTCAAACCCATTTTTTGGTCAACTCGTACCTGGTCAACTTGTACCTGTGTCAACTTGAACTGGCCTTGTCAAATTTTGGGTAAGGTAGTATCATATATCCAAAGAGTCATTCTGCATAGCTCCAGATAATAGGAATATCCAGGTAAACATTTTCCTGATTTCTCCGGTCGGGTATAAAAGCCAAGTCCGATCCGATCCGCCGATCATTTGTCTGCTGATCATAAATTTTGTTTTTGTCATTTTATCTAAACTATGATTCAAATGTCCAGTATATCAGTTTTATATTATCAAAACATTGCTTAATTAATATTCGACAAAAGATATTTCTTTTTTCACTGCTTTTGGATTTGATTTTTAAGCAGTTTTCTGTCTTCTAGGGGTATAAAAGCCAAGTCCAGTAAATAAAAAAAAAATCATAGTTTTCTCAGTAGTGAAGTTAGTAGTGATGGGTTGATGATCGAAAGAACTCGAAAATCGATCGATTTCTCCCACATTTCAAGCGCTCGAGCTGAATCCTAAATTTTCGATTAATCGAAATACGAAAAGTGCCGAAAATAGCCGAAGTTACTTTCTCTTTTGTTTTCCGAGATACGATGACGCAATTTGAAACGAGAGTTAGGTATCAATTATTTTTTGCATTACCAGCTAAATTTTATCACAGTGGTGATAAGAATAATAAATAAAATGGTTTTTTAGTTGTCTCAGCGGTGTTTTGCTGTTTGAAACATTTATGCGGATGATTAAAATCCTTCGAATTTGTCAGTTTAGCTTTTCTTGTCTTCTTCAAAATGGCGGACAGACAGCAATGGATATCCGGGGCAAAAAAACCAGATCAAGAGTTTGGAAGTACTTCGGCTTCCGTAAAATCGGTGAAGGGCCCCCCCACACCCACAAAAGATAATCTAGATATGTCAAAGGCGATCTGCCGCATTTGCAGAAAGGAATATGCATATAAAGGTTGGCAATCGCCACTTTTTTCATGATAAGATGTAGCTTTTCATAAAACGGGAAACTTGGAAACTATCAAATCTGCGAGGTCTCTACTTGCTTTAAGTTTAAATGACATAATATAAGCAATCCAAGTTTTTCATGCAAGTGATTAGAGATTTCTATAAAGTATGATTATGAAATATTTACGTCACATATAAATTCTTTTTTCTGGATGGAGTGGAAGTCTTGTCAAGAATGCACACCACATTCAAATAATACCCAAAAGAGAGGCTATAAATTCCTTTGGCTGACATGATCTGGTATCTGCCAGATTTGTTTAGTAGTAGTTCCCTCTGTCTTTATCGTTATGATTTAAGAATATTGAGTAGATCTAAAGATCAAAAACTTCACAGAACATCTTATATATCTATCTTATCTATCTATCTGTCTATCAATCTATCTGTCTTTCTATCTATCTATCTATCTATAGCCGAGCTGCTGGCTAGTGCAGTCAGTAAACTTTGACACATGTAAAGACTTAAGGGTGTAAAGCTGTAAAATGTTATATATACACAATGCTCATCAACCGATTTCGATTAGATTATTAGTCACTTGCTATGAACCGATTATCGATTATGAAAATCCAACCGATTCCCATCACTAGAAGTTAGTATATACAGATATCAGCTTTGTCTCAGAGAATAAATGGTCACTAGAACACAATTAGTTTCTTGTATAGGAAAATTATGCCATAAATAAGCTGTTTTAGCCTTTTTTCTGTCCATCTTTGCTTTGCACGCGTATACTATTCTAAAAATAGAAAGGACAGACCGCAACGAATATGAAAGATACAAAATGACCCAACTACTACTATAAAAAAAAGACAGGGAAGAAGACGAAAAAGGAGAAATAACATTAATATAGATATTAATATCTATTAAATATTCTTAAAACACTATCTTCTGCGGTCAGAAAATTCCCCCATTCGTCTCATTTCAGGACGTTGTTGTAAGTAACGTCATTGTTTACAGGCGTCTAATTTGGTAAACAAACGGGGAAAAAATGATTTTATTGAAACATATGCCTGTGCTTATTGAATCACAATGCACATGAACTAAAATTTCAGCATTTGTAGTTAAGTCTGTTCTATAAAAGGACAAAATAGAGACAAAAAATCAAGAAATCTCTCTCGGCTATTTTTCTTCCGAGCTTGGCTTTTATACCCCTGAAACGAGAAAAAATCACTCTCAATAAAAAACTAGAACAATGATTTTAATAATATCATCGCTGTAAATTACATTTATATAATATGATCATATAAAACTCATATACTGGACATTTGAATCATAGCTTAGATATAATGACAAAAATAAAATTTATGATCGGCAGAAAAATGATCGGCGGATCGGATCGGACTTGGCTTTTATACCCGACCGATTTCTCCACAAAAAAAAAGTACAACCATTGGGTACTCATTAGAAGGGTTTCTCTGAGGCGGTACCTAGATTTACCGAAACGAAGCCGAAATACCGAAACGAAACCGAAATACCGAAACAGGCTATTAAAAATATAGGGAATATGCTGTTAGTTAGTAAATGCTGGTGCGAAATGGATAACAAAGTATTTTCCTAAATAAATATAATGTATAAACATACATACAGCATAATAACCACACTAAAGAGGAAATTAATAGCAAATGAATAAGCCTCATTAATAGGACGCCTCCGAAATACCGGAACCGACTATTAAAAATATAGGGAAAATGCTGTTAGTCAATAATTTTGCGGCGATATGAATAAAAAAATATTTTCTCAAATAAATACAATATATAAACATACATACAGTATAAAGTCTGCAGTGAGGAGGAAAATAATATCAAATGATTATGCCTCATTTACTGTGACGCCTCCGAAATACCGGAACGGACCATTAAAAATAGATACATGCTATTAAAACTCTTATTAATAAGTCATTGTGCTTGTTAACGTAATTCTCTGTTTCATTCTATCAAAATTAGTCACATTGTGTCTCATTTATGCACATATGCGTTTCAATTACTAAGAATATCAAAACAAAACCAGTGTCCTAAATGTAAATTGGACTCTTTCCCTATATTTTCAATAGTCCGTTTCGGTATTTCGGTTTCGTTTCGGTATTTCGGTTTCGTTTCGGTAAGTCTAGGTACCCTCTCTGAGGCAGCTCTATTGAATATCCACAACATATAGTTTCATGGAGAAATAAGCAAAATACCAAAACTCGTGATGAAAATCATCTGGAGCTGTGTTCATTGTTTGCTCAGTCATTGGGTGCTGGGTCAACTCGGCACATAGCAAACTCGGCACATTGCCAACTCAGCACATAACCAACTCGGCCCATACCATCTCAGCACATAGCAAACTCGGCACATAAATATATATATAACTGTACATTTATGCGTCTGTTTCTAGAGGTATTTTATACTTTTTATAGATAATTTTAAAAAGAAAAAGCTAGAAAATATAAATTTATGTTTTTCTCTCTCTCTCTCTTTTTTTTTTTTTTTTTTTTTTCAGATTAATTATATCCTAAACCATTCAGTAGGGATGAAAAAGACATAATTGTTACTCTAATAATTTGATTACTGAGATATACAGGGGTATATACCAGTTTTTCTTATTTACACTGTGTATACTTCAAGTTAGAAATCAGAATGTATTTTTTTCAGCAGACAGAGGGAAAATATCAGAGTTTTTCAATTACTAATAAATCTTTGTGTTGCTAATTGTTTAATTATACAGTTAATTCTAGATGAAAAAAGCGAATTCAGGAAGTCAGAATTGGTTTGAAACTGTAAAGTGAATATGGTGCACAAAATGAAACGAGCCTTTCCTGGAATCACCTGACTTCTATCAGACATCCTTTTCAGTTAATAAAAATCTACAATAGGTTTAACCCTTTGATAAAAGGGGATATACTTTTTTGTTTCTTATTTTTGCTCTAAAAATCATGAAAAGTAGACTATTGATCTCCATTACCCTTCATTGCATATGCAAACAGCGAAGGTTCAGGCGACCCTGCGCATCCACACAGTCTTGCCAAAACCTTTACTGTTTGCTCACCTAAGCTGTAAGTTATGGGGAACATTCAGCCAAAGAACCAAAGTTCTAGACCTGCTGAGGGGCTGAGCATGCACACTGAAACATTGACCATCCCAATCACTCTTTTTTCTCCATCGTGGGTGTATTTTTCTTATTTCCGCTCTGTAAGATAGTCTGAGGGAACTATGTACTCCGCTTCAATATTTGAGTCCCGTCGTAAGATTCCATCCACCCCGCCTCGGGTGAAAAAAAAACAAAAAAAGAAAAGAAAAAACCCCTGCAAACTGCATATACGAACAACAAAGGTGCAGACCAACCTGCGCATCCACGCAGTCAGATCAATGCTGCTGTAGTTCAATACTTGGAACGAATAATTAATTAGGCTGCTGTATGCCAAAATGTGTTGTTTTTGAGACTGAGTAGGCCAGTTTTTGTCTAACCTGATCGGTCGGAACCCGCGAAGACAAGTTTTCTCACGACGAAGCTCAAATAGTAAACATGTGGTTTCTAGGAGTATATTTATTTCTGCTCAAAATCGTAGATTGTAGTAGCTCGGGAGAATCGCGGCTATGCAGATTATAAATATTTGCCACCTTTAAGTTTAGATGATTAAAATTCAAAGGCAACCTTTAATTGGTTGTTTGTAACGGTGGATTAAAGTATTCAACATAACAATAGATAATTGGGCTAATCAGTTAATTAAGGGCTGAGTTTCTATAGGCTGAGTTTGCTATGTGCCGAGTTGTCCCACAATCCAGTCATTGCATACCTTGCCTTTAACACTTATCATGCTATGGGCAGAATCAGCAGATGACAAACTGGCGATATTTTTTCCTAGAAAATAGGATCTGGAATGTCATGCAAATTATCTCCTACCTTTGACCCAATATACACTGGACTAGTAACACTATGGTACAAATTATCTCCTACCTTTGACCCAATATACACTGGACTAGTAACACTATGGTACAAATTATCTCCTACCTTGGACCCAATATACACTGGACTAGTAACACTATGGTACAAATTATCTCCTACCTTTGACCCAATATACACTGGACTAGTAACACTATGGTACAAATTATCTCCTACCTTTGACCCAATATACACTGGACTAGTAACACTATGGTACAAATTATCTCCTACCTTTGACTCAATATACACTGGACTAGTAACTATGGTACAGGTATTGTATTGGAAATATGTTGTTGAGTTTAGTTTTCATTTTGTATGATGGTTTGAATACTCAATTTCACCTAATGTCTGAGATTTGTTTTCAAAAAGCAATAGTTCAATATATTACCTTTAAGACTGCAGAATTATATTTAAGGAAAATCAAACATATTTTGTAAACATCAACAAGGAACGTAGGTGCCCATTTTAGCCATTTTCGGCACTTTTAGCAAAAATTCATCTGAAATTCACCCAAAATTGATGGTATACCTCCAATTTTATTAATTGTGTCTTAACATTTTTGGACCAGACCTATTAAAAACAATTTATTACAACTTCAGTTATTATCCAAAATCATTTTTAATGACCATAGTGCTGTAAAACAGAGCTAAAATCAAGCCAAGACAACATATTTTGGCAGTTCTGTTAGTGACAAGTCCGAGTATTATTAGGTCTGAAGCAGTGAGCTCCTACCCAAAGAGACAATTTGCATGAAGTGTAAAATCTGCAAAACAAAAAAAAAATACAAAATGTTGTTTGATGTAATTTTTACCCAGCATGCAAAAGTGTTAAAAGACAGGGATTACATGTACTTCATTGGAGGCTTGCAAAACTGTGCCCCATTGTAGACTGAACATATGGAGTGTCTGCATTGTTTACATCTCATCTGATAGTCTTTAAGGTCATTTGCCAGCAGCAGTTGTCAGACTATGGGAGCTCGTAAACTATACATCACGCTGTGTTCACTGTCCTCAGGTTGTGTGACTAATTCAGAGATATGTTAACTTAAGGCACATCTGTCCAAACTCAACAGACGCTGGTCATGTTGTGCACATCATGCGGCACAACCAGGGCCTGCAAAGGTCCAATTATAGAATAAAATATATTACTACTTGCATATACTTCACATCCCAGGCTATTAGTGAAAAGGGTGGACCCAGATCTGACACCCTATCCTGCATATTCAAACTAAGTCTGCACTGCCTTCCAAGATCTGTCTGTCCAAACAGAGCGGACCCATGTCACGCCATGCACACCTTACAGCACAATCAGGATCTGCACTTCTCCAAATATAGATTCACATGAAACCAGTATTGGCAACTTCAAAATAATCAGTTTTTGGTAAAAACATGTTTTATACTATATATGGGCCTTAGCATTCAAATAAATAAATAAATATTAGCCTCAAAATAGCTAATAAATGAAATTTGTATTACCTGTCTTGCAAATACGATGCTGCCAGTGGTCGCAGGCATCACAACTTACAGCATGCTGACTCGACCAACAACCTTGCTACATGAAGTGCAAAGATCAGAAATTTTGATTTTATTTAAAGCTTTTGATACGTATGAAGATAACACAAAAAGATGAATGATCCTTAGAGGATTCTGAACTTCTTATATACATGTATCTAGTAATTGGCAGATAAAAAGAAAAAAAGTACACAAAAATTGATAACCCTTAAAGATTCTTGCTTGTCATTAGGCTCCGCCAAAACAAAAACAACAGCTCGCTGACAAAATCGAAGTAATCAAAAACAGTCTTCCATTAAGGACAAGATTAAAGAACCCGTATCGAAAATCTTTTTTCACACCTACATTAATCGGTGCATGTTTACCTAATGTGTCAGTTAAGGATTCAAAATAATGATAAATAAATTACTTTTATGGTATCGACAATCGTTTATCACAACCAAATTAATATATGTATGCACATGTTTAACTAATGTGTCTCATAATGGCTGCATCATAATATTGAGTAACAAAATCTGCCTAGCTACCTACCTGTCTGTCTGTTTGTCTGTCAGTCCAGTATCTATTTTTACAAGGTAGGATTTAACCAAACTAGGTACGAGTTAAATAAAGTAGGTACAAGTTGACCAAACTAGGTACGAATTGACTTGGCGGGTACAAGTTGACCAGACAACAGGTACGAGTTGACCGAAAATAGGTACAAGTTGACTAAGGTACAAGCTGACTCGGGTATGAGTTGACCAGTTACCATTCTTTTTGTTCAACTGTTTCTTGCAGGGAGGTGATCCGCAGTACCCACAGCATGCTTTTATAAAGTACAGGCAGATAAAATTACATCAGCTGTAATCAGTTATCTCATGGATGGTACATAAGCTGTAATCAGTTATCTCATGGATGGTACATAAGCTGTAATCAATTATCTCGGATGATAATCAGGGGAACTAGCTCAAAATTGTATTGTATCAAAAATGAATTTTTCCCATGCCACATCTGGGACCTCTCGAGGTAGTGGCATCAAAATTTGACAAAGTATTACATAATTTGTCTGTGATGTCAAAACACTGAGAAAATGCAGATCCTTTGTCGATTTGGTGATGGTCGCCTACACTATTAAATGACTTGTTTGGCCTGCAATGAATCTAAGAAAATTAGATCCTATTTGGAATAGCATTGTAAGAATTCTGAAGGCCAAAGAAAAAAAATAGGTGTATTTAGGGTAACCCTTCCCTACCTATTTTTTCTGTTTTTCTAGTGACTCCATAGCTTTTTTTTTCTTTTTTTTTTTTTTTGCTTTTTTTTTTTTCTGAAAACAAAAATATGTATAAAAAAAGGTTTCACTGAGAAAAAAAATATTTGTGCTAAATATTTGGATAAGTAGGTCTGAGTGTAGACCTGGATCAGACTGCTCTGATGGGAGTAGCCTGATCAGGGTCTACACTGTTTGTCATTCTGTCAGTACTTTTAGACATATCAAAGAGTTGTCCTACTTGGTAATTAAAATTTTTATGTGAATTATGGTGCTGAAGTCCAAAAGTATTTGGTAATTATGACCAACATAATTCTACATATATACATGTATATATACCTCAGTGGTCCCATTTATGGCATGTCCAGAGGGAACACGGGCTGACCGCCAGCAGTCAATTAAAAACAATTTGATTTTTATCCGGAGGTCAATTCGAACGTTCCCTATTATTAGTATTCGTAGGCTGCAGGAAGGTCACAGGTAAGATAATTCTTGTCCAAAAACATATCTTAAAAATCAGAGAATGACATTCTATCAGTTTTTTGCACCTGCATGTTCATACCAAGTGTTATTGAAAGGTTTTAAGCCATTTCGTCGCAATCATTTTTGCTCCACACGCTCACTGGTGAAATCAAAAGTAGAAAGTCAGCAAGCACAGGTGTATTTGCTCTGATTGTGCAATGACAAGCTTCCAGTGAACTATTATTGTTGCAGTCAGATATGGCAATACCATGTCTGCTTCCAAGACATACTTTTATAAAACTACACATTTTCCCTACAATGTTCAGGCCATTTTTTGCACCGGAGATCAATTTGAAAACGAGGTGGTCAATTTGACTAATGGATATTATAATGGAAAATGATTTCTGAGCGAAAATCATGAAATATGAATTCTTCAAATTGACCACCGAGTTCATTTTTCGTGTGCTATTGATTTCGAGGCTATCTGAGAATTTATGTGAATATATCGAGTACCAGGTCATATTTGATGGCTGATTAAAGGGAAATTGTAAACGAAAATGCTAAACTGTGTTTCAGAAGAGGCTATTTGTAAAGAGAATGTGAAGTTTGAGTACTTTGGCAGCCTGAATATGGCTGTCACTCTTTCCAGAAAACCGACCCAATGACTTTATACTGAACGTAACCCCAAAACAACATTAAGAATCATATTTCATGATTTTCGCTCTAAAATCATTTCCATTATAATCTCCATTAGAAAATTTCATACTACACTCAACCCAGATCAAACTCTTCTTAAAGAGCAGTTTGATAGGGGTTTACTCTGTTGATCATTCAGTCATTACTTTTAAGACACATTGCAGGCTTGTTAAAATTTTATGGTAATTATGATGCTGAGTCCTGATATGTTGGGTACCATATTTGCTCTAAATATTGTGACACCTTAACACCTTACCATACTCGTCCTATTTCTATGGTCATTCTCACCCTTCCGCTGATTCAAGAAGGGCAGTTGTCAGTTTTTGGCGAAAGAATGTGCACAATACAGGTGAACAGCTTAGAGGACTAAGCCTTCCCAGTAAAAGTGTGGTTAGGTTGACCGTGCTCGACATGACCCCATTGGGTTGACTGGGCCGTAAAACCTCAACACAAACAGTACTCATCCTATAATTTGTGAAAATCTCTTCCACTACCTCTTGAAGTGCTTAAAATATTGCTGGCTGAGTGGCAAATAGTGTAGACTCTGATCAGACGTGGCATTTTGGGCATCTAATGTGGGTCTCTACTGTTTGCGGAGGCCTATCTGTCACAATACTTAGTGTTATTACAGTAAATATGATGTATTTCTGTTTAAAACAAAAAAAAATGTAACAGAAAAAGAAAAAAATTCTACTTACCTTACCCACATTTCTCGACATGTTGCCCTTAACACACACATTTTTATTGGCTTCAAGATGTAATGTAATCCTTGCTGTGCTGATTAAAGTAATATGCCACACCTATTTCTAATTTTCAGCCAATCAGATTACTTGATCCAGGCTGTTGATACAAATTCACATACGTAATGACAAATGGTGCAGATCCAGATCAGTTGGTTTCTTCAGAAACCAACTGATCTGGATCTACACTATTTGCAGACAGGGTATATCCAGGTTCAGCAGGACAGAGTTGAGATAAATTTTATTTCAAGTTCATACTGGATTTGTACAAAATTTCAGGTGATGGCTGAAGCTGCTGTATATGTAGCAGCGGAGCAGACACAGCTTATTACGCGTATTGAAGGAGAAACTTGCTATCAAAGACTGTCACTACTGGTATCCAGTTGACCTTTGCTGTAAGTTTTCCATAAAGCATTATCTTATATCTTTTCAACATCTCTTGGAAAGACTTTTAAATGAAAATATTTTGTTCTGGTTGACCATGTCCTATCAGAAACCATTTGTCTTTTCTGTTTCTGTGTTTTGTTCTTTAATACATGTATTTACAGAAAAATTAGAGCTACGGCCAAAAGTTGGTCTGACCTATGCAATTTCAATAGTAAAGTGATTTTTTGGAATTTTTGTTTAAGAAAATATTGTTTACTTTTCTTTGCTGAATTTTGAATTATTGATGTTTTACAACAATATTATGAAAATTTCAGAAAAAATGAAAAAGTGGAACTTGTTGAAAATCTGGCTCAAAGTTACTTACCCTATAGATTTCTGCATGATTTGGCTTCATTTTTACCATAGGAAAAAGTGAAGATATTTGATTTTTTAAAAACCAATGATTAGAATAAAACTTTTTGTACATTGGTAGTTACGACAAATAGTTTTGCTTTAAATCATAACAAATGTTTGCAAATTTACTTCTTCTGTGTAAAGCGTCAAGCAAAAAAACGACTTTCTGAAAGATGTCGAAAGCACAATAGTATCTTTCTTATGCCCCTACATGTACCATCATCATGGCAGGAGACATAGTTTTTGGGTTGTGCTGGTGTGCATACATCACAGCTGTAGATAAGGTACTTTTTAACCGGAAAAATATCGAGTTTTTTATTTCTGCACAAAAACGTGGGTTCTCATTAGAAGCACCTGTACACAAAAACATATGTTGTTCGACTCATTAGAAGTAGTTTGCTGAGGCCCACAACATATGTTTTTGTGCAGAAATAAGGAAACTATTATCTGAATAACCCTGTTATCTGGAGCAGTGGTACTTATTGTAAGTATGATAGCTGGGCAATGTTTTCATGGCGAAAGACAAGGATACTCTAGTCGAAACTGTATAGAAATCATAGACGAATCAGCATTTGGAAGCCATGGCTGAATTGTATGTTCAAAACATTGTGATAATGAGTAGTGTTATGATGAGACTAGAGAGTATGAAGTGTGAGTTAGGGTATTTAACCTTTGTCCTGCTGAATAAATTAAGATGCCACACCCTTTTCAAATTTTCAGCCAGTCAGATTACTTGATCCAGATTGTTGATATAAGTTCACATACTGAATGGCAAACAGTGCAGATCCAGATCAGTTGGCTTCTTAGAAGCCAACTGATCTGGATCTATACTGTTTGCAAAGGCAGGGTATATCCGGGTTCAGCAGGACAAGGGTTAACCAACACAGGGAAACTAAGTTACCAATTTCGAAAAAGGACATTTAAATTACCTCCTTTTCAAAGATAATTTGCTGTCCTCCCCATATTGGTTAAATAGATACCGGTTTTTCATATAGACCTACAAATAAGAGG
Source organism: Anodontia alba (assembly GCA_964016985.1). Lineage (NCBI taxonomy): Eukaryota > Metazoa > Mollusca > Bivalvia > Lucinida > Lucinidae > Anodontia > Anodontia alba. The sequence goes on from OZ024831.1 coordinate 28,339,782, forward strand.
GGTATCCAGAAATTTTTATTTTTCTCATAGCTACAGATGAGGGGGTATCCACATAATATTTTTCTTATTTCTCCACGAAAATATATGTTGTGGGTACTCATTAGAAGCACCTCACCGAGGCACTTCTAATGATTACCCACAACATATGTTTTTGTGGAGAAATAAGAAAGATATCAGCATTATTCGGAAGAAAAAAGTGCCTTATCTGTTGCTATGTTTCTTATTTGTCCATGTAAACATATATTGTGGATACTCAGAAGTGCCCCAGTTATGTGCTGCTAATGAGTACCCACAACATATGTTTTTGTGGATAAACAAGAAAATATCAACAAGTTTTTGTTGAATAAAAAAGTCCCTAATGTGGAGCTTTGTAATTGCCATATTTACCCTTAACTGGACATACCTGCTTGAACAAACAGTGTGGACTAGGTTAAGCTACTCATAACAGGAATAAGCTGTTTGCCATTCATCTGTCACTTTCAACATACTCGTAATCTGAACAAAGTCTAGGACAGTGCTGTAAAAAATACATGTACTTAGGGTAATTTTGGGCATACTGTATTTATCTTTATCCATTATAGTCTGGAGACCCCTAAAAGGGCAAACAGTGCAGACCCAGATCAGGTGCCACAGAATGCGGGGTCTGATCAAGGTCTCCACTGTTATCAAATAGTTCAACCATTTCTCTCAAGGAATAGCTAAGTCACATAGCCTGACATACCTAAAATAGAAATTAGAATTTTCCAATATATAGTGTGGGGTGTTCATTCAGTCTACAATGGGCTAAATTATTTGGACAGCTATGCCAGAGCAAACAGAAAGTGTATCCCTTGCTCTTTATTGCATCCCTATGCAAAATTATTTCAAACAATTCTTCAGGTGTATTTTTTTTTTTCTGTTTGAAAGTTAACTCTGGTCCTGCTAAACCCAGATATGTGCTCCATTGCAAACAGTGTAAGAAGCCAACTGATCTGGATCTGCACTTTTTGTCATTAAGTATGTGAATTTGTATCAGCAACCTGGATCAAGTAATCTGATAGCCTGAAAATCAGAAGTGGGTGTGGCTTATTAATTTATTCAGCATGGCAAGGGTTAAGACTTTATTCTTCAAATTTTTAGAGCATAATGTGTTTTACAAAATTTCAGGTGATGGCTGAAGCTACTGTATATGTAGCTGTTGAGGACTCCGAACCTAATACATGTATTGAAACAGAAACAGTTACCGCCGAGGAAACTGGTATGACCCAGTCCCTTGAAAATGATGGTGCAGAGACCTCGTTAACACGAAGAGCTCATTTCAAGGAACAGCCTGTGGAGAGGTCAGGCTGGATTGAGATTGGAGAGTCAGATCAGCAAGTAGTGACCTTTACTGGAACTGTTACAAGAGGGCAGTGTCAAGGTCAGCAGGTCGAAATTCAGTTGGAAATGACAGATGATGAACTGACAAAGTTAAATCAGGCTAGTTTGAAGGAATCAGAATGTGTTTTTGCGACTGACAAGGGACCACATATATTTCTTTTGTCAATAATATTCATGCCATTTTCATTTATTTCTTCCCTTGTGATTTCATTTTATCTGGGAACTTTAACGTGGTATAATGCAATAGTTTATTTCAATGAAGAAAAAACAATCTGGCATAAAATTTTGTTTTGTCCCATACTTATCATAACATTTCCTTTTACCATAGGCTTATCAGCACTTGGCATTGCTCTTTATAGTTGTGTTATACAGTTGTCTTGGTTTATGGACCATTGGTGCAGTCAGATACGAGATTTCGAGAAAGGATTTTACGGCTGGCTCTGCGACTTCCTCAATCTGTCTCAGTGTTCTCCATATGATATTGTTGTCCTGAATGAGAGTGGGGAAGTTGAAGTGACTAGATAATGACAGATTGTTGGAGTTAAATGAAATACACAAGAAAGAATTATTTATCATAGTACACAGGGAGTTTTATAACATGGCTCATTATAGCATGGTTAGTATGTATTCAAACAAAATTGTTCAGATAATGTAGAAAAATGACCATTTATGGTGTTGCTTTATTTGCCAAATCAGTCATCATAATTCGTTAACTGACTGAGAAAGGGTCATTGAACTTTCTCCTGCATTTAAAAACAATAAAAAAAAATACTGTATTCTACCTAATTACTGTACTGTGCACTTAGGTTTTTCAAAATTACTGGAAAAACTTGTAAAATATTCACCTAATAAGGGCACACTTTAAAGAAAGATTAGCAGAGGACTTCATGAGGAGTGTATTTAATGATGCTAAGCAACTGATTTTCTTCATAAAAACTTAGGTTGTGGGTACTCGTTTGAATTGCCTCGACTTGTTGAGGCAATTCAAATGGGTACCTGCAACATATTTTTTTTATAAAGCAGTAGAAAAAAATTTACACTGGCTGTAATCTGAAGACTGCTAAATTGTTTGACTGTGGGCTTATAGGAGCATTTGCGCTAATTAGGTAGAATACGGTAGCCATGATCTTTGGAAACTAACACCAGTCACAGATATTACCCAAACCCAAGATTTGCAAAGTCCATAAATATGTCCATAATATCTGATTGATTTGCATTTGTCAGTTTCTCAGGCCCTGTCTGACAAGGTCACAAGCACTGAGACTATCCTCAAAAGCTTCACCTGAGACTACACAGACTATTCTTGTCTCATACTGTAGCCAAGAAGAAACTGTGAATTTGTAGATATCTCTCCTGGCTTAACCCTTCTCTTGCTGAACACGACATGCCCTATCTTAGCAAACAGTGTAGATCCAGATCAGTTGGCTTCTGAAGAAGCCAACTGATCTGGATCTGCACTGTTTATCATTAAATAGGTGAATTTCTATCAAAAACCCAGATAAGTAATCTGATTGGCTGGAAATGAGAAATGGGCGTGGCAATTTATTCAGCATAAGAAGGGTTAGGATACTTGAAAAGTGAGAGGGTGCTGCATTCTACCCAATCTGTTTGGACTAATGAGATCTGATGTTAGTATTTTGTCTTGATCCTTGAATGAACATGTATCTGCCTATTGTTACAATTTGTGCCAAATCAGGATTTTAGCTTGTCTGCATTTGTACAATGTATGCACAAGAGAATTTGTTGTTGTAGGCTCTGTCATTATTTTGTTTGAGTTTTATGTATGAATTATCAGTTTTTTAATGCATATTTACTGTAACTATTCAGACACCTTAACTTCTCACCATGGAGCATTGTCCTAGAATTTGAAGAGAAAATCCAGCTTCCTGATGGGTATTTGGGTCTAAAATTTTGCTGGTTGAATGGCAAACAGTGCAGACCCAGATCATTCTGCGGCATCTGATCTGGGTCTGCATTGTTTGCTCAGGCCTATAGTCCAAATATTTAGAGTAAATACAGTGTTTAGATACGCTATGACCATGACACTAATAAAATATGGAACACAAGGTCACATTTAAAGGTTGCAAATCATTCTGCATTTTGTTTTAGAAATGAAAAAAGAGTGTATTCACACAGTCTGATCAAGACCTAACTGTCCTTTTATAGAATCACTAACCAAAAGTAAATGTGTCATCAGATATTGATGAAATGTGCAGATAAATTGCATTATCACAGTCTTGCCAGGGCCTTTCTTCTTTATTAGTAGAACTGTGTAATATGAGTAGGGTAAATTATGCGGGGGGGTGGTGGGGGGGGGTGGGGGGGCAATCGTCGCATTTGCGAAGATTTGCCCAGAAGGTGACGATTTGCCCCGGAAGCCAGAATATGTCTCCCCTGAGCGACGATTTGCCCGGAAGCGAGGATTTACCTCCCATGAACGACGATTTGCCCCGTAAGCGAGGATTTGGCATTGTAGCTATTTTTGTTTCTCCTTTGTACATGTGTAAAGTAAAGAGGTTTCCTTAACCTCCCCCCACCCCCCACCCCCCCCCCCCCCCTTCCATTTTGCGTTTGGTAAGCAGGCCATTAAGACGGACATGGATCATCAAGAAAAGGAGGACATCTTACAGCAATATTATTTTAAAGAGAACAACCCTTCTGCTTACTCAGGTGCCCAGAAGCTTTATAGTGTTCTCGAAAAGAAGTAAGGGTACTTCAAAACAAAACGGCCAATTATGTTTTAAGCGCTATGAAAGATATTCTTAGTGGCATTTCTCCCATAAAGATAAAAAGAATTCACACTGGTAAGGGAAGCGAGTTTTCAAACCAGTGGTTTAAGAAGTACATGAAAACTATGAATACCCGGTATCTATTTTTTCACCACCAATAACCCTCCTAAAAGTAACTTTGTAGAGAGAGTGCAAAGGACCTTGAAAGAAAGATTGTACAGAATGATGAGACACAAAAGAACATACCGATGCATCAACCACCTGCAACAGGTCGTTGCCAGCTACAATAAAACACCCCACCGGGGTTTAAGCGGCAAGGCCCCTAATGATGTAAACAAGAACAACGAAGCCAATGTGTGGGCGCAAATGTATTTTTGAAGAAGACTGACAAGGTTATCACTAAACCAACTTTTCAATTTAATAAAGGTAATCTAGTGCGCATTAGCTATAATAAAAAACCATTTCAAAGAGCTTATCAAGAACAGTATACTACCGTAGTATTTAAAGTGGCGGGAAGAATTCTCAAAGAAGGCATTCCCATTTACAAGTTAAGAGACCTAAAGGATGAAAGAATTCACGGTTTATTTTACAATGCTGAGCTCCAGAGGGTCAACATAGATGAGAACAGCTTATGGTTTATCCAACGTATTCTGAAGAAAAGAAAAAGGAAAAAGAAACTTCAGTATTTTGTCGAATGGCAAGGGTTCCCTAAAGCATTTAACAGTTGGATAGATGCGGATGATGTCAAAGACGTTTCTAAGACTACATCATAATCAGAATGGAAAGATACTTATACATTAGAAGCAATGAAAGCAAAGCCTATTTCTCCGATAACAAGGCATATCATTTTAAAGTTCACTTGAGCTTACCACTATCGTTGAATGGCAACTGAAAAGTTGCACTGACCGAGTTTCACGCTATTGACGATTCTAAATCTAGAACAAAAACAGTGGATGTTCTTTATATTTACAGCGACCTTTGTAAAGAAAGCATCGTACACGGTGTAGAGCAGCCGCTGTTAAGACGACTGGATAAGAACAAACCAAAAAGATGGGATTACATGGACACTCCTTACTATCTATCCATGAAAAAGAAAGAACTGAGAGAATTTCAAAATCTATATAAAGTCTGGAGACGGCACATTCGCTTCAGATTTGAAGGAGCCGTTGCAGTTGACACTTCACTTAAAGCAGTACCCGTTTCTGTAAAAACAAGAGAAGTCTAAATGAAACTATACATTCCGAATCCGCAAAAGTGGGTTCATTTTTTGGATCGGGTTAGCAGTGGCGAAACAAGCCTCAACCAATCCGGAGGTGGTAGGAGATTATCTGTCATACCAGTAGACTACACGAACCCAGGTACAGACAAGGTGTATCCTATCAAAGCAATATTACCGGCCGAACAAACTACAGCTCAAGCCAAATCCTAACTAGACAGGCAGGATATTAATCCAGCAAACATTGTCGACATGATTCATTCTTCTACTGGGAAGCGACGACACCGTGGTATTAAACACAAGAGGATTAACTATTCAGACACCTTAACTTCTCAGATATTCTCAGATTCATTCTTCTACTGGGAAGCGACGACACCGTGGTATTAAACACAAGAGGAAAATTGCCTGTCAACCGAAGAAAGGACATATTCAAAATCAGTTAAAATGTCCGTATTCAACGAAGAGAAATTTAAAAAAGGACTCGTGTCTGTATTGGCTTTGTTTGATCTTCCCAGCACACAGACTAGTGTCACTGATGTTTTTTATGACGAAATTCGCCCCCAAGTCCCTTCGAATTTAAAATAAGTGGCCAAAACTCGATGGCTTACTTGGACATGAAAAATTCGCAGATTTATGTGAGGCTGAAAGTGACAAAGGCTGATGGCACTGCTTTGACTGCTGAAAAGGTGGGCCCTGCCAGTATGTTTCTTCAGGCACTGTTTTCTACCACAGAAGTTACATTGCAAAATAAAGCAACGATTACATGTAACTACAATCCCTACAGAGCTTACATTCCGACATTCCGACAATCTTGAACTGGGTCTGATGCAGTGTCAAACCAGCTTGATACACAACTCTTCCTTATGGACGATTCAGACAGTCCTGGAGTGACAGATTCTACTGGAACTAACAACGGACTTTTCACTAGAGCTGAGATGATCTCTTCGTCTAAGCACTTGGATTTACAGGGACCCATTTTTCACGACTTGTTTTCCATGTCAAGATATCTGATCAATCAGGTAGATGTGAAAATCAAGATGTATAGAAGTTCTACCAACTTCTGTTTACTAACCGGTGATACCAACAACTATCGCCTGAATATCGAAGATATATATTCTCGCTAAGAAAATCAGAGTAAACCCTGCCGTCATCTAAGGACATTCAAAAATTCTCGAGAAGCAGAATGCGCTTTATCCCTTCAATAAGATAGAAGTTAAATCTGTGAGCATCTCAACGGGCTCTACAAGGTACACCTGGGATAACATGTTTCAAGGTAGACGACCCAACAAACTCATCATAGGATTCGTGAAAAGCAGAGCAATTAGCGGCGATTACAAGACCAACCCTTTCAATTTCGAGAATTGCTCTATCCAGCAAATCGCCGTGTATTGCGATGGACTACCTGTTGGTGGAAATCCACTGAAGCTAGACTTCAACACTGCTGGTGGTCCAGCCATTATGCGCGCCTACACCAACTTGCTAACATCTACCGGAAAATGGAGAGAAGATGAAGGGAATCTTCTCGACAGAAAGCACTACCTAAGCGGATCCACCTTGTTCGTGTTTCAGTTGGAGCCTAACTTTTCCCAGCATGGAGAGTATCTCTCTCTTATCAAGACTGGAAATGTACGCCTGGATGTCGTATTTAATACACCATTAACAGGTAAGAAAATCAGGGCCCAGTTGTTCAAAGCGTCGTTAGCTTAACGAGCTCGTTAAGGGTCATTTCGTTAACTGTTTTAGCATATTCAATATACAATATTTTGATATTTTTTGCTGAAAAAATGTGAGTAGCTTTTGCACTGCAAAAGCTACTCACATTTTTGCAGCAAAAAATTTCAGCATATTTGCATATCACTCGATGTAAATTTTAACGAATCGTTAACTAACGACATCGTTAGCTTTGAACAACTGGGCCCAGATATTATGTACATATGTATTTAACTTGCATACCATAATATATAGATTTCTTTCTTTAATTTGCTTAATTGTCTTTTGTATTAATCTTGGCCTCATTCTCTGTTTACTTTATCTCTTCTGACCTACGATTTTTTTCCCTATGATTTTGCTGACCTTTGACTTTTGTTTCTTTACAGAGCCAATGAGCTGTATTGCCTACAGCGAAGGACCAGGATTTTTCGAAGTCAACAAAGAGAGAGATATCATTCTCCCATGATGAATACCTCGCAGTTGGAATGCATAATAGAATGTGATGCCAGTTTAAATGGAAGTGTTATCGATGTTTTTGCTGCTGATAAACTACCCACAGAACTTACCTCAACCCCATTTGGTTTCATCTCTAAGACTGACATTCATACCAAACCAGGTCAACACTGGTGTGCTTTTTTCAGTTGTTTTGCACGCCACCTTGACTTTTTTTATAGTTACGGCAGAACGCCAAGTGTAAATAGCCATTATTTCCGGCGTTGGTTAGAGATCAATGCAAACTCTGTGCAGATAAATCACGTTCAGAGCAATTCTTCAACATTATGTGGACTATACTGCATCTTGTTTCTTCATCAAAGACTTGTTGGATATACCTATCAGGATTTTCTGAACAGTTTTGATGCATATGCATTAAATTCCAATGATAATTTTGTAGCTGATATGATGCTGAAGGCTTACTCCCAGTGTGTTGGAAATGGACAAGACCATAATCAGATATGCTGTTTTTAGTGAAATATTTTTAATTGAGCTTTGTCTTGAGAAAACCTATCTTATGCGGTATGCAAACTAGATGTAAATCACCCGCCAATTTTTTCTGCTGTTTAATCAGCAAATTTATCATTCGCTGAAATATACAAACTACTGTACCGATACTTAATAATTTGAAATTGTAATAGTCCAGGCTAACCCCTGTTAATGTGCAGGTCATTTGTTTTTATACTATGTCTTACCTAGTCGTGAACTACCGAAGACAGTTTTTGTCATGACAAGGCTCAATATATGTGAATTCAATAAATGAAAAAATAAAATTTACAAGTTTGTTATAATTATTATCATGTGGTACAACAAAAAACGAAGCAATGCATTATTAGTTTTATTATACAAGATAAAAAATAAATAAACAAATAAATATATATATATAAAATATACAATAAACGTGGAGAGGTAACAGTCCACTGGCTCATTCTCACACCACAGGCAAAACATTCAACGATCTCTCTTTCCTTAAGGTAGAAGAATCCAGCCGTGGCCATCACATGCTTGTCCTGTTTCATCTGTTTTGGCCACGTTCGATACGTAGATAAATGATCTTCGTACTTTGAATAATTGCTCCATTTCAGTTTAGAGCCTAAAAGTATAGTTTCATTATAATCCATTTTCTTTTATAATCTATCGCTAATATATATTGAAAGTTTACCAGTCTTCATAGTCTTTATGTTGGTTACACACATGGCATTTGTAATATGAAATTTGATTGGCGTGATCAACAGTACAAACAGGCTGCGGATAAACATCATTCATGTTTTTCGATTGAAAACTCTGTTTGATTACGGAGGTCATCTGACTGAATGTTTTGCACTGGAATAGAGCACGATTCTTGTGGTTGTTCTGCGGATGTAAAGGAGGAGTGCTGATTTTCATCACCAGCCAATAAAGCATCGAAATCCCAATCATCAACTCCAAGTACATGTACACCTAAAATGTTTTGTGGAATGTAGTCTGCTTCCTCATTTTCCTCCTTGCAGTTACTGTCAAACAGATGCCTTTTAGCCTTTTCTTGTAGATCTTGTGAATAAGGAGTTCTCTGTCGCTACATCCCTCCAGAACACTATTATGATAGCCGTGTCGACATTTTTTAAGCGTATCTCCTTCAAATATAAACTTGTTTGCAGTTTCGGGTGTTTGGCAGTTCTGGTTTTCATTTAATGAAACAAATGACACATCCTGACAACCTTCTTCAAATGGTTGACATTGCGACGACTTGTCCTGACAATGTTCGTTTTTGACAGCTGTATTCACATCCGTTGACAATAACTGATAATTAGCCGCGTTATCATCACAGTTGTATATCATATCTCCTAGGCTTTTAAAATGATACGCCCATTAATTTTTAGGCTTTTGACTTTTCCGGTTGTCAGTAGAATGTTCAGCTTTGATCGAGAGCTTTCTCTGTGACTGCTTTGCTTTTCGTTTCTTTCGCAGACCATTTTTCTGTAACTGTTGTAGCTGAAATGTTTCTTTATAAAATGCGACTTGCTGTGTACGTGACGGGAAACATAAAATTCGGTCATCCATTTCCCACACGTAGAGCAATACATATTTTTTATACCATCCTTCTTTAATGTCGCCATGATATTAGACATTTATGTCATCAAGTCAACAAAATAACATAATAACTTCCAGTCCTTGTGGGGGTGGTCGGGTGGTGCGAAGGTGCTGTGTATCTTATATCACCGGGGTGTCCAGCTGATATTGGCTTACAGTTGGGCAAGGCCTGCTATCCTTGTAGTTGGTAAGGGTAGAGGGGGAATGTTTTTATTTCTTCTGTTTCTTCACTTTCATTCCTGTTCCTCTTTCTTCCCTGTCCCTCTCTTTTATCTCTTCTACTGTCTCTTCTATCTCTTTTCTCCCTTTCTCTGGGAGACGACACAAAATGACCCTCAAGGGTTGACGTGTCGTTAAACCCCAACACAATCAAAATCCAGTCCTTGTCTCACGAATACTGAGTTAACGTGGATTTAGCCAACCTATTATTGTGCCTAGTAAAGTGAAGCGGGACGGATCCTAGCTCCGCCCTTTCCAAAACAAGATGCCTAATTGGGTTTTCACTTATGTATATATAATAGATTTGCTCTTGTGATCTAGACCATAATGTCTTTCTCGTTCAATTTATTGATAGACCCTAGTCTGACAATTCTATCTTAAAACATGTCAGTCGATAACTTCATGACACAACAGTGAGTCATGTACATCAGTGCTGCAAGACGTGCATCTCTTGATTACAGTTACTTTATTTAACAAATATTCTTGAACAAGTACTGTTTTTCGTTTCTTTAAACACACTAAACAAAACCGTAAATAACTGTCAGTATAAAAGGACATTATTGTTCGTTTACTAAAAGGTTGCTTTTGATCATATTATCCTGGTTGTAACCAAGGAAACACATTTAATGAAAACATATTTCACAAACCTTTATGATGGGCTATCACATTTGCGCCTTTTTGGTTTACATGCACTGGAAGTCAAGTTAATATTTAAAACGTATTCATGAAAGCAATTTCCAAAATTGTTGGCTTGTGAAGCAATAATTTTAAAAATTGCATCACATTCATCCCTATCTTGTGTTGAAAACAATAGAATGCCCTTATCAGTTTCGGAAAAAGAAATTGTTTCAAATAAAATAAAACAATTTCGTAGCTGGTGTTGTAGTTGCCTTAAACACGAAACATTTGAGTAACAAAAATTCTTGATGGACATGCTCCAGTTTCAAATGCTCACACATTGTTTTGTATATATGACTATAATAAAACACTCATTTTATGTATACTAAAAAAAAAAGTTGTCTTCTTATATCGCCGTTTCAATATGGTCTAGGGTGTACCAAGCCGATGACATTTGGTCTACTTTTTCCAGCAGCAACAGTAGTGACATTATACTTCGAAGCGGCAACAGTTTTGTTGGAGTTTGTAGCAGAAGTAGTAGTGGGGGTACTTTGTGTGACTTCGGGGTACTCGACATTAAGCTCCTGAAAAAAAAGAAAAAAAAATCAAACATTACAATCACTGCTATGGTGTAGGTATAACCTACCAAAAATGAATAGTATATCGATGCCATTAAAAGTGTTAAAATTTGAGCACATTTAAAAAAAAATAAATAAAAAAGAACAAAAGAATGTTTTAATAAATATTTTTTAATTTATAAAATAAAATGCAATATATATACATTCACTGCATATAGTTTAAAAGTATTGCTTAGACATGCTCACTTACCTCTAAACACACCAACTGTAAAAATAATTTTACAGACTGGAAAGCTGAAAGATGGTGAATGGATGAAATTCAGCCTTTAAATAAATGAAGATATATGATGTCCAGTGCAGGAAATGGGCATTAATGGCACATGCGAACAGAGGAGGTCCAGATAAGCCTTGAAACCAGCGCAGTTTGATTAAGACCTTCTCTGTTTGTCGACTGTATGAAGTCTTGACTACACATTATTACACAGGGAAGACCCTGAAAAGACTTGACGGATGTGCAGGTCGATCTAGGTCTTGGCTAAGCGCACACACTATATTGTGGTTTTTGTCTTGGGGCGGCTCATATTATCTCGGACCTAATAATAGTAGTGTATATTGGGTCCAAGATATTATATATTCATGAGGATAGGCTTGAGTGAAAATTTAATTTTTAAAGAAAAATAACAGCAAAGAAATTTCCATAATCAATGGTCATCTGAGAATGGTTTCTTTTACCAGTTGTTTTTTTTTTTTTTTTTTTTTAATATAATATTGCGAAAAGATATGGCTGTCACATTCTCGACCACACACTTACTTCTACTTACTAACTGATTTATGAGGACGATGATAATCTTTACCCTTCTGAAAACTGCATAACTGCTAGTGCTTCTTAGGCTTCATATGTTTACTAGCAAACAACCCTCATCTTCACAAAATGACGACGGGGGACATATCTTCATAAAATCCTCACTTCTGGCAAATCGTTGTTCATGGGAGGTAAATCCTCGCTTCCAGGCAAATCGTTGCTCACGGGAGACATATTCTCGCTTCCGGGGCAAATCGTCACCTTTGGGGCAAATCTTCGCAAATGCGACAATTGCTCCCCCCCCCCCCACCCCACCCCACCCATGTAAACCAGTGGTGGGGGGATCCTAGGTTCAATCCCCGTCTACTCTATGGATAAGACTTATTACCTTAGCTGTTGGTGAGACGTTAAACCCCACACAACATTAATACCACCGTGGAGCATTGTTATCTATTTACTTTTTTTTAATATTAAGTATATAAGGTTACTAAATAAAAGTTAATTTACCTCCATCTCTATCTCCTCCTTTTTGTTTGTAATACTTATAATCTGCATTCTGTAATCTGACAGAGAGTGAATCATTATGTGAACTAGGTTTTCAGTCATCATTTTTGCAAACAGATTTAAAGATTTAAAGAAATAAAAGAAATTTTAAAATAATTTTACAGACTGGAAAGCTGAAAGATGGTGAATGGATGTAATTCAGCCTTTAAATAAATGTAGATATATGATGTCCAATGCAGGAAATGGGCATTAATGGCACATGCGAACAGAGGAGGTCCAGATAAGCCTTGAAACCAGCGCAGTTTGATTAAGACCTTCTCTGTTTGTCGACTATATGAAGTCTTGACTACACATTATTACACAGGGAAGACCCTGAAAAGACTTGACGGATGTGCAGGTCAATCTAGGTCTTTGCTAAGCCCACAAACTATATTGTGGTTTTTGTCTTGGGGCGGCTCATATTATCTCGGACCTAATAATAGTAGTGTATATTGGGTCCAAGATATTATATATTCATGAGGATAGGTTTGAGTGAAAATTTAATTATTAAAGAAAAATAACAGCAAAGAAATTTCCATAATCAATGGTCATCTGAGAATGGTTTCTTTTATCAGCTGTTTTTTTTTTTGTTTTTTTTTTTAATATAATATATCGAAAAGATATGGCTGTCACATTCTCGACCACACACTTACTTCTACTTACTAACTGATTTATGAGGACGATGATAATCTTTACCCTTCTGAAAACTGCATAACTGCTAGTGCTTCTTAGGCTTCATATGTTTACTAGCAAACAACCCTCATCTTCACAAAATGACGATGGGGGACATATCTTCATAAAATCCTCGCTTCTGGCAAATCGTTGTTCATGGGAGGTAAATCCTCGCTTCCAGGCAAATCGTCGCTCACGGGAGACATATTCTCGCTTCCGGGGCAAATCGTCACCTTTGGGGCAAATCTTTGCAAATGCGACAATTGCCCCCCTCCCCCCCCCCTCCTCCCCCCATGTAAACCAGTGGTGGGGGGATCCTAGGTTCAATCCTTGTCTACTCTATGGATAAAACTTTCATGACCTTAGCTGTTGGTGAGACGTTAAACCCCACACAACATTAATACCACCATGGAGCATTGTTATTTATTTACTTTTTTTTAATATTAAGTATATAAGGTTACTAAATAAAAGTTAATTTACCTCCATCTCTATCTCCTCCTTTTTGTTTGTAATACTTATAATCTGCATTCTGTAATCTGACAGAGTGTGAATCATTATGTGAACTAGGTTTTCAGTCATCATTTTTGCAAACAGATTAAAAGAAATAAAAGAAATTTTAAAATAATTTTACAGACTGGAAAGCTGAAAGATGGTGAATGGATGAAATTCAGCCTTTAAATAAATGTAGATATATGATGTCCAATGCAGGAAATGGGCATTAATGGTACATGCGAACAGAGGAGGTCCAGATAAGCCTTGAAACCAGCGCAGTTTGATTAAGACCTTCTCTGTTTGTCGACTATATGAAGTCTTGACTACACATTATTACACAGGGAAGACCCTGAAAAGACGACGGATGTGCAGGTCGATCTAGGTCTTTGCTAAGTGCACACACTATATTGCGGTTTTTGTCTTTGGGCGGCTCATATTATCTCGGACCTAATAATAGTAGTGTATATTGGGTCCAAGATATTATATATTCATGAGGATAGGCTTGAGTGAAAATTTAATTATTAAAGAAAAATAACAGCAAAGAAATTTCCATAATCAATGGTCATCTGAGAATGGTTTCTTTTATCAGCTGTTTTTTTTTTTGTTTTTTTTTTAATATAATATTGCAAAAAGATATGGCTGTCACATTCTCGACCACACACTTCTACTTACTAACTGAATTATAAGGACAATGATAATCTTTACCTTCTGAAAACCGCATAACTGCTAGTGCTTCTTAGGCTTCATATGTTTATTAGCAAACAACCCTCATCTTTACAAAATGGGGGGTGGTCGGATGGTGCGAAGGTGCTGTGTATCTTACATCACTGGGGCGTCCAACTGATATTGGCTTGCAGTTTGGCAAGGCCTGCTATCCTTGTAGTGGGTAAGGGTAGAGGGGGAATGTTTTTATTTCTTCTGTTTCTTCACTTTCATTCCTGTTCCTCTTTCTTCCCTGTCCCTCTCTTTCATCTCCTCTACTCTCTCTTCTATCTCTTTTCTCCCTTTCTCTGGGAGACGACACAAAATGACCCTCAAGGGTTGACGTGTCGTTAAACCCCAACACAATCAATCAACAATCTTTACAAAATGACGATGGGGGACATATCTTCATAAAATCCTCACTTCGGGCAAATCGTTGTTCATGGGAGGTAAATCCTCGCTTCCAGGCAAATCGTCGCTCACGAGAGACATATTCTCGCTTCCGGGGCAAATCGTCACCTTCGGGGCAAATCTTCGCAAATGCGACGATTGCCCCCCCCCCCCCCCCCCCCCTCCCCCACCCCCAAAATTTACCCTACTAATATGCACTAATTCTGTAAGCAGACAGCAAGGGGCCTAATTGGACTGCACATATGCAGGCTGGTCTAGACCTTTACTGTCTGTATGCAGCACATGTCCCAAGGCACTTTTTTCCTTTGGTGCAGTTCATATTACAATGTTCAAAATGTCAAAATTATTTTAAAGTGGTCTCAACAATGATTATGTGTTCTATTATGCTTTATTGAAGAAAATTCCTTTATCAGTTAGCACTTTGGGTAAAATTTTCAGCAGAAGATGTATTGAAATTTTTTTTTTTTTGGGGGGGGGGGGAAACAGGTTTTGACATTTCATGCAAACTTTCTCCAGTGGAGACAGTTTGTATATGAAATGTAGAATCCTGTTTTCTGGGGGAAAAAAAGGATCATCAATTTGTTGTCTGCTAATTTAGCCAAAGAGTGGTAAAGGTTAACCCATTGTAGTTGGAGACCCGTAAAAGGGTAATTGGCAAACAGTGCAGAACCAGAACAGACACCACAGAACACAATGTCTGATCAGGGTCTCCACTGTCTGCAGATAGTTTAGACATTTTTCTCTGGGAGTATGTAAATCTCATAGCCAGACATACCTAAAATTGAAATTGGACTCTTCCAATATATAGTGTGGGAGAGTCTATTCAGTCTACAATGGGTGAATTAAACATGTACTGTTAAATTCATATACATCCTGGTGTTCATATTCCTTCATATTCTTAGCTAGTGTGTTAAACAATATATCTGATATACGAATTTAATTGGTGAATATTGCTATGTGTATGGTAAATTGAAACCATTAATGCATAAATTCATGAAACAAAAATTGGAGTTGTTTTATGCTCAGTATGCTGAGTAAACTGTTCAGCAGACAAAATTTTGGAATATTTTTCTTATTTTTCTCCAGAAAATAAAGTTTGACATTTCAAACTACTTGTCTCCTAAAGATTCAGTTTGGTTGAAATATTAAATGAGCCAGCGCATAATAAAACCTACAATAAGACCAGCCACCAGCAAATACTCAGATCAGCCTGTGCATCAGCACAGTCTGATCAGAGTCTTCACTGATGGCCTGTATCTTTTACAGCCTCCAGTCTATCCAAAGAGAGATAAACGAGAACCCTTGCCATACTGGGTGGATGTACAGGCTGATCGCAGTCATTGCTGGTCATACACAGGTCTTATTGTAGGTTTTGTTGCATGTTAGAAATTATACCACTGGCTTGTCTTTTGCTGACTTTTCTTAGAGAGTGCCAATGGTTAAAAAGTGATGCAAAAAATTCAGAAGTCACAACCATACTTTTGTGCAAGTCATAACCCTAGATAAGGGGTATTCAGATAAATAGTTTAAACGGTCGGGTGTGGCAAAGGTGTTGTGTATCTTATGTCACCGGGGCGTCCATCTGATATGGGCTTACAGTTGGGCAAGGCCTACTATCCTTGTAGCAGGTAAGGGTAGAGGGAGAATGTTTTTATTCCTCCTGTTTCTTCACTTTCATTCCTGTTCCTCTTTCTTCACTGTCTCTCTCTTTCATCTCCTCTACTATCTCTTCTATCTCTTTTCTCCCTTTCTCTGGGAGACGACACAAAATGACCCATAAGGGTTGACGTGTCATTAAACCGAAACAATGAAAACATGTTATTGGATCTCATAAGAATTGCCTTGCTGAGGAAAATACCAACATGTTTTGTTTAAAAAGAAAAAAAGGAGGCTTTTCTGGAGCTCAAACTAAGAATGAACTCATTGCAGAAATAAAATACCGTATCTGAAGAGCATGTCTCCATCATGTAAGCATTGCATAAAGAGCTAAGGATAAAAGATGAGATCAAATTAACCCTTAATCTTTAAAGCACCAACAAACTTTGTAGCAGATGACATTCTATATTTTTTTTATTATTTTTCAAGGAAAATAATTTTTGATATTTCATGTGAATCATCTGCAAGCAGATGATTCACATGAGATGTCAAAACTTATTTTCCTTGAAAAATTAAAAAAAAAGAGAATCAAAATAGTCTTCTGCTGCAGTTGTGATTGGCACTTTAAGGATCAAGATAAAACAACAGTAAGACCACAAATATAGAAATAATTCTCTTTGTTTACATATTGGCATCTTGAAAAGATATGTTGTGTGTACTCATTAAAATGCCTCTCCAAGACACTTCTAATAATAATTCTAATGCACTCACGTATGTAACGCGACGTCTGATTGGATAACGTCAAAAATTTGCGACGGTATATTCTGCGATATACTGTTGCAAATCCGACGTCATCACGTAACGTCTCTTCTCATTGGCTGGCATTTAGTTAAACGCAGCTCGAAGCACTTGTCGTTTTGTGCAAATAGTACATTTTTTTCAATAGAAAAAAATGAATAAATGCATTAGAATGGGGATAACTGCATCAAATTTGTCATTTGGAGAGGTAAATCGGCGGTTTTACGGTCGCAAATTATGTTTTACGGCTCCGCTGACGCGTCGCCGTAAAACGAAATTTCCAACCGTAAAACCATCGATTTACCTCCCCAAATGCCAAATTTGAAAGCAGTTATCCCCTAAATAATAAAAATAAAACATATGTTTTCATGCAGAAATAAGAAAATTATTTCTCTGGATACTCATCCTATCTAAGAGCTATGATTAACGCTTATCATGCTATGGGCAGATTCAGCAGACGATAAACTGATAATATTTTTCTTATTTTTCTTAGAAAGTAGATCTGACACCATGCAAATTAGGAGACAAGTTGCATGCGGTGTCAGATCCATTTTTCTAGGAAAAATAAGAAAGAAAAATATTTCAAAATGTCGTCTGCTGAAATTTTTACCCAGCATGCAAAGTGTTCATGGGATTATCCTTTTCAAAAGACTGCCATTTTGACTATAGTTTATCATGAAACTGAATTACATTACACTTTTTCTGAGTAAAGATCTGGTCCAGTGAAACTCTTTAATGTTGAGATGGATGTCAGATATTAACACCATAATTATGTTATTGAACTAAATTTGTTGTACATGTGATATAATTTGACAAATTCAGAGAATCGTGGATTTATGTGTTCAGGAAATTGTGACAGCCTTGGTATTTTAACCAATGTTTATGAATGTGTTACTTCTGAAGCACCAAGTATAGGCTTTTCTTCCTGGGACCATAATTATAGTCTGTTAATAGATTAGTATTATTGTTTTTGTATGGTATCTTGTCTGCAAATGAATTTTACACAACAGTATAAATTCAGTCAAATATAATATATTGTGCTTCTAAATATGTAATGGAAATGAGAATATTTACATTGTTTCAGATAAGGGGCTGTTTTTAACCAAAAGGTACTGATATTGTTTTTTTATCATATGATGTCACTGTTATTCAGTGGATAATGTCATGTCATAAAAATCGTAGGACCACACTTAATATAACATATTGGTGTGTTCATGTAATGTCATAATGATGTCTGCGACAACATTGCATTTTCTGTTGAAATTATGTCCACTTTAAAAATGATGAAATCCAGTTTAAAAGGGTCATATGGTAAACAGAATCTTACACTCATGATCTTTTCATACGAAATTTTATGAAACTCACCAAAGGCTCATTTCATAAATTTCATATGAAATGACCATTTGTGTGAAGTCCTCTATTTATTATTTCTCCATGAAAACATATGTAGTGGGTGCTCATTAAAAATGCCTCTGTGAGGTGCTTCTGAGTACCCACAATATATGTTTTCATGGACAAGTAAGAAAATATGTGGATACCCCCTCTTATTTGGAGCTATGATTGTCACATGTCAGCCTGAGTAAAACCTGCAGTGATTTTATTGGTGCAATTGTCCTGTGCCATTCATGTTGTTTTTGTTGTATGATTATGTTCTTAGGTGTTTGTTGAAGCTGGCTCCTAGAAATACAAAAGACCTTAAATATTTGGACATTTTAATTCCTTATACTTTTCCAAAAATTTTAATGTCGATAGCTCTAAATAAAATATATATCTAGATAGACATATTTTTTACTTAAGAAACAATTTTTCTGTACTGTGAATAATCACGAATAACGCATGGTGTTGGAGGGCAGATTGCGAAGTATTGATTCACAATGGCAGTTATTTAATATTCGCATATGCCAGACAACATCATGTGTTATTCACGATAATGCACAGTAGAGAAAATTTCAATTCTAGCATGATACAAAAAAGAAAAGCAACATTGTTGAAAGGTTTTCCAAAGAACTCTTTTGCAGCGGACGTTGAGGGAAGTAAATGTTTACATTGGATGTCATCAAATACACCCTTTTGCATGCACTTCGCAATCGGGGTGAATAATTGTAGTTTGGTCATGGTGATGTTTCCATTTTACTTAATGGGAAAGTGTTAACGCTATGTTAGAATATTTCTTCTCGAAAAAATTTACTTTGGGTACACAGAAGCACCACACTGATTAGTTGCTGATAAGTATACATAATATTTGTTTTTAAAGAGAATTTGGTTGGAAAAATTGTCTTGTCTAGAGCTGGTTTGTCCATATGACAATCAGTAATGTGTCTAAGAAGTGCTGTCTGAAATGGCAGCCGCTGCTAACTCTGATTAACCCTTCTCATGCTAACCACAACATGCCCTGTCATAGCAACCGATCTGGGTCTGCACTGTTTGTCATTAAATATTTGAATTTCTGTCAAAAACTCAGATCAAGTAATCTGATTGGCTGGAAATTAGAAGTGGGCATGGCATCTTAATTTATTCAGCATGAGAAGGGTTAAACTAATATCACCTCAAATGTTTATCAAGGATGTCTGCCTGTAGATTTATGTTAGTGTCATGCAGACTTGTATCAGATGGCAATCTCCTTTTTTATGGAAGTACATTAGAACCATCCATAGCTCCGGTTATAGAGATAAGTTTGTTGCTGCCAGCTGAGGATATTTCAGCACTAAAACAATGAGGTAATTCTAATGGGTACCCATAACATTTGTTTTTGTGTGAAAGTAAAATCAAAGCCCTGACAGCACTGGTAGTAAGCAAACAGTGTAGACCCTGATCAGATGCCACATTCTGTGGCATCTGATCTGGGTCTGCACTGTTTGCCAATGTCCCAAATGTCCCAGTCTAGGTTTTACAGATAACCCTCTATCAACAGCACTCTGACGTCACAGTGGCAAGAGCAGCGTGGCCATAAATATCTGATACCTTTCAGGAGATGATTTATATAAGCTCTAAGCTTTTTATCGAATCCTGTACCATATAATATTATGCTATGTATATGTGAAAAATGCTGAATAAAATATCGTTTAAACTAAATATCTTTTACCTGGAGTTCATCTAACGCCCGGTTTGATTACTTTGATTAGTGATTATCAGTGGACAACTACCTTAACCCTTGTCATGCTGAATCAGTGAAGATGCCATGCCCCTTCTAATTTTCAGCCAGTCAGATTACTTAATGCAGGTTGTTGATGTAAATTCACATACTTAATGACAAACAGTGTAGATCTAGATCAGTTGGCTTCTTCAGAAGCCAGCTGATCTGGATCTACACTGTTTGCAAAGGCAGGGTATATCCAGGATCAGCAGGACAATGGTTAAGGAAATTTTAGCATTTTTATACTGGCTCTGTTGTAAACAATCTACCAAAAACATATCTACCAAGTATCAATTATATCTGAAATCTTGAACTCGCCTTACTTTGACATTACATAACATAGCTCCAGGTGAGAGGAGTACCAAGATAATTGATGCACAACCCATGAAAAGGGTCCTTATTATTTTCTTGGACAATGTAGGCCCAGATCACTGTGCTCATCTGTGCAGTGTAATTTGTGCACTTTCTATTTGTTGACATATACAATGTGCTACAGTATTGACTGATTCTGTAAGCAGACAATGAAGGCGGAGATCAGCCTACCCTTCTGCGCAGGCTGATCAGGGCCTGCATTGCCTGCAAATTGCATAAGGGCCCTTTTCAGACATTGTGCATCAATGATTTTTTTTTCATATTTCTGTACAAAACATGTTGTAGTACATATTAAAAGTTTACTTGGCAACATGCTTTTGTGGAGAAATAAAAAAAAAAAATATCTTTTTTTTTTTTTTTTGTGGGGGAGGTTAAAAATATCTGCATTTGTTCCTTAATTTGTTGTTTCCTGCTTAGATGATTTTAATGAGATGTCATATGACACATTTCTGGCGCGGGATAGATTTTTTTCAGCACCCGTCATTATCTTGAGCATGTTTAGATTTGATACTGTTATGTTATACTTATGTTCCTAAAATTTTGCAAATGTATGCAAGATGCATTTGGATATATACATATTATTTACTGACATTCTAGGCTAGTTAAAGTAGGATGCCACCACATTTTTAATGTGCAGGTTTATTTTTAACTTTATGAATTGCTCTTATTACTGTACTTAAATATTTAGAATAGATACAGTTAGGCTTGTTTTTTATCAATGCAAATGTTGAGTAAACCCTGTTACAATAATGTGCTATTTTTATTTATTTACATTGTATTTTTTATTAAAGGCTGTAGAAAAAAAAGGTGTTTTCAGAAAACAGTTGTTAAGTATTATTTGTTTAAACATGTTCTGGTTCAAAAATAACAGGATATGGTAAATGTCCTAAAAATTCATACACCAATGTTTCTGATAAAGTGGCATATGCAAACAGTGCAGACCAAGATCAGATTTTCCTGAAGGACACTACACTGTTTGCCTTACTACTAAGTATTTTGAGAAACAACTGTGTAAAAATCAAAATTTAGGCCAAAAGTATGGAACATTACAAAAACATGCCTATTCAAATACACTGAAAATTTTACCACCAAAAAATGAAAATTTTCAGATAAAAAATTCTTATATTTTTCATATTTCTGCTCCAAACATAGATTGTGGGTACTCGTTAGAACTGCCTCGACGAGGTGGTTCTAATGAGTACCCACAATCTATGTTTGGAGCAGAACTAAGAAAAATAATGTATACCCCTGTAAACCCCAGTTTTTCTGTATAAAAGTGGGGTTTAAGGGGTCAAACTTATATAGGTATGTTTTCGTGATGTATAGTGGATGAAAATTTGGGTCATTTAATGTAAATCATGAAATCATCACCTAAATTATTCTCTTGTTAGCTCGCTGGGACTTTGTCCCTGGAGAGCTTATGTTGTCACCCAGTCGTTGGCGTCGGCATCGGCGTCTGTCGGCATCTGTGTCGGCGTCCTCATCCACGTTAGCACGTTTAAGTTTTCCGATCAGCCCTTTCTGGCGAGCTGTGTTGTCTTCTAACAACTCTTGTCTACAGTTATGTTTATTAGTAATTAACATAAATCATAAGTATTTGTAGGATTTCTATCAGTATTTCACTTGGCTCACTGAAATGATGCCTATCCAAAATTAACATTTACCATGCTTTGCGAAAATTCAGCAGACAACAAACTGATGATATTTTTCTTATTTTTCCTAGAATATAGAATCTGACCCTTCATCCCTAAAGGAGAACTTTGCATGAAATGTCAAATCCTATTTTCTAGAAAAAATATTACAAAATGTCATCTGTTAAAATTTTTACCCAGCATGCAAAGTGTCTGTGTATTTTTCATATGATCTGTAACTGATTTGCTGCAAATCTTGCTTTTTCTATTCTTAAGGTAGCTATTTATTTTTTTTTTTTTTATTCAGCCTGTTTGGGGTGAAATTAGAAGGATAGATACGACATTTTTCTTATCTTCCCATCTGTCCATTTGATATCACTTGGAAAGGAGGTCTTTATTGTTAATGGTATTGTTGTTTTATTGTTTGCTGCAGTTTTATTCTCAATGAAATGTTTGGGGTATGTTCCACAAACTCTTGCCAGAAACTACTGCTATTTTCTATTTTAGTCTTTATTTTCAAAATTTTTAGGTAAATTTATGACCAAATATTGGCTTGACCTGTGCAGTTTTTACAGTAAATGAAAATTGTCAAAAGAAAAGATTTTATTTTTCTGTTCCGATGTTTTTTTTGTTGATGTTTCATAGTAACCAAAAATTTAACACCTAATGCTTAGAGTCCCGTAAAATTAATTAACCCTTGTCCTGCTGAGCCCAGATTTACCCTGTTTAACAAACAGTGTAGATCCAGATCAGTTGGCTTCTGAAGAAGC
Organism: Anodontia alba; assembly: GCA_964016985.1. Lineage (NCBI taxonomy): Eukaryota > Metazoa > Mollusca > Bivalvia > Lucinida > Lucinidae > Anodontia > Anodontia alba. The sequence goes on from OZ024831.1 coordinate 28,362,695, forward strand.
CAACTGATCTGGATCTGCACTGTTTGTAATCAAGTATGCAAATTTATAGCAACTATCTGGATTAAGTAGCCTGATTTGACTGAAAGTTACAAGTGGGCATAGCATCTTAATTTATTCAGCAGGACAAGGGTTTTAAGAGACATAGGCAAATAGTGTAGACCCAGATCAGAAGCCACAGAATGTGGCATCTGATCACGGTCTACATTATTTGCATTAATATACATGATTTCATATACATGTATAAGAATAATAGAAAATAGCTAAAGCAGACACCCCTTTAATTAAAGATGGACATGTCCAAACAGATTGTTAGCAGATTTTGAATGAGTTTCACTTGTTGAAAATATGCCTCCAAACTAACAGGTAAGTCAAAAATAACTTTCTCAGAGATGTCAAGAAGACTGCTAAAGTTTAGATTTGACAGGTTCAAGTTCAGCAGCAGTTTTGTTTATCATCACGAAAACAAAAAGCCATATAATGTTGACCCCCTTAAACCCCACTTTTATATAGTAAAACTGGGGGTTTACAGGAGTATACAATACAGTTGAACTTCAATGGCTCGAACACCTTTGGGACCATGGAAAATTGTTCGAGCCATGGGTAGTTCTAGCCAGTGAAGTTTAATCATGGCGCCAGGTCGGGAATCAAATAGCCATAATTTAGGGAAATATTTTCGATTTTCTACACAATGATTGTATGTTGAGTGTACTCATTAGAATTGCCTGGATGAAGCCATGATAAAATTCCATGATAAAATAAGAAAAAAAATCATTAAATATTTGTTTTCTTGAGCTATTGGAAGAATTTTGTAGGGACTGAAAAAAGAGTTCGAATCATCCACAGTAAATGAGCCATCCGTGTTCGAGCCATTGAGGTTATACTGTATTATTCTTATTTCTGCTCAAAAACATAGATTGTGGGTACTCATTAGAACTGCCTTGCCAAGGTGGTTCTAATGAGTACACACAATCTATGTTTTGAGCAGAAATATGAAAAAATATCAGTTTTTTATCTGAAAATTTTCATTTTTTGATGGTAAAATTTTCAGTATCTTTGAATAGGCTTGTTTTCGTAATGTGTCTTGTCTGCAGATGATTGCATATCATAGCTCAAGATAAGATGATTTGGTTATTACATAGTAATTCATGATTTTATTGGTTTTTGAACCAAAATATGCTGCAAGTACTCTGGAACTGTGTCAGAAAGACAGTTCTAATGACTACCCATATAGCTTCAGAGAATGTATTTTTGTTAACCAAAAAGTACTGATATTTTCCTTGAAAACATGTTTTGGTTATTCATTAGAAGCACCTTGGTGAGGTGCTTCTAATGAGTACCCACAATGTCTGTTTTCATGGATAAATATCTGAGGTACTTCTAATAAGTGCCAACATAATATTTTCATTGATAAATAGGGAGCCATGACCACAATTTATATTTTAGTGCAAAAATAACAAAACATCTTTTTCTGGGGCTATATTTACCCTAAATATTGGGACACCTTTACTCCTTACCAATTTTGCCCTGTAGTGTCCATTTTACTACCTGTTGATGTGTGAAAAAATAGCTGGATGAGTGGCAAACAGTGTAGACCCTGATCAGATGCCACTTTCTGTGGCATCTGATCAGGGTCTGCATTGTTTGCTCAGACCTATCTGTCCCAATACTTAGGATTATTATGGTGATTATATGAACTGTGCCTCAGTTGGATTTGCATCTGACTGAAGATCAGGAGGTTGCGAGTTAGATCCTTGCTGGGCTACAACATCCTTTCGTGGAGATTGATCATGAAATATTTTCAGTGGTCATTCTCTCCCTTCTGCTGATTCAAGCAGGGCAGTTGTTAGTTTCTGGTGAAAGAATTTGTTCAATACTGGGTAACCTCTTAGAGGACTAAGCCTGCTCAGTAAAAGTGTACAGTAGTTTGGTAAACTAACCGTGCTCGACATTACCCCATTGGGTTGATTGGGTCAGGTCATAAAACCTCAACACAAAGAAATACATGAAATATATTTTTGTGGATCTCATATAATGAGAATATCAGGTGCTGAAAAAATAAACAATCCATGTCATGTGACAATAATATGAGCATGGGCACAGCACTGCCTACAAGATTGCTTTTGCACCCAGTGTACTCAGACAAGCCTGTGCATCCACACATTCTAAGCGGAACCTCTGCAATCTGTCTAAAGGAAGCTTGGATATTTGGTTAAAGATAGAGCACAAAGTATTGTCTCTGATCCAGGCTGATCTGAGTCATTGTTTGGCAGACATGCAATCTTGTAAGAAATGCTTTGCTCCAGGTCAGTAATGTCTTCTGGTCACATGTAGACAATGAAGGCCCAGATCAGTCTGTGCAATCTTATCAGGACTGTCACTGTTCACCTTCAGAATTATTGGCTACTGCGAAGTATATAAAACATAGCTTTTGATAAGGTGATTTTTTTTTTCAGTCAAAAAGTATCTATATTTTTTCTTATTTCTGAACGGAAACATATGTTGTGGGTACTCATTAGAAGCGCCTCAGCGAGGCGCTTCTAATGAGTACCCACAACACGTTTTCGTCAAGAAATAAGAAAACTATTACAAGATACCCGTTCTTATCTAGACATATGAACTACATTCATGTACAGCAAAGATCTTTATTAGAGTGTGGGTTTGCTGGCTGATCTGGATCTTTTCTGTTTGCATATGCTGTGAAGACAAAGTGTTTTCATGAGATGATTCAAGTTATATATGGTACTTAATGCTTGGCACTCTGGGTAAAATTTTCAGCAGACAACATTTTGATTTTTTTTTTCCCAGAAAACAGGAAATTTTGCATGAAATGTCAAATCCTGTTTTCTGGGGAAAAAAGAAGAAAAATACCACCAATTTGTTATCTGCTGAATAAGCCCAGAGAGTGGTAAAAGTTAATTATCCGGGGTTTTTTATGAGCTTTTTGTATCACGACTCTGGAAGATATATTCTGTCAAACATTTTTAGTATTTTTCCTTTACTTTTTAAATGATTTATTATAATAAAATAATATAAAACTTCACTAATTTGACTTTGATATCATTTTACAGCCCATAGTTCTTGAAAGGAGGCACATCTTGATAAATATTTTTTCTTATTTCTCCTTGAAAAGTATATTCCGGTCACTCAATAGAATTCACTTACCACACAAAACGTGTTTTCATCAAAAAACTAAAACAAATATTAACAAATCTTGGCCGTGGTAACCAACACCATATTTTGGACTTCAAATATAGATAGCTACTGGCCATTGCTAAAATTAGAAATACACATCTTTATGTGGTTGGGTGAGGCAAAAGTGTCTTGTATCTTGAACGTCACTGAGCATCCATCTGATTAGGCAAGCCTTGCTATCCTTGCAACTGGTAAGGGTAGAGGAGGAATATTTTTATTTCTTGTTTCTTCACTTTCATTCATTTTCCTTTCTCCCCTGTCCCTCTCTTTCATCTCTTCTATTATCTCTTCTCTCTTCTCCCTTTCTCTGGGAGATGACAAAATGACCCACAAGGGCTGACTTGTCTCTAATCCCCAACTCAATTGATTTTCAGTCACATCTTTATACCCTTCCAAATGCCCTGTGACAAACAATGTATGAAAGGGGATGCATGTATCAGTTTTTGTGTGATCTACCCTTGAAGTTGCTGATATTTCATTAATATTACTACTGGAGGGATTCAGATCTGTAGACATCATCTTGCAACTGTTGTTGCTGCTGCTACTCCAAAGGTAAATGTCACAGAAGTTGAACTTTCACATTATTTTTTATGATTTTTTTTTTATGTACTTGTCAAAGTACTACACAAATGTATCTGACCAACAGAATCTCAATCCATGAAAAATGTAAACTCTCTAAAGGGTTTCTTCAGTAAGACAATGCAAGATGCCAGCATTGCAAAGTTTTAAGGGATGCTGCCAGGCTCCACAGTGTAGTCAGTAGCATGTCTGACTGCTGATCCAGGGGTGGAAGTTCAAATCCCAGCTTGGCAATATAGCTTTCTTGGAGATTATTTCTAAGGTCATTTCCCTGCTCCCCCACCCCAATTTCTGCTGATTGGAGAGGGACAGTTGTCAGTGACTGGCGAAAGTATGTGCATAAGAACTAGTTAACAGATCAGAGGACTAAACCTATCCAGGAAAAGTGTACTTTTAGTAACTAGCCCAACATGACCTTAACAATGTTAACTGGGCTGTTAAACTACAACTCAAACTAATCAATGGATGTGGTAGAATAAAACCTGTATGAAATAATACCACATCCAACCTGTTCACCTGATTAAGTAACTACTGATTACTTATTGTTCATGAAATTAAAATATATAATCTGTGGATGTCATTTCCAGTCTAGTGAAGGTCAAAACAGCATTTGGGGAATGGATTAACGCAAAGGGGACCCAAGTTCTTCAGTTCTGGGATGATGGCACTGGAACACCATTGGGCCAAATATCATACTGGAGAGTAATTACACAGAAAAAGAAGAAGTCGACCTCAAAAAGAAGTAAGGTTGGCTAATTACGTCCTGACTCGCCCTCATAAATTATAGTACTGTTAAAATTACCACACCGTGTATAGATACAAGAAGACAAGATGAACAAGATATTTTATTTCTGATAATTATTTTACATTATACAAATTAGAAGCATGAAACAGAATAAAAATCCACTTTGCTTTTACATGTAATATGACTGTATTCAAGCTTACAACTGTAATGATAGCAGTATCTTGCTATATCTAACAACTTTAATAATGTCTTGCTGTAATAATAAAACAACTAATGAACTGTGATGGCTTGCTGAAATAATCAACATGTTTAACATGAATATATGAACAGACATACCTGTATAAACCCAGATCAGACTGCTCCTTTTTTCAAAAAGCTGTTTTTTAATCAGGGTCTACAATGTATGCCATTTAGCCAGCATTTTAGAGAATCAGTTCATTGATACTCAAATTCAGCTGTTCAATGTTGGGATAAGTATTGTAAGGAGGTAGAAAGTGCAAGTATTCAGGGTAATTATGGAAAATGATACACCATGACCTCTTTATAATACTATTGATGGGGTCCATAGCACAAACCGTGTTTGTTAAACAACCATGTTATATTCAAACAAAAATGTATAGATTATATTGAAAAATGACCATTTATGGTCATTTTTCAATATAATCTATACATTTTTGGGATCCATCTTTGAACCGTGTTATATCCAAATCCATGTTATAACGAACTGTGTTATAAAGAGGCTGAAGTGTATAAGGAACATCCCATTTACATCTACACTAACACTCACAGATGAAATTTTTTTTTGTAACATAAACTGAGGAGCCTTCTCATTAAACAAAATTACCTCTTAGTACACTTAAAGGCTCCATATTCTGTAAAATACACACATAAAAATGCTGTATTCACCCTCAGTGTTTAAACAAAAAGATGAGCAGTGTAGACCCAGATTAGATGCTGCAGAATGCTGCATAAGTTCAGGGTCTACACCATTTGCTGTTCAATCATTTACATTTTAGAAATATCAGCAAGCTGAGAAATTGACCTGTTCAAATTTTGGGATAAATATGCTAAGGAGTTAAGGTGTTTGAATACTAAGGGTAAATAAGGTGAATGAAAATTTATCTTGTTTTTTTTTTTTTTTTTTTTTTTCCCAGAAAATGCTGCTCAACATTTCATGCCAATCATCTTATATGAAGCTGTGTTGACAGCTATGTCAGGAAAGCACTAGACCAAAAAGTGATCTGTATATTATAATACAAGTCCTTTCTAAGATGAATGGATAGAGAGAGAGGGATAAGAGGATCACTCTCTGACCTGAAGGTCTCTACCTCCTTTCTCAAAAAGGGCTACTCTTATAGGAAAGAATTTGCTCTTGACTGGAACAATTTCTTTCTTTTACAAGAAGACACCTTTGAGAAGAGATTCATAGAATCACCAAAGAAACAATATCTTTCCTTTTAGAGAGGTAGCCCTTTGAGAAGCATGCATGACAAAAATGTTCAGTTTAGAGGACTCTCTCTCTTTGAAGTGTACCCATTCACTTTAACTGTGCCCAGTTGTTCAAAATTTAACAAAGTTGTTAGTTAATGTTACATTAAAATTTCCATCTTGAAATATGGCAAGTACATTAACATTTTTGCTGCAAAAAATGTGAGTAGCTTTTGCATGCATTGCAAAAGCTACTCACAATTTTGCAGCAAAAATATCAAGGTATTTGAAAATACCTTAACTATAACAATTAACAAGTTTGTCATTAACAAGCTCATTAAGCTAATGATGCTTTGAACAACTAGGCTGAAGTTTTTTATTCATTTTATTTGTCAAAAATGATGACCAAGAAGATTTATAGAAAAAGAGACAAAAAAAAAATAAATAAAAAAAAAATACAGCGTTAAAAATATTACATGTATAATATTTTACTATGAAGCACATAAATGAAAAGTAGCACCATATAATATCAGCTTTTACATGAAATAAATCTAAAGAACAGAAAAAAATTACAAATGCACCAGAGCAAAGTAATTTTCTGGATTATAACAACCAAATAGTCTTATAAAAATAATAAAAAAAAGCACGGATTAGCATGCATTTTCTGCATGCCAATTCAGTCTCTGACAATCCTTAAGGTGACTGGATACACCAGGGCCCAGCTGATCAAAGCATTGTTAGCTTAACAAGCTTGTTATGGAAAGAATTTTTTTTCGTTAATTGTTGTAGCAAAGGTGTTTTCAAATACATTGGTATTTTTGCTACAAAAATGTGAGTAACTTTTGCAATTAAGAAGACAAATTGACATTTTTTTAAGCAAAGAATATCAATGAATTTGCCATATTTCAAGATAGAAATTTTAATGTCACGTTAGCTAATAATTTTGTTAAGTGTTGAATAACTGGGCCCTGGATATTTTGCCACCATTTTGTCTAAGGGAAACAACTTTCAACAAGATTCTTTACAACTAGTCCATAATACATGTCTTCATTGTCAATATGTCATAGGTTGTAAGGGGTGAATATGGAAAGAAAAAACTAATTTACATTTTCAAAGCACTTTATTAATACACATATAACAACATCAGCTGTAAAATGATAGTATCATAGCTCCTGATAAGACAAATTTTTTTCAACCAAACAATACTGATAATTCTCTTATTTGTCCACAAAAACATACAACTACAGTTACATCATTTGTTCCTGAAGATACTGCCTTTAAAATGAATTTGCTGTTGTAAAGAAATCTTAATGAACAGAATGATATGCAACAAATGCCATGTTTTATTCTTATTTCTTCACAGAACATATGTTTTGGATATTTGTTAGAATTGCCTCAGTGAGGCAATTCTAACAAATATCCAAAACATATGTTGCTTAGAGTATTGAATGATATTGTTTCTGCATTATTTCTGATTTACTGTCACCTCTTTAAAGAGGGTTTACGCGCAAGCCAAATTGTCAGTATAACAAATTTTGTCATTATATTGAGTGTCGGTATAAAGAGGGTTGATTGAATGTTGTGAGTCCTCATTAGAAGTGCCTCTAAATCCCATGTGGGTATTCATTAAAACTGGCCTGGTGAGACACTATTAGTGAGTATTAGTGAGTATCCAGAACATACCATATTCACCCTAATTATTGCACTGTACGCTGAAATTTTTCAAAATTACTGGGAAAAAAAAAGTAGTAAAATATCTTCGTATTAAGGACACACTTTAAAGGAATATGAGCAGAGGACTTCTTGAGGATTATGCTACTGATGCTTATATTATATGTGTTCTGATTTTCTTAATACAAGCATACATTGTGGGTACTCATTTGAATTACCTTGACAAATTTATAAAAGCATATGTTGTGGGTACTCATTTGAACTGCCTTGACTTGTTGAGGCAATTCAGATGAGTACCTACAATGTATGCTACTATAAAGTAGATAATATTACACTGGCTGTAATCTGAAGACTACAGAATTGCTTAACTGTGCGTTTATAGGGGTATGTGCAGTAATTAGGTCCAATACGGTATGTTTTTTGTGGACAAATGGAATATCTATGTGGACATGCCCCTGCTTATATGGAGCTATGTATTAATAAGCAATTACAAGGCACACTGACTTCTACACTATTTACAACTACTTATCATAAAAAAAAGCTATAAATATGTAATATCACAATATAACAGAGACCATGCTTAGAAAACAGATTTGGGGATGTTTAACTTACTGGGCACATTCATCGACTAAGCTTTTACCAGCAAGACTTGGTAAAGGTTTGACAAACATTACAGAAATTAGAAAGTAAGATGCTGGTTAATTTAACAGGTTAGGGATGCAGCTCAAACAGATATAAGAACAGTTCAATGAAAACTGATGTAGCCAGTAATGAGGAGATGAGCCTAGATGACCAAAAGGCATGGCATTTGTGGGGGCATGTATTCTAGGCATGGTCCCACTTCCAGGTTTCATATGGCAGTGACTAATTTTATACATGCTTAGTACATGCATACAGAATAATGAAATAAAAAGAATGATATACCGGTATGTATGGGCGTGCTAAACATATTACATCTAATGCATATATGAAGATACTGTATTGTACAAGGTTTGGTTTAAAGATCAAAATTTGTATGTTTCCTATATCAATAACAAATAAAAACGTTAAACTATAATACCCCGCCCCCCACCTCCCCATTATCTTGTCCCGGGCAGATAACTCTGTCAAACATGGCAAAATTTGACTAAATTTGCCCATTAGCAATCCCAAACCAGATCTCCACAATATCAATGCACATACCATTTGGAGAAAATCCACTGATGTTAACACAAGTTATCATCCGGAAACAAAAACAGATGGATGGACGACTGACAGATGGATGGACAGACACTCGGATGTCCAATTTTAAACCATAATACCCCACCACTATCATATGGCTGGGTATAAAAACATAAATTTGCAATGGAGAAGCATGACAGAGTTATTCAGATGAGATTCAGAAGCAAGTTGTCTGTCTTCATATTTATATTAATTACTTTGTGCTAAGTAGCCCTTACATTTATACAAAATTAATATGTTGATAAAAACAAATACATTTCAAAAATGGTGCTATAAAATATGATACATCCATTTCTGTAGTGTCCTAATCTTTGGCACATGCTGAGCAAATTCAGCAGATGTAAAATTTATGCTACCTTTCCCAGAAAACAGCCACTGACATTTTATTGACATTGTCTCTTTAGGAGAAAATCTGCATAAAATGCTGAACCCTTTCTCTTGCTGAAATATTTCACCAGGTTTGCAGATTAAATTTTGATTTGTCAGGCCCTGTAAACACCAACAGATGACGTTTGTGTTTTTTGGGGTTTTTTTGTGTTTTTTTTTTTGTGTTTTTTTTTGTTTGTTTTTTTTTTTTGCAAAATCTGATGAAACATCGAGCTCTACTTTCTAGAAAAAGTAAGAAAAACAAAGATTAAGAGACTGAAAGAAAATGCCTTTGTGTCTACTAACTATTGTCTAATTTATACCAGTAGATAAGACACTTTTTTTCCAGCTAAAGTAAAACTTCAATGAAGACTTACGATGAATGGACTATACTTGGACATTTTGTTGCCACTTTGCAAAGTCGGAGTATTTTTCCTGACTTTTTTCAATTATCTGATTGTATACAAATCTCTTCAAAATTGGGGCTACCCTTAAAAGAGAGAATTTGTTCCCTGTAGGAGTAAATTCTTTCCTTTAAAAGTTGCCCCCTCCCCCTCCCACTCCCAAAAAGTAAATGTTTGCATGTAAAAGATATTTCCCTTGAATGTGTATACTATGCATTTCAATATTCATTAGACTTTCAGTCGAGTGCAGAGAATCAAAACACAATATTCCGATGTCATCACAGAGGTCACTGCACTGAAAAAACGTTAGAAACAAACATCAAACGGTTTTATAATGCAGTCTTGTCAATTGCACATTTCTGATTATTGACACACGACAGCTGAGTTAGCTCGCTTGGACTGGTTTCGATTCAGTAGATGGAGACAATTAAGCCAGTAAATGATCTGTGATTGGCATGTCCTCTATCTGGACAGGTACAGCTGTTGTGAAATACTGGATTACACGCAAAGACATCATGGCTTCCACACAGCGTGAAAGGGGAATTCTGCTCAGGTGGAGTGGGTTTTTGTCAAAAAAAAATATAAGCATATACCGGGATGTCAGAAAATACGAATCAAGAAAATTCGGATCAGTCACATACAGTCAAACCTGTCTTAAGCAGCCACCCATGGGAAGCTTAAAAAGTGGCTGCTGAAGGCAGGTGGCTGCTTAATACAGTTCAAATATATAGGTATATGAATTTTGGGGCAACTTTTCTCTGGCTGCTTAATACAGGTTGGCTGCTTAATAGAGGTGACCACTAACACAGGTTTGACTGTACTTCTTGTGACTGCCCAGTGCTATTTTAAGCATGTTAGATATATAAGTATGGCCAATGTATTAACTCTTATCATGCTATGGGCAAATTCAGCAAATGACAAACTGATGACAGTTTTCTAATTTTTTCTAGAAAAAAGGATCCAACAATTTATGCAAATAGTCTCCTCAGGAGACGATTTGCATGAAATTTCAAATTGTGTATACTGTAAAAAAGGGAAAAAAATGACATCAACTTGTTGTCTGCTGAATTGGTAAAGGTTAACAAATATTTTTCACAGTGATACAGTGACCACATGATGATAACGTGTGAGCAAAATCTGTTCCCAGAAATTTCACTTTCAAAAGAAAAGGGATCATACACGAATTACTTGCGACCCAATCGGCTGCACAAGCTATTCAAAATAACAAAACTGCTAATATTGTGCATAAAGAATGCCCGTCCTTTTAAGTCTGCACTAATTAAAGAAAAAGAAACCTTACTGGACGGCGCAGACTTGTCTGGATCAGCATTTGCAGTAAGGTACGCATTTTACTACTCAGAACACTGTACGGGATTAACTGGTGGACTTGTGAACCGCAAAATAGTTACTTCTTGGGCAAGATATGATGCCCTAGATCAGCCTGCACATAAAAATGTTTCAAGGTCTTGTTAACGCTGTCAAGCAAACTGTAGGTCCTGATCGGAATATGCAGATGCGACAGCCTGCTGCCCTATCATAGTTTTTTGGCTACCTTTTTTTGTAGTTGGTAAGGTACCTTTTTTGAATGACTGCCTTCCATTACCCAAGCAATTGTGGACGGTTTCTGATCAAAGTATGCAGCAATGCTTCTGAAATTGACCGCCGTAAGACAGCTGTCATGTGTCACATCCGCACCAAAGTCTAATGGATATTGAAATACATAGTATATGCAGCCTGGTATGGTACAATAATTTCCTTATACACCAGTTCTCAAGATACATGTTTAACTTCGCTATCTGGGTTTCTTTTTATAACAGGGCACCTCAAACTCTAACACTGATACTTTCATGAAGTTCAAACATGTTGTAGTTATTTAATAACATAATGATAAAGCTAATTTATGTATTGAAAAAGCTGGATAACATATTCAGCTAAAATAATTCTTTTGCTTTCTCCACACATAATGAATTGTTGCACAATGTGAGAAAAATGCCCTAATACAGTGAGCTATGGTGGAGATCAAGATCAGCCAGTACATCTGCAAATTTAAGGGGATGGATACAATTTCAGGGAAAGCAACTTTGTCAAAACTGTTGTCTCCTTTCTGAAAAGGGATCTACTCTAAAAGGGAAGAATTTGCTCCATTGGGAGCAAATTCTTTCCTTTTAGAGTAGATTCCTTTTCAGTTCTTTCCTTTTATAAAAGACCCCTTTTTAGAAGGGGACTTGTGTGCAGGAGAGTAAACAGAAAGTATAACAGTTGTCTCCCTTGTAAAATGATTGAAAATCTACCAAGAGTATCCCGTCCATTTAATCAGGACCATCTCTGTTCTTCAACATATTCTATGATGCCGATTCTATGAGCCATTGCTTCTGTAAACAGGCAACTAAGACCTTGACTGGACAGTATGATCAGACAGCACGAATGCATAGACTGATCAGAACCCTTTCCCCAGCTTGCGTCACCTTTGTAAACACATTCAAAAATCCTGTCCAAAATTATAATTGTCAAGCTCTAAATAAATTTTAATGACAATTTAAGATACATTTTGCTATTTTAGCAATAAAATATATGTTGTGAGTTCTCATGAAAACTTCTTCAGCAAAGCATTGTAATGGGTACCAATAAAATTTGTTTATGTATGTAATATAATAGAAATGATTTTCTGAATAATCCATTCTCTGGCACATTGATTCCAGAATCACTTCACAGTATCACAGCTGTATGAAACGATGTTTGAAACAAAATACACAGATACTCTGGTAGTAGCTTTCAACCTAGGCCCAGTTGTTCGACACTAACAATGTCATTAGTTAACTTATTGTTAAAACTTTGATCATTAAATATGGCAAAGACACTAATATTTTTGCTGAAAAAATGTGAGTAGCTTTTGCATTTGCATTTGCATATGTTTTCAACAAAAATACCTGTGAATTAGATATTGTACTTACTAGAGCGCTTAACATTTTGATCACTAACAAGCTCATTAAGCTGACGATGCTATGAACAGCTGGGCCTTGATGTATTTCAACAGCAGCAGATCTGTGATTCACTCTACAAAGTTATAAGATTTAAGAGTATTAGTATGACGTTGTAATGTTATACGATAAATGTCCAAAAATTTCATGCACCATAGTTTCTGACATAAAGGCATATGCAAACAGTGCATATCCAGTTCAGACTGAGTAGTCTGTTCAGGGTCTACACTGTTTGCCATTCCTCTAATTATTTTAAGAAACTACTGCATAAAAAGCAACATTTAGCGGAAAAAATATAGAATAAAGAGTTCAAAATTTTAGGACATTTACCAAGGTCGTCAATAATACTGTGAAGATATTCTCAACAGCTTTCTTCATTTTACAATGTAAAACTGGTTCTTATCCCAGCCTGCTGATCTTCTTGGATTTGTCATTGGTTTTAGGAGGTGGAGCTGACTCTGCTGATACCTGCAGATGTCTGGAGTATAAACTGAAAAATAAAATAAAAATAAATAAGAAAAGTACAAAATACAATAAGTTGGTGTTAGATATGAGCCTTTTTAGTAATTTAACTGCTTAATTAAAATATTATCATGCATTTTTTTTTTTCTTCTTATTTGTCCTAAAAATAGATCATAACCTTCTTTGGAAATGAACTGCATATGGGTACATTTTTTATGATTATCACTAGGACACAATTCTAATTTTTTTTCCATCTTTTAATCTTTCATCTTTTATTTATGTCAACAGCATAAGTACAATAATGATGATTAGGGATTTATGTTTCACTAATTAGGATATTTCTGGCATTTTTTTTACTTACAACTTGTATGTCTCTGTCCTGATATAGTCGAACACATGTGACACTCCCACCTGGTACTGGTCTGCTATCGGTGCTACCCAGGGATTGTTCTCACCTTTGAAAGCTTGCCGGGAACCAACAAGGTCCAAATTACCTGCAATACAATGTCTCTAACCTTTAGCATGTTGTATTTAAACATCAGCAAGTACCATCTTAACCCTTGCCATGCTGAATAAATTAAGATGCCATGCCCATCTCTAATTTTTAGCCAATCAGATTACTTGATCCAGATTAATGATAAAAGTTTACATACTTAATGCCAAACAGTGTAGATCCAGATCAGTTGGCTAACTGATCTGGATCTACACTGTTTGCCAAAGCAGGGTATATCCAGGTTCAGCAGAACCTGGGTTAAAACATTCTTCTTCTTATATTTGAAAATAGGTTTGATACTTAATTCAAATTTTCTCCTCAGAAAATGATTTCCATGAAAAGTCAATCAACATTTCTCTAACAGAAACAAGAAAAAAATGTTTCTTGCACTGTGAAATAATCTCTGATAAAGTGTAATTTTTCAAGATCTTACCATCCTCCCCAAAGGACTGAAATACCAAATTTATTCTAAAGCAGTCTGATCTGTGATTACACTATTTGTCATTCTTCCAGCATGTTTTTAGACACATCAGCAAATAGTCAATATTAAGCTCCAGAAATTTTTTTTACAATGTTGTCTGCTGCTGTTATAAGTTGTCACTTTTAGGGTTAACTACATGGCATCTGGCAAAAAAAAAACAAGGACAGGACATTTTCTAATAGTAAAGAACTAGGCTGTGCATCTGGTCAGGACCTAGCTGTTCAACAGGAGAAGGTCTGGATGACAAGGAACCTGCTGGCAAAAAATGAAGGCCCTGGCAAGAATGTGCAAATGTCCTTTCATTGTTTACATATAAACTTAGGAACCTTTTGCATGACAAATTCTATCATTTCTGCAAAAACATTTTACTGTAGATAAGTCTAGTTTGTATTGTAATTTTCTTGATCAAATATGGAAATACCTACCCAATTCAGGTGGAAGAACTGTGAGTCTGTTTCCTTGAATGTGGAGTTCTCTTAACCGACTGAGTTCTCCTATCTCTTTTGGCAAGGATATCAGATCATTCTCCCTCAACACTAACTGCAAAGATAAATTCACAGAAAAATCCATGAAAATAAAGCAGAAAAAAATAAGCATTTACACACTTTTAATTTTGGTTAGAAATTGTTTAAGTCAATCAGTTCAATACAAAATCCTTTTCTTCTAGTTTACCTGTACAAAGGTATTGCCTATCTAGGCTACACAGCTGGGTTATGTTATTTTTAATTTCCTTTTTCTGGCATAGGATAGTTATAGATAAGATGCTTTCTTTTCAACTTTAACCCTAGTCCTGCTGAACCTGGATATATTCTGCTTTTGCAAACAGTGTAGAGCCAGATCAGTTGGTTTCTGAGGAAGCCAACTGATCTTGATCTTCACTGTTTGCCATTAAGTATGTGAATTTATATCAACAATCTGGATGAAGTAATCTGATTGGCTGAAAATTAGAAATGGGCATGGCATCTTAATTTATTCAGCGTGACAAGGGTTAACATGTTGACAATTTTATTTCTCCATGAAAAAAGTACATTGTGGTTACTCATTGGAATTGCCTCATCAAAGTGATTCCAGTGAGTACTAACCATGTATGTTTTGTGGAAAAAATATCAATCTGAACACCTCTCTAATCTAGAACTTTGCATAGCAACAAATGGATAATACTTATTTTACAATGATAGACATCTAAGAATTAATATAGCAAAAGAGAAAGAATGGTCAAATAGAAAATCATTGTTTGGTATTAAAGGGAGCCACTCACTATGTTCACATTAACATAAACACATTTTTCAGCCACGAACTGTCTGTAACTGTACCACGAAGAGATAAAAAGCATTAAGAAAAAAGCATTTTCAGAGCAACTGCTGTAGGTCTCAATCTTCCTCATCCTACAGAGATTATAGTTCTAGGTAAGGCAATAAATACTGATGTTTAGAAGAACCTCAGAGGCACTTCTACTGAGTACCCACATTATGTTTCAATGGAAAAATAAGAGAGTACCTTCCATATTATAAATGGACATGGCATATTTTATCAAATGACATTGCTCCAGATAAGGCACTTGTCAATGTATGAACCAAAATCCACTGACATTTCTCTTATTTCTCCATGGGGTGCTTCTAATGGGTACCCATAACATGTGTTTTAAAGGGGAAATAACAGAAATATTTCTGTGTATACTGTACTTTTCTGGACCCAAGAATTAACATAATACAACACATGACCTATCTGTATCTCTTCAATACTTACTATTTGTAAATTTTTCAGCCTGCCAACTTCTGGTGGAAAAGTTTCAAAATCATTATCTCCAAGGTACAAGGCACGTAATGAGTCTGAAAATAGATAACAATCGTTTTCTTTATTTAATAAAAAATACCATGGCAATTCTAATATTAAAGTTCACATAAAATATATATTGGTACAAAAATAACAATACAAACCTCTTGAATATGGTACAAGACAGAATATGGTACAAGACAAAAAGTTTGCAAACATCATAAAAAGGTCAGTATTCATGTACTAGACAAAATGACCAGTGGGTCAAGTATACCTCTTGCTGCTGCCAATCCATCAGCAGGCTTGAGTCTCTCTTACACAATATGACAGGTCATACCCAATGTTTGTACCAAATTTCAATATCCTAGGTCCTGTAGTTCCTGAGAAATCTTTGACAAAAAAAAGGTTTACACACACACAAATGCACATACAAACACTGTTACAGAAAAGACAAAAACTATATACCCCCTATATACTTAATATGCTAAGGGTATAATAAATCTGACAGTAATATCCAAATGTTGAAATGATTCCTAGGCTTTCATATGTGCATGCCAGTGTGACTTATAGCTGTAATAAAGTATGAGTCTTGAATAATCTACTGTCGCAGAACAACCTAAACTGAAATATTATATTTTTAGAGTTTTTATCAAAATCTTATCACATAGTTACAGTAGCCCAAATTCCCAGCATGAAATATCTCGCAATGTGATTGGTCTGCATGCATGAAAATGTGATAAATCAGTTATACCATACTTCTGTGCATGTGCGTGAGATAATGCATGAGCGTGAGCGAGTGCATTATCACACTGTACATGCACATGAACCACAGCATAACTAAGACTTATTGAAAAGGACAAATATTAAAATAGAATACAATGAATTTTAATCAATCTGATAAATAATCAAAGGCAATGTTTACATTTAAACTATTCTAAAAATGATTTTTTTTTTTTTTTTTTTTTTTTTTTTGGTATATTAATGCAATTTTATCAGTGTTTCCATTTATCAGTTAAGACTCTCTGAATATTTCACCCAGACTGGCTCTGCAGAAGTTGCTTTACTTGCAAGACTACTACTGTATACCAGTATCTATAGCACTGCATCCAACATTTTTCAACCGTCTGCTTAATATGCAACATCATTAATGCTGCAATGATATTATAATTTCATCATATCCTGTATTTTAACCACACTTCCTATTTGCAGTTAAGACTCATTTAAGTTAGTGGAAAAGTTTTATAAAAATGGTCACACTAAAATGAAGACACTATCAGGTGTAGGGGTTGTGCCTGTTATGGTTTCATACCCTGCACCTAAGAGACTTAACTGAAACAACAACAAAATGAAGACACTACACAAACCTTTTGATACTGCCTTGTAACTGTACAAATCTAGGTGGTATATTAATGTTCATGATTTTCAATGTGTACATACGAGCATGAAAAGTAATACCCACAGAAAAATCAGTAATTGTGCAAAATTTTGTACCTGTGTAGCTGTCTACAATCACAAAATTTTGTTCCTATGAAAATAAATGCCATTATAGTATGCCTTATACCTGGACCTAGTAAGTCTTGTTTAATGACACATCATTCTTGTGGGTAATTTTGTGCCATCTCCCAGAGAAAGGTAGAAAATGGAAGAAGAACTAATAGATGAGAGAAACAGAGAGGATGAGAGAGACATAGAAGGAGGAGAGAGACAGAGAAGGAGGAGATAACCAGAGAAGGAGAAGAGAAACAAAGAAATAGGAGAGAAACAGAGAAAGATGAGAGAAAAAGTGAATGACTGTACAGAAATAGAAGAAATACTAACATGCCCACTTCCCCATGTCTTTCTCTACATGACTTTGATCTAGCTCTAAAATATAAGGTGCTCATTATGGCAATAATTTAGGTTTATTTATGCTTCAAACCTATATCCTGTACTCAATGGAAATGCTTTGGTGGGAACACTTCTGTTGAGTACCCACAACATAGGATTTGGTGCCAAAATAACATTAACTTTTCTTGAATACCTCCTAGAGCTAAGATGCCTAAACATAGCTTCAGATAAGAGGGGGTATCCATATAACATTTCTCCATGAAAGCATATGTTGTGGGTACTTGTTAGAAGCACCTCGGTGAGGCGTTTCTCATGAGCACTCACAACATATGTTTTTAGGGAGAAATAAATAAAATATTAGTATATTTTGGTTGAAAAAGTGCCTAATCTGGAGCTATGTGCCTAAGACTACATTACCTAGCTGGAAGAAATTTGCTGGAAGGCTGTTTTCACTGAGGTTGTTGTATGTCAAGTCTAGCACCTCCAAAACTGGGAAGGCACCAAAACCACGTGGTAGCACATTCAATTTGTTCATACTGTAACACAGAAAAATTTGAACTTACAAATGTAGTGCTGAAGCATATATGATATGTGAACAGAGAAGGACCTCATTACATGGTTCTAGACAAATTGGGATATCCAGATAAATATTTTTCTTATTCTCCATGAAACATGTTGTTGCAGGCCATTAGAAGACCTAGGCTCACAATATAATTTCATGCAGAAATAAGAGAGGAAAATTATAGATACTCGTATGTTTTTTAAAAAATGGCCTGTCTAGAGCTTACTTCATAAGCAAAAGAATCCACACTGTCTGGTCAGGGTCTCTGCTTACTGTGATCAGTATGCATTTGGTATCCTTTTGCAGGTCAAAAAATACCTTCAATGATTCCAAACTGCAACCATTAACTTGTTTGTTGACTTCAATGAGTAATATAGTAATAGTTTAATGGGACTGACAGAGCAACCATACAGGATGGCCAATATGCCATCTCCTAGTTTTTTTTCAAAATTAATGGCAATGGCCAAAACTAAACTGAAAGTTCCAGACTGACTCTGCAGGTCAGAAAAAGAGTAAAGAAAGTTTCAGAAAAGGTTGCCTTTGGAAACAAAGAACACACAAAGTCCATTTGACTAACAACTAGTAATGTATCTAAAAACTGCTGGATGAATGGCAAACAGACAGACCCTTATCAGAGTTTGCATTCTGTGGTGTCTGATCTGGGCCTACTCCATTTGATAAGTTCTACCCATCCAAATACAGGGTCAATACAGTATCTTTTTTGGGCTTATGGCATGATGAACTGCACTATTACGAGTGGCTGTAAAACTAATAAATACATATACTTATAGAATGCAAAGATTTTTTTTTTCCTTTGAAAAGCAGTCCAATACATTAAAAATCATTTGGATGTAATGTCAAAACCAACTGTGTTAGGGATAATAAGAAAAACATTTAAAAATGTTGCCTGCTTATGACGATATTTAAATTCAGCATGGCATGCAAAAGGACATGAAAATGTAGATACATGTGTACCTACCCAAGATTCAATGTCTTCAACTTGCCCATAGAACTGAGGTTCTGTGGAAGTTCCTGCAAATAAACATAATATGCATTAATTAACTGTTAAGTAATATGCAGTGGAACCTCCACTAACACCCCTCAACAACAACCACCTCTGTATAACAGAATGTGTTGTTTTACTATATACGCCATGATTTCTTTATAACACTAAAGCAACAAGTTTCAGCTTGATCGGATGTAAACTGTAGGAGGAGTTAGCCTGAAACGAAAAAGTTTACGGACGGACGGACGCCATACCCCGTAACAAACGGGCGTATAAAAACCATGCTAGCTAAACAACCGTATTGTATCCAAACTAAAATGTATAGATTGTATAGGAAAATGACCATAAATGGTCATTTTTCTATATAATCTATACATTTTTGTTTGTTACAACACTTTTGGGGTCCACCTTTAGACTGTCTTATATTCAATACTGTCTTATAATGAATCGTCTTATAAAGAGTTTGCATGTACATGTACATGTATTTAACTCCTCTACAACAGCCACATCCTTACAACAGCCCACTACAGAGGCTGCATTGTATTACTTATATAAAAAAAAAGTCTACGTCATAGTAGTCACAAACCTGACCAATACAAAAAAACTCTACCAATACAGAGAAAGTCAGCTAACACACATATTTGGTCATAATGACTTGGGCAATACTGAAACGTTTTGTATAGGAAGTCAGTAATAACATCATGGATATTGGCAAGGTGGTATTGTAGTATTATTTCTTGAAAGTGACTTGCATTTTTTTACAGAATACATAGCCCCAGATATTAAGGCGCTTTTTTCAACCGAAAAACACTGATAACTTTCATATTCCTCCAGGAAAACATGTTGTACCCATTAGAAGCACCACAGATATTATTGTATGACTATTTCTTATCTGGAGCTATGCAGAATACATGTATTAGCCAGTTAAGGAAGACAAAAAAAAGGTTACCTACGAAATGCCACACAACTAACATCCCGGCAGGCACATGACGTAAATATAACGTCGCCTCAACGTCGATGCAACGTCATGACATTGCATCGACGTTGAGGCTACGTTATATTTACGTCATGTGCCCACTGGGATGAGCTTCATAATAGCCTAATATTTTGTCTTTGCCCACAGATGCATTAAGAGCTGTTTTTTTGGTTTGTTTTTTTAAATATCTTTCTTATTTTCCCAGAAAATAAGGTTCAGCACTTCATGCAAATTGTCACTTGAAATAAGGTTTGACATTTCATGCAAACTGTCACCTAAGATGAAATGTCAAACCTCGTTGTCTGGAAAAAAATAAGAAAAATGTTTCAAAATGTGGTATGGAATTTTTTTATTCTGCATACAAAACATTAATTACTGTATTCTACCTAATTACCGCACATACCCCTATAAGAGCACAGCCAAGCAATTCCATAGTCTTCAGATTACAGACAGTGTACTTATATATCTACTTTATAAAGGCATATGTTGTGGGTACCCATTTGAATTCCATTGACTTGTCAATGTCAATGCAACAAGTCAATGTAAATCAAATGAGTACCCAAAACATATGTTTTTATAAAGAAAATCAGAGAAAAAAAAAACATCGCATAAGCATCATTTGATGAGTCCTTTTTTTTACAGTGTACCCTTAGTATAGGAAGGTACATATTTTAACACAAATTTTCCAAGTATTTTTGAGAAACCTAACCGCACAGTGCAGTAATTAGGTCAAATACAGTATGGTATAAAGTAATGAGAGGTCCAAATAAGGATTTATATCTCCAGAAAATGTTTTTTTCTTATTTCTCTACATAAATGAATGGGAGATGAAACCATCATCATCTACAGACCCTGGAAGCAAGGACAGGTGTCCTTGGCAGAATTACATAGGCTCCTGTCTGGCCCTTGAGTCTGGTGTGTGAGCAGTAAACTGTTGGAGACTTCAGGGAAAAATCAAGTGGACACTGGCAGTAATGTAACAATTAATTACAGTAAATGACCAAAGTTTCTGACAAAATGTAATATGCGAACAGTGCAGACCCAGATCAGACTGCTACTTCAGTCAGGGTCTACACTGCCTGCCATTCCATTAATATTTTAGCAAACAACTGCATAAAAAGCAAAATCCAGGCCAAAAAGTAATGAATAAAGTGTTTAAAATTTTAGCACATTTACCATAGATATACTGATCACTTCTACATCATTGCTGTGGAAGCTGATCGACTTTTGAGATGATGATGATGATGATTTGGTGTTTTACTTTATCTAAGACATATCAAAACGGCTGCCTTTTATGGAAAGGCAAGTAGAGAGGGTGGATTTTTCACAAAGTCATAGCTCCTGAAAAGACGGGGGGGGGGGGGGGGGGGTTTCCACTGAAAAGTATTGTTTTGTTTTTTTTATTTCTCCATGGAAAAATATTATGAGGATACCCTCTCATATCTGGAGCTAAACAAAGTAAAGCAACACACTGTGGCTATTGCATTGTGGACGATTCAATAACCACTACACTTTGAACTGATAATAATACCTTGATGTGATTGTTGAACACATTGAGGATCTCAAGATTATACAGGTTAGTGATCACTGCAGGTAAACCTGAAATGACAGAAGAAAACAACCAAGTTTACCCTTAGTATTGGGACACCTTGACTCCTAACCATACTTGTTCTAAAATTTGAAAAAGTCTATTTTACTACCTATTGATGTTGTCTAAAATAGTGCTGGGTGAGTGGCAAACTGTATAGATCCAGATCAGATGCTGCATTCTGCAGCATCTGATCTGGATCTACACTTTTTGCTCAGGTCTGCCTGTCCAAATATTTAGGGTTATTCTGGTATAACATGTAGAATTAGACAGCAGAAAACACTCTATTTTTTTTGTATTGTCTCCAGAAAATAGATCTTCATGTTTTATGCAAATATTCTCCTTAATTGTTCCAAATGCACAGTCAAGCCTAATCATGGCTCTAGCTAACAGGGCTATCAATATAAATTATTAATATATTATATGTGCATGATAACACATGTTGTGGGTACTCATTAGAACTACCTCAATGAGCAAAACATTGCATACATGTCAACAGCATGAAAAAAAAAATCAAATCGTTGTCTCCTGAACGTTTTACCAACATACTAAGCATTAAGTTCAATTTATTAAAAATGTATGGTTCACATAAATAATTGTAAGTACTGGTACTTCCCTGAGTGTTCTTCAAAGCATTGCAAAATGACTTTTAAAATCACAAGCAGATGACAAGGCAGACAACAATAGTTGTGACTGGTGCTTTAAGGGTTAAGTTGTCATGACTGGTGTAACTGTTATACTCACTTGTGATTTTATTGTGGGTCAGTGTAAGTCTTGTCAGATGACTCAGCTCAACTGCAAAATGAAAAATAACATATCATTAACTGAAAGCAAATTTAATTTACAATTTTTAACCCTTGTCCTGCTGAATAAATTAAGATGCCACGCTACTTCTAATTTTCAGCCAATCAGATTGCTTGATCCGAATTGTTGCTATAAATTCATATTCTTAATGGCAGACAGTGCAGATCCAGATCTGTTGGCTTCTTCAGAAGCCAACTGATCTGCATCTACACTGTTTGCAAAGACAGGGTATATCCGGGTTCAGCAGGACAAGCGTTAATGTTTAAAATTTACATCTGAGGTTTCATGCTACAAATATGTACAAGTATTAAGATGACTGCACTTCCTACTTCTTAAACGTAGACATAGATCTAGATAAGATTCTGTATATAAAAAAATATCAATATTTTTCTATGATTTCATAATAAAAGAGTATGCTGTATGTACTCATTAGAATGTCCTTGATAAGCCTGAGGGAATTCTAATGAGTACTTACAAAATATACTTTTATGAAGAAATTGATAGAATTACATGTGCAGGTAAGAATGACAAAGTGAAAAAAATAATCACCTCTTGTATTACCAAACTAATTTCGCAGCAAGTTTGAATTAAAACTTGTGCAGTCATGATTTGATCTAAGCATTGGCTTTGAATAACACCTTCTCCTCTGAAAATGGTTTAACATGATATAAAACCTTGAATCACATTGCCCTGTTTTCCATATTAAAATTCTTTTATAAAGGTGAAAGTTTTACATTTAAACTTAATATTTGTGTCATCAGCCATAAGATGTTTAGTGTATAAAAATGTAATTTGTAATTTAATCATTTCATTTTTGTTGCAAAATTGTAATTTACAGCTCAGCCTACTTTTTTTTCTATCAATCAGATGCCTGATTTTCACTTCAAAAATTCATAAATTTAACTGCATAAAGTTTCTGCTGAACCACCTGCATTAATTCTGTTATACAATTTAGATTATACACAGAAAAAATTAATCTTGTCTAAGAATATACAGTGCAAGCAGCGCAGGAGGTATGATGCAATGTCTGCTTAACCCTTGTCCTGCTGAATAAATTAAGATGCCACACCCATTTCTAATTATCAGCCAATCAGATTACTTGATCCAGATTGTTGATATAAATTCACATACTTAATGGCAAACAGTGCAGATCCAGATCAGTTGGCTTGTGGATCTACACTGTTTTCAAAGGCAGGACATATCTGGATTCAGTAGGACTAGGGTTAAGTTTAGTAACTTAATGACTGAGTAAGTCAGCATAGCTTTGGAGTTTGCCTGGAGAAATTAAATGACATTATTTTTTGCTCCCTCAAGTCGCTTGAATCATATTCTTAAAATTCTCAAGATTGACCAAAACTATCATCAATTACATTGAATTAAATATGAATAATTGTAATTTAATTGACAGTTTCAGAAAAGTACACAATTGTAATTTGTATAATTACATATCAATGTAGCTGACCTTGTCTGATACTAACCACTTCCTAAGTTTCATCAACCTCATCAGGCCATGCAGATTTTTTCTTAGCCATTCATGTCTTTTTATATCTTGCTAACATTCCACCCCTCTCAATCTCTGGATTTGTATATAGAAACCTGTCTGATGTTGTTTTTCTCATTCTATTATTACAGAATTGAGTCATATTCAATCATTAGTTGCACAAAAAGTGAGAACACCCCCATGGAGGCCTCCCAGGGCACGTGGCGGCCCCCAACAGCAACACCTCCTTGCAGAGAAACAGGCGACATCCGATATACCAAAGGAAAAAAATGCGCAAAAGTGAGAACACCTCCTTGCAGAGAAACGGGCGACATCCTATATACCAAAGAAAAAAAGGCGCAAAAAGTGAGAACACCCCCATGGAGGCCTCCCAGGGCACGCAGCGGCCCCCAACAGCAACACCTCCTTGCAGAGAAACAGGCGACATCCGATATACCAAAGGAAAAAAATGTGCAAAAGTGAGAACACCTCCTTGCAGAGAAACGGGCGACATCCGATATATCAAAAGGAAAAAATGTGAGAACACCCCCATGGAGGCCTCCAAGGAGGTGTTCTCACTTTTGCGCATTTTTTTCCTTTGGTATACCGGATGTCGCCTGTTTCTCTGCAAGGAGGTGTTGCTGTTGGGGGCCGCCGCGTGCCCTGGGAGGCCTCCATGGGTGTGTTCTCACTTTTTGCGCCTTTTTTTTCTTTGGTATCCCCAATATCGCCAGCAGAGGGAAATCCAGAAGAGGGGGTTTGGAGCGTCTACAGGCGGTATGGAGGCTCCCAGGGGGAGGTGTTACCACATTAATCCCAGAATCCTTATTCCCTATACTACTCCTTGAATCACATATTGCTACTTAATAATGGACTCTGCTGCAAGTTAAGCATGTTAAATGTTTGCTTGGTAACAAGACGTTTCGCCCCCAAGATGTTCCCCCCACCCACCTGCAAGTCGTTTTCCCACTAGTTGCTTCGTCTTATTTTCATCCTTAGTCATTTTGTGCTCAATACCATTTCCCCATTTGTCGTTTCACCCACTACCCAGTCATTTTGCCCACAACCCTGTTTAGCAGTGTCTTGTATGTGTATATGAATATAGTATCATAAAACTGATACATGTAATGAGCATTTGTATGGTGAAGAATACAGTTTATTTGTTTGTGTTAAGGTTTTACAGCCCAGTCAACCCGATGGGGTCATGTAGAACGCATTCAGTTTACTTAACCACATGTTTACTGGGCAGGCTTAGTCCTCTAAGCGGTTAACCAGTATTGTGCACATTCTTTCGCCAGAAACTGACAATTTGAATCACAGCCCTTCTTGAATCAGCAGAAGGGAGATAATGACCATAGAAAGAATTTGCTGACCTCGGCGGGGGTCGAACCCATGACCTCCTGGTCTCCAGTCGGATGCACATCCAATTGAGCCACCAAGGCCGAGAAATACAGTTTAAATAACACCACTAATATCATTTTCAAGAAGGGCAGTTACCGATTACCGGCGAACTAATGGGTACTCAGTTCTGGTAAACTATTTAAACATCAATATGTAAAGGCTTGTTAACACAATGTAAGAGAGAGAGACAGACAGAGAGAGAGAGAGACAGACAGAGAGAGAGAATCTTTCACCAGTATTAAACAAAAAAAGAAGATGTATGGATAACAAAATAAACTATGACCACCATAATCATATTTTTAAATTACAGTGGAATCTCAATAATTCAAAGTTCAAGGGACCAACCAGTTTTGTTTGAATTATTGAGACTTTGAATAATTGACGGTTAAAATGCATACATATATATAAGTCGGGGCTTCAAAATGATTTTGAATTATTGAGAATTTTGAATTATTGGAGTTTGAATTATCGAGGTTCTACTGTATTTTTAAGATGAAAGCAGAAGAAGACAGAAAGGAAATAGAAAATTTATATTTGTTTTGTTAACTGATGTCGGTTTTGTTTGTATTCTTTTGATTAAATTAAGTTTTACCTACTGTGAACCATGGCGTGTGTGATTAATGGTGATGGTGTGATTATGTGCTCTTTGCAAAGGGCTTTAATTACAATGTATCTTGTTATACCTTTACCTGTTTTAGTGCATTAAACTGAATGGTTGATTCTTTGACACTGTCAGTGAACAATGGCTGTAAAAGGTTAAATGGAATCCCAAATTGCCATATTTTTTGTTTCAAGAAAATCTTTCATATACAAACAACAGGGATATATAAGTCGGTATGACGGCTGATTTGAATCTTCACTGAGCAAACATGCTCGAAGACCACTTTTCACTCATCAAGACCCATCTGACATTCCATTATCTGTTGACACCTACTTAATTGTGTTAATTACTCAGTTATTGCCCAATGGCCTTATTTATAACAGAGTCTGTCTCACATGATTGTTTAATCACTTTTACCAATATATGCCTAACATCTGATTTTTGGGATATACACAAACAGTGTAGACCCATATCAGACAACGCAGAGTGCTGCAACTGAAAATGTTATACACTGTAATTACAGGGAGTTTTGTAAAACTGTCAATGAATGAAATCAACCAGACATCCATTTAACCCATATAGGACACACAGAAACTTCCACTTACAAAATTTCCTGTAGATCAAGCAAACAGTGGTGACTGATGCAGCATCTCATCTGGATCTACACTGTTTGCAAATGTCCAAAAAATGCATTTAGCCAGATCCATTGGACAGATCATAAATTTGAAATTTAAGGGGTATTAGATTTGTTATCCCCACGCTTTTTTAAAAAATGCGATGGGGATATTGTGAACACCTCCATCCACATGTCCTTCTGTCATGCTATCTCCTCCTAAACCACTGGGCAGAATTCTACCAAACTTGCCATATCACTTCCCCTCATGGTAAGGGTGTGCAAGAGCAATATTTTTCTGTGCATCCATCTGTATTTGTGTTGGTCGTCCATTTGTCCGTCACATGGTGGAATTCAACCAAACATGCTACATCACTTCCCCTCAAGATAAGGGTGTGGTAGAGCAACATTATTTTTCCATGCAGCTGTCCTTCCATGAGTCTGTCGCCCATCCATCTGTCTGTCACTCTATCTCCTAAACCACTGGGTGGAATTCAACCAAACTTACTACATCACTTCCCCTCATATAAGGATGTGTGAGAGCAACATTATTTTTCCTAGCATCCGTGATGTATTCATCTGTCCATCCACTATCTTCTCCTAAAGCACTAAATGGAATTCAACTAAGCTTGCTACATCACTTCCCCTCATGGTAAGGGTGTGCAAGAGCAACAATATTTTCCCCTGCATCCATCAATCTGTCCATCATGCTATCTCCTAAACCACTGGGCGGAATTTAACCACATGTGACAGGGAGAAAAGTACATAGATCATTAATACAGCCTTGCTGTATGAGCTAGCTTTTATAGCGACCTGGTATAGTGGTCTGGCTTTTCTACGAAGTTAAGCAATGGATTTCTTGGTTAGTACCTGGATGGGTGACCCTTTATGGGTGGCCACTGCTTAACTTGGCAGAGAACCAAATCGCTCGGTTACATTTGGCGCTGCGAGCAGGGTTATGAAAGCAGGGTAGTTCCCTGACCCTGTACACATTGGCTCCTCGCTCTGGAGTTTGCTTCCTTAGCATTCTCAGTTGACTTCGAGGGCGAAGTCAAAAGATGAGGGGGAGAAATGTGACAGGGAGAAAAGTACATAGATCATTAATACAGCCTTGCTGTATGAGCTAGCTTTTATAGTGACATGGTATAGTGGTCTGGCTTTTCTACGAAGTTAAGCAATGGATTTCTTGGTTAGTACCTGGATGGGTGACCCTTTATGGGTGGCCACTGCTTAACTTAGCAGAGAACCAAATCGCTCGGTTACACACATTTGCTACAAGAATCCCCTTTATGGTAAGGATGTGCGAGAGCAAGCTGGTCCATGCAACATTAGCAATGAGGGTGGAGATTTGCGATGGTGCGCCATCGGATGCACATTCTAGTTTTATCTGTTGTAAGTTTACAAAAGTTTCTGTACTTTGACAAACAGGGCGAAGACAGGTTCTGCAGTTGTTCCTCAAATAACATTATAGTACAAACATTGCTGAAAGGGGGCTATAATCTGAGAAATTTATTGATGTTCCTTATATATTTGTCTCATCTCCAGTTTTTTGAAGACGATTAATAATAGAAGGTATACCAGACACTTAGACTGCTAGTAAATCTTATCTAATTAATGTATATGGGGCGAAATGATTAGGAGAAATGGGAGGAAACAGTTTGGGGTGAAACGACTCAAATTCCTTTGCTTGGTTTGTTGCCTAAATTGATTGTAGATGACTTGCTTGGGTGATATGGGGCAGGGTCAAGCTGGGTACGGTTCAGCATTAGTACATAGCATAGAGTATTTCGGCTGCAACATCATGATCACATGCTACCATGCTATGGTACAAATGCAGTATAAAACAGATAATGAGATACCAGAATACAGCCCCACCCACACAAGAATTAATCACCAATTAGACCTACATAAACTAGGAGAATCTGTCAAATCAGCTACTCCTTTATCTATAGCTTCAAGCTCCGTATTCTTTTGATTCCTACATTCTTCTATGTATTTCTTTAATTTTGACATTTTTTCTACAATTATCTTATGTTTACACAGATAAAATTCCTAATTTGGCAAAATTTGGCTTCAAGGAAGTGCCTTAGAACATTTCCTGTTTGGAATTGATCCGCGACATAAAATAGATTATAGGCGCAAAGATTGCTCAAATATTTAATATTATATCTTATTTCTATTATATTCTTGCAGTTCTAAATATTTCTTATTGTTAGCAGCATTATTGTTTTAATTTAATGTATCAGTAGAAAACTGAAAGTAGAACTTTACCTACTACATATACATGCGCTTAAATGAATGTCAAGGTCAAAGCGACTGTAAAGGTGTGGAGTAGTTTTTCAATCATGATTTATGTATAATTATTTTGATATCATTTTGCGCTATGTCATGATCTGTTCGCAACATAAAAATGATTGAGTAGAGTTCGACATAAAATCCCACTCTACACTGCACTGAAAATATATTTTCAATGTCAGATTCTTATTTCGTTTCGTAAACATTTGATTCGCCAGCAAATGCTTCGAACTTTTTGGGTCCATATAAATACCGGAAAGCACCAAAATACCGGAAAGCACATGGGAATACCGAAAAGCACTTGTAATAGGGGTATTTTTAGCTGAAACTTGTGAAAAAATCAATTGTCTGCAGTATGTTTTTACTTAATGAACTGTTTATGAATTTATGCGAGTCTATTTCCCAAGTTTCAACCACTGCGGTTTTCTGATTCACTGCAAGGTTGTACAATTAAGGGTGTGTAGGCTCAGCGCCTTGGACCGTTCTTTTTTTATATATATATATATATGTCGTTGACCGTGCATTTATTTTCCTTTTGTGCTGGTTGAGTTTCTTACCATGTGTCCTTGGCACGATAATTCCGGACTGTCCATCAGTGGAAATCATGACATTCTTAGGGGGCATAGCGTAATACCTAAACTTCTTTAATGCCTTTCCCTCTGAGAATTTGTTTTGTTTACCCAGTCAGTCTTTGACAATTGGAACTGTTTATGACTTTCTGTGAGTCTGTACTCCCCAGTTCCAGCCATTGCTGATCGCAAATCTTTGAAGTGACCGTCTGCAATGTCCTGCAAAGTCTTTACAAGTGGTACCAATGGTTTTGACTGCCAGTCAATAGCTTGTTTCAGGACATGATTAAGTGACACACAATAATTGTTCGTCCAGTTATGAGTAACCGTGTCCTGTCTGACAAAAATGTTTTGACATAAACTATTTAACTTTTACTGAGTATACAATGTAATTATAATGTTCTTACAAAATAACACCTAATTTTCATAACAGCAAACATCACTAGATGTAGAAAAGTACTATGCTCATAATATATCTATTTATTCAAGAGGGTCTCAATGGGGTTTACTGATTAGCAAATTTCCGTCTGAAAAAAAAAATAATGATTAGCGAATTTTAAGGGCAGAGCTTTAATACTGATTAGCTTTTTCATCAGGTCTAAAATTTACTGATTTTTGTCAATTAATGTTTACTGGGTACTGATTTTGGGACAGAATATTTACCAAATACTGATTTCACAGGTACCCATTGAGACCCTCATTCAGATAGGCATAATGATGAGCGCGAACTGGCACCATTCACGATTTCAAGCAGTCATGAGAGCAATCAAAATCATTTAGGATTTTATAATATTCATGTGATATATTGCACTTAGACAAATAATACATTGTTTTCTACCATATATAAGTGCTTTTCGGTATTTTGGTTGCTTTCCGGTATTTTGGTGCTTTCCCGTATTTATATGGACCAGAACTTTTTCATGTAGACCTTTTTCTACTAAATGGACCACTAAAGAGAAATTTTGTCTCAACAGTGTGATCTTTAACCTGCACAGGGGATGCATCTCCATGCATCCGGATAACATGCTGATCTAAGGGAAGGTGCACTGTATTAACATCATCCCTGCTATTGGACCATGTTAAGTCTCAGAAATTTTCCAGCCCTATTTATCTATCTCTAACAACTCGATCAGCTCTGATCATTATGTCATTGTGCGCAGTGCTAATTTAGAATTTAGCACGAAAAAAAAGGGGCAAACATTTGGTGGACCATTAAAACTATTTACAATAAGCTAAACAGAGGCATGTTAAAGCACCTATCCTCTGTTATAGAAGTCTAAATTAGTACTTTGAACTCCTCGGTGGTCTCAACAGAGACCACTGAAGAAGAAAGACTAATCCACAATGGAATAGTACGAGGGGAAAAAAAGAATTTTTTAAGAGCATCAGAACATGAAAGTTGGGTGGTCGGGTGGTGCGAAGGTGCTGTGTATCTTACATCACTGGGGCGTCCAACTGATATTGGCTTACAGTTGGGCAAGGCCTGCTATCCTTGTAGTGGGTAAGGGTAGAGGGGGAATGTTTTTATTTCTTCTGTTTCTTCACTTTCATTCCTGTTCCTCTTTCTTCCCTGTCCCTCTCTTTTACCTCCTCTACTCTCTTCTATCTCTTTTCTCCCTTTCTCTGGGAGACGACACAAAATGACCCTCATGGGTTGACGTGTCGTTAAACCCCAACACAATAAACAGAACATGAAAGACATTGTGTATACTATAAGTTGTGTGACA
This sequence comes from Anodontia alba, assembly GCA_964016985.1. NCBI lineage: Eukaryota > Metazoa > Mollusca > Bivalvia > Lucinida > Lucinidae > Anodontia > Anodontia alba. The sequence continues at coordinate 28,393,937 of OZ024831.1, forward strand.
CTCTAATATGTCTCAATCCAGGTGTAGGGGTCAGATACTTAGCCTTATCAATATCTACCAGGCCATAATGAATTTTATGAAAGAAGGCTAAGGAGGCTGTTCCCTCCGGACTTCCAGGGTTGGCCACTGCAGGTCATCCAACAGATTGTCGACATGGCTTGTGTTCCTCCATTGCCTGCAAGGCCAGCAAGCAGCAGTCCTCTGCACCCTGTCAAGTTGATAACATTAAGTTTTAACGTATTGGTTCCAAACAGCGGCTGCATATTCCAGTTTAGGGTGTACAAGCCTTTTATATGCAACCTCCTTGGTTTCTCGAGGTGAAAAAGAGAGGTTTCGATGTATGTGTTGACCCAAGTCTGTAATCGGTAATGGTAACACCAAGATACTTGGTGGACCCTAGCAGGGATTGAACCTAGGACCTCTAGCACCAGGGGCTTGTGCACTAACTGCTGTGCTAATACGCTTCACTTTCAAAATACTATCTTTAAATGCTGCAACAACCGGCCCCTAGTGAGGATTATGTGCAGGTGAATTGCATCTTGTTGTCACAGTGCAAAGTGCAAGAAAAAGGTAATGGATGAAATTGTTAAAAAAATGTACAAGATTGAAAAAAAAAAAAGCTCTTGTGTTATTATGGCATGCAGTGGTCAACAAATCAAACTGCCTTATTGTGACCCATGTCATTAGGATACACAACTATAGGCCGAGGAAAATGTTATGATACTTATAATGTCTGGTAACAGAATGCCAGGGTATGTCATTAAAAATGTAGTTATACAGCTCCTTGAGCAAGAGTTTAGCCTTGGAATGTATAAATAGCCTAACTTTTCTTCCCTGTTTGATGCAACTTTGCTGGACTTGTGCAATGGTTTCTCTTTCTTTGATATACTATGACCCAGTCACACCTAACTATAACTTCAGAAGACAGTTCGATAGCAGAGGAAAGCATGGGTAGTTTTCAGTTGTATAGGCAGCGGAAAGTACCCTCTGTGAAACCACTACAACCCAGAGGGAACTGTCAACCATCCGTACATTACCACGTCCTTATGTCCCCAGCTGGACTCAAACAAAAGTGTGCTGAGACGAAGCTTGCTACGGACAGTCACCCCAGTGCCCAATCATGGCTCATGATAAAGTTCAGCAAAGAAGAATTCAATTTTTTCTTATGTTACACATAATGACAATGTTGTGGGTACCCATTAGAATTGTCTCACAGAGGCAATTCTAATGAATACCTACAACATGTATATGAAAACTTTCAAGTTCAAAAGTAATAATAATACCATATTTAACCCTGAATATTAGGACAAACATCCCTTAAAGGAGGAGTTTGATCAGGGTCTACACAGTTTGAAATTCCATCATGATGATGTCGTATAGTAGTCAGATGGACTTGTTCATATTGTACGATGAGTACAGTAAGGATTTGAGGTGTCTGAATATTTAGGATAAATATGGTAATTCAGATACTCATCTTATCTAGAGGCTAAGGCCTTAGTAAGGGCACTGGTTCACAAAAAAAATATATATATATACAGTGCTCCAGCTAGGATTTGAGGGCAGAAGGGTACCAGGTAGGGCACTTTTTGCACGGTCATACAAGAATGAGTGCACCCTGTGTCATCATGTGATATACTTAGTATCAAGACATGTTAAAAAATATAATCCCATTCCACAATAAACACTTCAAAAATAGAGTACACATTAAACTGACCTTTAAACATTGATAACTTTTTAAAGTTTGGTCCGATTTTTATGAAATTTTCGCCAAAATGTAGGGTTTTATATCTGGAGTTGAAATAAGACAGAAGGCAACTTAAGAAGGGCAGAGAGGCGGCAGGAGAGGGCAAGAGGGGTGGCCCGCCCCTCCATATAGGGCTAGCTGAAGCACTGATATATATATATATATATATATATATATATATATATATATATATATATATATATATATATATATATATATATAAGTTGGGAAAAGGAGCATAACATCTAACAAAAAATCTTTTTGGTAGCACTGGATCCAGAAAGGATGCTGAAATGATAGGCGTTAAACTATATGTTGAGAGTTAATCATTAACAGTGCAAATAATTTGTTTACCTAAAACAAGGTCAGCGAAAAGATTTTTTGGATCACAATGATGCACGATGTTTGCCAGAAATTAAATAAGTTGGGAAAAGGAGCATAACATCTAACAAAAAATCTTTTTGGTTGCACTGGATCCAGAAAGGATGCTGAAATGATAGGCGTTAAACTATATGTTGAGAGTTAATCATTAACAGTGCAAATAATTTGTTTACCTGTAAACAAATTATTTGCACTGTTAATGATTAACTCTCAACATATATATATACATATATATATACATGTATATATATATATATATATATATATATATATATATATATATATATATATATATATATATATATATATATATATATATATATATATATATATATATATATGGAATATATATATATATATGGAGCCTTTGTTACAATTCATTTCAGAATGGGTTCTCTGACAGAGCTGTGTGCTTTAGAAGGACATCAAGACCAAGCTTGGTGTGTAGCCTGGAATCCCATAGGTACACTGTTAGCATCCTGTGGTGGGGACAAAACTGTTAGAATATGGGGACAAGAAGGGGATAGCTGGGTCTGCAAGTCAGTCCTGACAGAGGGACACCAGAGAACAATAAGGTATTGATTGGTCATTGCTCATCTACATGATTTTCATAATCTGTTCATAGCTTTAAATAAGATGGGATATCCAGATAAATATTTTTCTTATTTTGCCATGAAACAATGTTGTGAATACTTATTAGAATCACCTGGGCAAAGCATTTCTAATGAATAATGAGTACCCACGTTTTTACTAAGAAATAGGAAAAAATGTCAAACTTTTCTGGCTGGTGCAAACTTTTTAACTATAGCTATGGGCTATGTTTCCTTTATTATTGGGATCACACCAGAATAAAATTCTTCTTTCAGGGCTTAACCCTTACAGTGCCAGTCATTACAGCAGCAGACTACATATATATTACATGACATATATATTATTTTTCTGAGAAAACAAGATTTGCCTGTTCAACATTTTGTGTGAATCACCTGTTATGCAGATAATTCAGATAATATTTCAAAATGTTGACTTTTGGGGAAAAATAAAAAAAATATATATATTTTTTTTTTTTTTGAACATCATCTGTAACAGTTTTGAATATATCCAGCCCATTTCATTCTTTTTTAAGTGTATGGGTCTAGGAGTTAGTACTCCTTACTTTGAATCATGAGGTTCCTGGTTTGAATCTCTCCCACTAGAGCCAGAGTTAACCAATGGCTTTATGGTGCTTAATTGCACAGAGCCTCTCATTCTAAGACTTTCATTGTTTGGCTGTGACTTTAGATACGTTAAAAGAGAAGTAAAACACTAAATCATCTTTTTGTTGTTGTTTTTTCCTCTTAGGTCTGTTTCCTGGTCACCATGTGGTAACTACCTAGCCAGTGCCAGTTTTGATGCAACCACATGTATATGGAGTAGAAAAGAGGGCGAGTTTGAATGTATTGCTACCCTAGAGGGTCATGAGAACGAGGTGAAGGCAGTGTCCTGGGTCTGCGGTGGCAACCTCCTTGCTACTTGCAGCAGAGATAAGAGTGTCTGGATTTGGGAAGGTATATTGTAAAGTATTGCACATTTTGTGTCCATTTCTAGATAAGACACCTTTTTAAGCCGCCTCGAGAACATTGATTAGGTTGGAGTTTAACAGCACAGTCATTCAATACTATGAAGGTCATGTCGAGCCAGTCAGAGTTTACTTAGCCATGTTTTTCCATGGCAGGTTTATTCCTCTAAGTGGTTAACCAGTACTTATGCACTTTCTTTCCCCAGAAACTGATATTTGCCATTCTTGGATCAGAGGAAGGGAGAGAATGACTACTCATGATTTGTTGTTACTCTAATGACTACTCATGATTTCTTTAAGTAATAAGAAAAGTAGTTTCCAGATGTGAGTTTCTCTGTGTATTTTCTGTCTGTGTGTTTTAATTTCATCTGAATTTCAACAAGTTTTCATTGTTATCAACACAATGTATGGATATGTCAAAGAGCTTAAGAATTTGGACACTTGCATGGGAGACAACTCTGTTAAAATAGTTTTGTCTCCCTTCTGAAAAGGATTTTACTCTACTAAAAGGAAAGTATTTGCTCCACTTCAGTTTGATATGCTATATGGGCATATTATAATAAAAAACTACAGTATTATCTAGACCTATGAAATTATTATTGGACTGATGAGAGAGCAAATAATGATGAATCGTGAGATACATGTATGAGTAGAACCACAGCCAGCATGGCTCAAATTGATTTTGATATTGATAATACAGTAATTGTCCTAAAATTTCAAACACTTCATTCTGAACAGTTTTAGCCTAAATTTTGCTTTTTATGGAGTTTTTTTTTTTTTAAATACTAAATGGAATGGCAAACAGTGCAGACCCTGATCAGACTGCTCCTTCAGGAACAGTCTGATTCAGGTCTGCTGTTTGCATATGTCATTTTTTCAGGAGATTTGGTGTACAGAATTTTAGGACATTTACCATACCATATTTTTCTTGTAGTGCATATAATCATATTCTGGGAATACCAGGCTTCACAGCGATAAATAAGTTGTTGTGTTTTTTTTTCATTCAAAACAGCTGTTTCTGCACTAAAATGTACTCATTAGAAGCACCTAACAAAGAATATCACCAAGCCACTTCTAATGAGTATCCACAAGATATGTTTTGGTGGAGAAATAAGAAAAATATCTATTACATGTATGCCTTACCACAAAAAGTGGCGAGGGTATTATGTTACACCTTCCGAAATTTTGAGTGTATGTCCGTCAGCGCTTCCATCATTTGTGTCTGCTCCATAACCTGGATACCCTCTGAGATATTTTCATGAAACTTCACACAAATGTAAAGCACTATAACAAGGGTGACAACCTACGTCATAGCAAGGATATCGGAACCACTTGGATAGTCGCCATATTGATGCGAATAAGGTAAATAAATTGCTTCAAACTATAAGTCTACATAACGATTATACAGAAGACATAGTTTAGCTGGTGACAGTAAATATTTTCGCCCCACTGGTGAATGAGTTTTGCCTAGAAACAATGTTAAAACTTCAAACACTTCAACAAAGTGATTCGTATCGGTACTGTCAATGCATGTTTTGCACTGACGTCGAAAACACTTTTGATCAAAATTACTTTCTGTAGCTATTTTACTCGATTTGCCTGTTGTGATTTGCAAATATTACCTTTGTGGTAAAAGAAGCAATGTTTCTGCACATGATTATATGTGAGATATTATTTAAAAGCAAAGAAATGCTTTGAACGATGTCGTAAACACGTACGATGGCACCGATCTCGAACACACATATAAACAAAAAAAACTGATACCATGTAAAAAAGCTGTTACTCCCTTTATAAAATCTTTAAGAAACAGGACTGACGCATATGTTTGCTTATTCTTGTTTTGTAGGCCACTCAACCCTGTAGTTCAATGTTTCGTTCGTCTTTTTTGTACATAGTGAACTAATGAAATTCGACTGGTGATTTGGCCCCCGTACGCTCATAAATTAAATTACGTGAAAAAGCTGAGAGTGTGCCTGAATATCAACAAAGCTCACTGTAGATGTTTGGTGAACTTCGTCACAGCTGTCGTCTTTTAGATGATGTTACAGTAGCTCATGCTTTCTCTTTTGTTTCACAGACATTCTGATTAATTATTCTGACTATATAGTAGTACGGCGCCATGCCGACACATTATGTTTGTTTAAACATATTTTATTGGCTAACAAGAGCGAAAGGGTTGGACCATTATGGTTGGAACACGATTATTGTGGCTGATAGGTACTACACTGTTAGCTTCAACGTGTCGTTAACATCCTGTTGTGGTTTTCATTTATTTAAGAACGATATTACCACTTTAGTAGCAGTCGCAACTTACATTACCTTTCATAATTAATCGCCATAAAACTCATTCCCGCTACAATTAACGATTGTGTCGAAGTAACGCGGTAGCATAAGACGGCATTTCAACGACACGTTAATTGCTGTGGCAAAACAGAACACCATAGTTACATTGTATATTAGCCGGACTGCAGGATACAAAGAAGATGATAACTAGCTACACGTCGTTGTGGCCAACAGTGAGAAAACATTGGGTCAGTAAAAAGGGTTATCAATAACACTTGTTTGTTATCTTACATGTAAATAAGGCACCACGCTATCCTGTAATTTAGTCGTTGGTGGTCATGTCTGTTTGACGCAACCCTCATCTCAATATGACGCTCGTCTTAGCAAATGAATGCTATTCGTCAAAACGATTTCTACATTACGGTTAAACGTTAGAAATCGTCGGAAAATATGCAGGAAATAGGCATCTACAGGGTGTCTCATAATATCTGATACCATTTTCCGAGGTAGAAATTTTTCCTATGAAAACGCTTTATATATCATTTTAAAGCAGGAATATTTAAGTCCTAAATGGTAGGTATTTAATAACATATATTTTTTCATCTGTTCTAAATTTCCCAAACGTCCGGAATTTTTGCGCATTTTTGAGTAGACGTCAATTTGTGCATATTTTATGTTCATATTATGACTTACATTTCAGACAATCAGTCAATGGTCCACGTACAATAAAGCCATTCCTTTGTATTCTCTGAAATATTTTAGTCCAGCTACTCCAATAGATATTAGAGTATATTGCCTGCAGTTTCCTTACTTCAGTTTTAGGAAAGAAGTTTCGTTTGAAATGGGAGAAGTTCAGAAACGTAAGGCAGGATATTGACGTAAAATGACCAGAAATTGACATCATTTCGAATATGTGCAATATTATTGAACGTCTGAAAATTTTATAAGCGATAAGATATTATCTAGTAATACCTTACCTGAAACACTTATATATACCTGCTGTAAAATTATATAAAACCCGTATACCTCATTTATGTGTACCATCATTATTAGTACAAGTGCAGGTAGAAAATCATTCAAGTTAAAAGCGTGTTTTTCGTGTAATTACACCATAAAACTAATCAATATGATTCATAAATCAACAAGAGATGGATTTTATGTAAGATAACACCCTCGTAACAGTACATTCTCCCCCAATAAAGGCCTCGGCACCGCCTAGGTTTTTATTGCGGAGAATGTACTGTTACTCGGGTATTATCTATTACATATTACATATTACGTGCGTCAACATGTGCTTTCATAAAAATGGTATAACGTCGGTAAATGGTAGCATATATTATGAGACACGACGTTATGACACTACTTAACGCGGCATTCAAGTAATAAGTCACGTTATTATATGCCCCACTTAAAATAACCATTAGTTTTTAGTGAGATAATTTTCTTACCAACGATAGTGCTGATATGACCTTTTCATGTTTTAACAGTGATGATATTACTTTTGCAGTGACGTCACCGTAACGTTGTCACCATCCAATCAAATTACAAAAATGTATGGTTCGATGTCACATAACGTGAGATGACGTCGTCAGAACGTCACGTGACAGTTTGGTGTATTCTTATGCAAATTAGTTTAAAACGCTTTACTTTTGTTTTAATGATAAATTATTGAAAAAGGTATGTAATAAACAAAATATTTAACAGTGTTTCCTTGATATGAAAATTATTTCACTCAGGAATACTGCGTACTCATTGTTTACCGAATCATCACCACTCGTTCGTGACATTATTTTCATGTCAGGAAAACACAGTTAACAATTTTCTATCTACCAACGTAGTGCGAGTTGGATGGCGCCGCATGCAAACATATACATGTACTGTCCACGTACACAGCAAATACTTTGAAAAACATAAACAAAAACATGCAATATTTCCGTTCTGTATCATGTGAGAATGTAAATATTTGGCTGATTTTACACATATTGCTGCAGATGGGGAACTCATTTATTTTTGCTATGTCATCGCGAATAAATATTTAGTAATTAGCATGCCAAAACCGTGGCGTTCATCAGCGATACAACACGGTAAGCATATTTCTTTAGCAACCTTGCGTGGAATTGGATGAAATCAGGCCACAGTATGAGTAGACAATATATTCACGACATAAAGCTCTATATTTGGCAAGTTAGGACCGGGACGTTTTTGTCTGTTACTCACATGCACCTGTTGGGCTGGAAGAGTATGACCGATATCTGTGCCGTCATGAATGTTTACGATATCAAAATTGGCATTTGAATGCTCTAATCAATTTTCCGTCTGAAAATCATGGTTATGAAATCGAACTAGGGACAACTGTTGACTAAAATAACACAAATATCAGTAATATTGGTGCTATTAGCTGTAAAAATACGTTTTTTGGCAAAAGTGCACACTATATCTCTGCTAAAATCGTCCTCGTGTCTCCCACCTGTTCGACTTTGTCGAGGTGTTTACAAAATCAGCGGCATTTCTGGACTCGATTGTTATATCTGCTGTCCAGGTTTGTTGTCAGGCACCGACTAAACTGTTTAGTTTTGGTATACATTTATTTGTATTATTTTACGAGCGGAAAAACTTACTTTGCATTTCAAATATGGCGGCCGTTAAAATGGTTCCGATATCCGTGCTATGACGTAGGTTGTTACCCCTGTATAAGATGACTTGCAGAACAAATGAAACATAACGCTGGTTTGCCTACTTTTGGAGTTATTGCTCTTTGAACATTGAACATAGCCATTTCTACCATGTCCACTCTGTTAGTTGAAAACTGTTTGAGATATTATTATGGAATTTCACACAAATGTAAAGCACCATGAGAAAACATGCAGAACACAAAAAAACAACAAAAAAAACAAATAAAAACGTAACTCTGATTAACCTACTTTTGGAGTTGCAGCCCTTTGAATATAGTAGTTTCTACTATGTACTGGTGTCTGCTCTATATTTTCATGAAACTTTACACAAATGTAAAGCAATATGAGAGGACATGCAGAACACATGAACTGTAACACTGGTTTGCCTATTTTTGGAGTTATTGCCCTTTGAACATCAAACACAGCCATTTCTACCACATACTCGTGTCCACTCTGTAAGTTGATAATTGTTCCAAATATTATTATGAAACTTCTCACAAATGTAAAGCATCATGAGACAATGTGCAGAACACAAAAACCTAACTCTGGTTAACTACTTTTGGAGTTGCAGCCCTTTGAACATAGTAGATATTGAAAATAGCCATTTCTACAAAAAAAAAAAAGGAACAATCACGTTGAGCATTTTAATCAAAATTAACACATGTACAGTCATCAATGTTGATAATATTTAGGGAAAGACTAATGCACATTCCCATTTGATTTTATTTTTGACAGAGTTGTGGCACTTGCTTGTGGGTGGGGGGCATGGTGCAGTTCTTGCAGCGCTTTAATCCATAGTTATGGAACTTCATTAAAGGTTCCAGTGACCTCCAAGAACATTTTGGGGGAAAGCATGGCTCCAGATAAGAGGGGGTATCCAGTAAATATATTTCTTTTATCTCCATGAAAATATAATGAAGTTGACTCTCATTATCTCATAGTCCAGTGTACTCTCTGAAATACTTTGAGATACGCTTACCTCGACTAATCAGTTGCAGAATTGGGGCAAAATAAATGGAGCAACCACATTTCACAAATGAATATGTAATTTGACTCCTGAAGTTAGAGATATATTAAAAATATTGTGGAAAAGAGGAGAAATTGCTCCTTAGGAGCAATTTCTCCTCTTTTCCACAATATTTTGTTACCTGTTGTTAGATTTCCATGTTTAAACAGGAACCAGATTTTCACTTCAAGATGAACAGTTATTGGAGATGAGCGAAGTAGAGATAAAGAGGGTCGACTGTATTTATGTCGTGGGTACTCATTCGAAGAATCTTGGTGAGGCACTTCTAATAAGTACCCACAACATAACAATAAGTTTTCATGGTGAAATAAGAACAAAATCAATACTTTATGGCTGAAAAAAAGCACCTTACTGGCTTAGCTGTAGCTATGAGAAGTATTTTTTATCTTTAATAAAAATAATTTGATTGTTTACAGTGACAGAAGATGAAGATTATGAATGTGCCAGTGTCCTGAGTGCTCATACACAAGATGTGAAGCACGTGATATGGCATCCAAATAAAGAAATATTGGCTTCTTGTAGCTATGACAACACAATTAAGCTGTTTAAAGAAGAAATTGATGATTGGACTTGTTTTGCTACGCTAGAATCTCACGAATCCACAGTATGGAAGGTTTGTTTTGATTCAAGTGGAACGAGGCTTGTGTCAGCTAGTGATGATAAAACAGTTAAAATCTGGCAGGAATATATGCCAGGAAATTCTGAAGGTGTTGCAACAGTAGGTGGGGATGCTACATGGAAGTGTGTCTGTACTTTAAGTGGTTATCATAACAGAACAATATTTGATGTTGACTGGAGCCACTTGGATGGTAGGATTGTAACTGCTTGCGGTGATGATTCGATTCGAGTCTTCAGAGAAAATGAACCCTCCGATAAAAATCAACCATCATTTAGTTTAATGTCAGTAGCACGAAAAGCACATTCGCAAGACGTTAATTCTGTGGCTTGGAACCCAAAAGTTCAGGGTCTGTTGGCATCATGTAGTGATGATGGGCTAGTTAAACTTTGGAATTATAAAGAAAACTTAGAATGAATATACAGTCAATCCTCTTTATACCGACACTCGATACAATGACAAAATTCGTTAAAATGACAATTTGAATGTCACGAAACCTTCGCTCAAAAAGCAATGGTTAATGAGAAATTGCATAAAATCTTAAAGCAACATATGTTTTGGATATTTGTTAGAATTGCCTCAGAGAGGCAATTCTAATGGATATCCAAAATATATGTTCTATGATGAAATAAGAAAAAAACAAGGCATTTTCATACATATCATTCTGATTCAAGAAGGGCAGTTATCAGTTTCTGGCGAAAGACTGTGCACAATACTGGTTAATCGCTTAGAGGACTAAGCCTGCCCAGTAAACGTGTGGTTAGGTAAACTGACCGCGCTCGACATGACCCCATTGGGTTGACTGGGCCGTAAAACCTCAACACAAACAAATACATATCATTCTGTCCATTAAGGATTCTTTACAACAACAAATTCATTATAATGACAACATTTTGGAAATAAATGCTGTCGTTGTAACGAGGGTTCACTGTACTTTATAGTCTAATACACAGCTGTTTTGGACATGAATTTCTTGCACAAAAAAATGATAAGGTTCTCAATAACAAATGTACCCCGCACAAACAATAAAAAAATACTACCATAAATACCCTAAGTATTGGGGCACCTTATCTGTTTACCATACTTGCCCTAAAATTTGAAATACTCCATTCTGCTACCTCTTGATGTGTTCAAAATATTGCTGTATGTATGTGAAGTAGTGTAGACCCTAATCAGATGCCACATTCTGCTGCATCTGATCTGGGTCTACACTGTTTGCAAGCTGGCCTCGGTGGCTCAGTTGGATGCGCCGTCCGACTGGAAACCAGGAGGTCGCAGGTTCAACTCCCGCCGAGGTCGGCAACATTCTTTCGTGGAGATTGATCATGAAATATTTTCTACGGTCATTCTCTCAATTCCGCTGATTCAAGAAGAGCAGTTGTCAGTTTCTGGCGATAGAATGTGCACAATACTGGTTAACCGCTTAGAGGACTAAGCCTGCCCAGTAAACGTGTGGCTAGGTAAACTGACCGCGCTCGACATGATGCCATTGGGTTGACTGGGCCGTAAAACCTCAACACAAACAAATAAACAAACACTGTTTGCAAAGGTCTGTCTGTCCCAATACTTATGGTTATTATGGTATTTTTAATATACCTTTATTTCTTCATAGTTTTCAGGCAATAGTCAGAAAAATCTCAAGACTTATTTTGGATGGCATTTTTAAGAATGTAGTCCTATTGGAAGCCATTTTGTTGTTTTCGAATAATGTCACATAAGCCTAACATTGATGTCTTATCTTGAAAATGACGTACTGGTAAATCAGTTAAATGAAAATAGTTTGCCCAGTAAACACTCAGATCAGTTTGTGCATTCACCGTCTACCTGAAGATGCTTTGTTCCTTGGCTGCAGTACAAATACTGATCAGACTGTGCAGATGCGCAGGTTGGTCTGTCTTTGCCGGGCACACATGCACTCCTGTAGGAAATGCTGTGCCTGGCTCAATTCCTATAGTCGTCAAGAGCAGGGAAAATGTATATTTAATGCAGAGGAATTGTTAAGGAGGAGTATTTGGTGGTAATTCTAGGATAATTTTTCTTATTTCTCCATAAAAACATGTTTTTGGGTACTCATTAGAAGCACCTCAGCGAGGCGCTTCTAATGAGTACCCACAACATATGTTTTTATGAAGAACTGGAGAAAATTATCCCATAATTATCACCAAATACATTGTACTCCTTAACAATTCCTCTGAATTTAGTTTTGTTGCCTATGTATCACTTTCATTGCCAGTATCTTTTAGTTAAAGGCTTAGCATGCTAAGTAAAAATTTCAGCAGACAGCAGTTTAAAGTATTTCTCTTACTTTTTCCAAACAATAAGATTTGGCATTTCATTCAAACTTTGAAGACAATTTCCATGACATGTCAAACCTATTTTCGGGGAAGATAAGAAACATATTGATTTGTCTGTTGCTAAATTTGCCAAGTGAAAGCTAAAGGTTATAACGCAACAATTTTTACATTATGTTACACAAAAGCAAAGTTTAAAGGACTGAAATGAAAGCAGATTACATGATTCCTTTCCAGTATGCTTTGATAAGATCAGCTGAATACAGAAACTCAAATTTTGGATGAATATGCATGTAATAAGCCCTAAAACTGACATTCTATAGTTAATTTCGAATTCATTGCAAGTATACAGTAAAATTCCACTGTTAAGACCATCTTTGGGATGGCCTAAAAGTGATCTTAATTGTGATGCGGTCTTAATACTAAAAATACAATAAGTCATTTTGGATTGCCAAAGCTGCTCTTAACCCTTGTCACGCTGAATAAATTATGATGCCATACCCACTCCTAATTTTCAGCCAATATATTACTTGATCCACGTCGTTGATATAAATTCACATACTTAATGATGAACAGTGCAGATCCAGATCAGTTGGCCTCTTCAGAAGCCAACTGATCTGGATCTACACTATTTGCAAATGCAGGACATATCAGGGTTCAGTAGGACTAGGGTTAACAGCAGTGCAGTCTTAATTTAAAGTGGTCTTAATTGCAGAATTTTACTATATTTGACCAAACTTAAAGTTTCTATGGTCTGAACAAGGGTGACAATTTTGTGACTTCCTGCTTGCTTTCCTGCACACTAAGCCCCTTTGTAAAATCGTCTACTGTGAAAGGAATTTGCTCTCCTTGAATTTGTCTCCTTTAAGTGTAGATCCTTTGTCAGAAAGGAGGCCCTCAATGTTCTCATTGTGTGGTTCAAAGGTCAAACAAAATGAGCTGCATTCACAGACTGATCAGGGCTTTTGTTGCCCAATTTCTGGGATCCATGTCTGTTGGTCTGAACATTCTGATTCATCATTCGTTTACGGATTTATGAGATTGATTTATGGCTTGGGTACCATGACCACTACTACTTAATACGCATAGATTATGATGATTTGGTGTTTTATGTCCCTGTCAACATAAATATATTGAAGTCATATTGAGACAATGGAATGGTGATAATAATAAGCTCTGTGCAATGGAGCACTGTAGTCATCATTACGCAAACATGCCTATTCAAATATATTGAGAATTTTACCGCCAAAATATGAAAACTTTCAGATAAAAAATTCTGGAATTTTTCATATTTTTCTGCTCAAAACATAGATTGTGGGTACTTGTTAGAACCACCTTAGCGAGGCAGTTCTACCAAGTACCCACAATCTATGCTTTTGAGCCGAAATAAGAAAAAAAATATATACCCCTGTAAACCCCAGTTTTACTATATAAAAGAGGGGTTTAAGAGGGTCAAAATTATATGGGTATGTTTTCGTAATGAATTCTGCCTCGAACAAAATTTGAACCCAGGACCTTGTGACCTTGTATATTGCAGAATAATAAGAGGAACAAAGCAGGTCTTTATCAGGCTGTGAATATGTGCATGCTGATCTGTGACTTTTCCATTTACCTGTGTTATAGTGGACCTTTTCTTATACTGCAGCTCAAATAGTTTACCTCAAGTTCTTGGAAAGGAAAGAAGAACAAAGAATCATTGTAGTTTCCAGCATTTATGTCATGATCAGCATTAATTTTATTGTACAATATACAACAAAAACAGACAATAAAAATTACATTTCATAGCGCCAGATAACAGGAGTATCCAGATTTTTTTCCTCCCTGAAAACAAAGGTTGTAAGTACTCATTACAAATACATCAGTAAGGCTCTTCTAATGAGTACCCACAACATAAATTTTTGTGGCAAAGTAAATACCATATGTTTTTGGTTGAAAAAAAAAACACTTTACATTCTCTTGCCTCCAGTTATGGTGACAATTACAGTGGTAATTTTGAATAATTATTGTTATTTTGGCACCAAAATATTTTTTGTGGGTACTCAGTGAAATTTCCTCAGTCAGGCCATCTTAACCCCTATCCCTTATCCTGCTGGTCGCGCATATATTATGCCTTCTGGGAGTAGGCTTATTTGAGAGCACCTCCAGAAACAAGGCCCATCCTTTAGTTCTAGGTTGTCCGACAGGGGAGGGAATGTACTTCATTACAAACCTCCATTTGTCTGTATTCATTGCCAATCAGTGAAATAATTCTCTAAAATCAGTCACATTTCATCATTTTCAGTTTTTCTGTTGTTTTATTTTTTTTTTTTTTTTTTTTTTAGTCTCACCCCTATTCCATCAACCTATGCCAATCACCAAAACTCTAACCAGTGACAAATGTACACAAATGGTAGACGGATCATCGCAAGTTGTCAAATCTTTCCTGCAATATTAGTCTCTTGGACTAACTATGTGACGCCAACACCTATTTGTAATGTGACTCACTATCATGTGATAGTCACTTGATCATGACTATTGTGCTAATAGTAAGCCAGTCCATGGATACATCACATTACAAAAGTGAAGTAAAATGTGGGAAATAATATGTGCTCCGGTAAGGGTAACACTTCCAAAGACCCAGATCAAACTTTCATAGCAGGATAAGGGTTACCGGTAACCCTTTAAATGCCAATCACAACAATTGTCGTCTGCTTTCTCATCTGCTTGTGATTTTAAAAGTCATTTCTGCAAACAGTGTGGACCCAGATCATAGAGCTCCTTTTTGCCTGTATGCAAAAATAGGTTTGAAAAGTTTGCAAGAATATTCAGCAAACGACATAAACAGACAACATTTTCAGATGCAGGTTTTCTTGGCGTTTTAAGTGTTAAAGTCCTAGTCAGAACTGCAGCAATTTTTGAGTGTGTGTTTTCAAGAGAAAATAAGGCATGCCTTGATTGAATAATCTGCTGAGAATTCACATTAAATGTTGAGTCTTATTTTAGAATGTTGTGTGCTACAAATCTGCTTAGTGTTAACCCTTTCACCCCTAAGTTTCCGAAGTGGCCTCTTCCTACTTAGAATTTGGTCATGTCTATTGTTGCAAACTCGAGTGCCAGTCAAAAACCAAACACAGAATGGCAAACAGTGTAGATCCTCATGAGATGGCCCACTAAGAGCCATCTTATCTGGATCTACACTTTTTGCAAAGGTATCTGTTTTGGTTTGCAGTACTGAAAGGGTTAATGTTCCACAAATTATACATGTAGTTTGGAGCAAAAATATAAAAAAAAATCTAAGAACATTCCCATTATCTGGATCTACAAAATTTCTATAACACATTTTGCCCTATCATCTTTCATAGCAACTTTCCATTATTACCATAATGCTTCTAAATATTGTCAAACAAGTGCCTGGACTATTTGAACCCAGATCAGACCTATTATCCTCAAAGAAGTCTGATAATGAATTTTGCCATTCAGCAGCATTTTTGGTGCACATCACCTCATACTAATCATACTTTCGGTGGATGTCCTAAAACTTTGATCACCAAGTTTCTGACAAAATGGCACATGCAAACAGTGCAGACCCAGATCAAACTGCAATTGAAGGAGTATTTTGAAAAAAAAAAAAAAACTTCATAAAAAAAACAAATTTAGGCCAAAACAAGTAATGCATAAAGTGTTTGGAATTTTAGAACATCCAATTTTAGGATAACACCTTTTGACATTTACTCACTTGTTCAAATTTTAGGGTAAGTATGATACCAAGTAGGGTGTCCCAATATTAAAAGTAATTATGGCAAGAATAAATAAGCTGCATTGTGGGGATAAAAAAAGGAATCCTTCCAATACATGAACAGCAAAGACACATGCCATCTCATATCTCTTGATAAGATGCTTTTTTCAATCCAAAAGTATTGCTATTTTCTAATTCTCCATGAAAATTTATGTTGTGGGTACTCATTAGAAGTGCCTCAGTGAATCTAATGAGTACCCACAACATATTTTTTTGTGGAGAAATAAGAAAACTGTTTATCTGATACCCACTCTTATCTAGACCTATGCATTTGCACATCTGTGCAAGCTGGTCTGGGTCAATGCTATTCACTATATCAAATAAACTTTATCCTAATTTCCCAACCCCTGATTACCCCTTTTTACTATATAAGTGAACTGGGAAATTATCTTAGATTTCGTATAAATGAAGCATTAGCTCTTATAGTTGTGTAATGGTGGGTAAAAAAGCTTTTAACATACGATCAGATAATACATGTACATGTTAAATCCTTTTACATCCAATGGACTCTTCTACCACATAGGATTTGACATTTCATGCAAATTGTCTCCTTAGGAGACAATTTGCATGAAATGTCAAATCCTATTTTCTGGGAAAAGAGAAATATATTACAACATGTTGTCTGCTGAAATTTTTACCTAGCATACTAAGTGTTAAAACTGGTGAACCCTAACACCAACACTGATGACAATGCCAGCAGTAGTGCAATACATGTACATGTAGCTCTTCCTGTGCATTTGTACACAGTAGATAAAATGCATTACCATGGCAACAGCACATACTTCATTCACATGATGCAGTTCATTCTTTAAAAGATGTGGACAAAAAAATCCAGGAAAACAGTTATCAAAAATTTTAATATAGCTTGCCATTCATGATTATCAGTCGAAATAGAACAAAACAAGACAACCCTGACCTATATTAAGCACGCTCTATGACAAATAAGCTGAAATTATGGAGCCAGGTTTCACACAGCAGGCACCATATTTGTTAACCCATAAAGTGCAAAGCAGAATTGTAGCAAATAATGTTATTATTTTTTACTATAATTTTTCAGAGAAAACAAGCCTTTTTTTGTCTGAAAAAACCAACACAAAAAATCAAAATGCTATCTGCTGCAGCTTTAAGGGTTAAAGCATTTTTTTATAGTTCTATATATCTTGCTCCTACAGTTTCAAACCTCCAACACAAGGTTGATTTTCAGGGGATTTTATACAAAGCAATCAAGCAGGTGAGATCAAAAATTTCATACAGGTCCAACTTACTGTAGCCACTGCATTCAGTAATCTTACGGTATTAACTTTAAAAACCTTAACAGACATTCCTGAACAGATACTCTAGAGATCTGTAGACACCAATCAAGCAGCACTTAAAGAAACAGTTTGACTGAGGTCTGCACTATTTGCCTTTCGATCCGTAATACAATGTATTTAGATACATCACTTGAGCCCAGTTATTTAAAGCATTGTAGTCTGGAGACCCCTAAAAGGGTAACTGGCAAACAGTGCAGACCCAGATCAGACACTGCATAACATGACATCTGATCAAGGTCTCCACTGTTTGCAAACAGTGGAACCTCGATAATTCAGAGTCCAAGGGACCAAACAGTTTTGTTTGAATTATTGAGATTTTGAATAATTGAGGGTTAAAATGCATACATTCGGGACTTCAAAATGATTTTGAATTATTAAGAATTTTGAATTATTGGAGTTTGAATTATCGAGGTTCTACCGTAGTTCAAACATTTTTCTCTAGGAATATCTAAATCACATAGCCCATACCTAAAATGGAAATTAGAATCTTCCAGTATATAGTGTGGGGGAGTTCATTAAGTCTACAATGGGTTAACTTAACAGAAATATTAAATTAACAAGACATTTAAAGGAACAGATACACTTTCAAGGAAGAAAACTCTATCAAAACTGTTTTGAATCCCTTCTGAAAAGGGATCTACTCTAACAAGAAAGAATTTCTTTTCTTTTATACTGGATCCCTTTTCAGAAGGGTCTTGATGTGCAGGAAAGCAAACAAGAAGCCATAAACGTTGTCTCCCTTGTATTAAAAGACTGAAAATCTACCATGTATATTTAATCCTCTTAATACTAACTCCTCAGGACAAGCTCTGGGAAATTAGTTCTTATCTAGCAGATTTTTATTAAAAGAAGCTGGAATATAAATAATATAGTCAAACCTATATTGAAGGCAGCCTGCTTTAAGCATCTACCTGTATTTAAAGGCCAGTTTTTCGGGACCTATAAAAGGAAAATAAATGTAGATTTACCTTTAGTAAGCAAGAATCTCCTTAAGCAGCCACTTTTTTGGCTTTCCTGTCAGAGCTTGCTTAACACAGGTTTGACTATAAGTTGTCTCCCCCAGTATTTGGATCCTTTCAAAAATGGGGGCTGATCTTAAAGAAAAGAATTTGCTCCCAGCAGGAGCAATTTTTTTCCTTTAAGATTAGCCCCCATGAGAAAAAAGGCAAACTGTTCCTCAAGTTATTTCATTTGGAGGTCTATGTGTTGATTCCCCTTAATATCCAATTCATTATTTACCCTGAATTTACCCTGAATTAATATCAAAGCTGCTAAAATGTCTTTATAAGCTTTTAACCTTGAAGGCCAACCATGCAGACACCAATAAGATGGCCTTAACAGCTCACATCAGAATCTGCATGTAAAACTGACATGTATCATGTAAATAGGGGAATCAATATTTCAATTGACAATTACTGCCAAGTGACAATAAAGACCTTGATCAGATTGGTAGAGATACTTATTAGCATCTCTGAAAATGCAAAACTTAGTTTTTATTAAAATATAACAAAATGGATTTTAAAATGGATTTTAACCATAGGCCTCTCTAGATGAAATTAGCAGATGACAAACAACTGAAAGTTTTACTAACTTTTTTTGCAAATAAAACAGAGGTTTGCAATTTCATCAAAATCATCTCCAAAAGGAGATGATTTTGATGGAATGTCAAGCTCTGTTTCCTGGAAAAGAGAGTATAAACTTTTTTTGAATTGTCTGCAAAATGTCATCTAAATTCAGCAGACTAAAGGTTAAAATTGCCCTGAAGTGCCGTACAGTCATGAGCTGAACTATGCATCTAGCATGATTCAAACCTGGGACTTTATGATCAGCAGTGCTAATGGCTCGGCTATCTGGAGACTTCATGTAATTACCCTAAAATATTCATACACCATATATCCTTACTGTACTTGTTTGTGTTGAGGTTTTACGGCCCAGTCAACCCAATGGGGTCATGTCGAGCGCGGTCAGTTTACCTAACCACACGTTTACTGGGCAGGCTTAGTCCTCTAAGCGGTTAACCAGTATTGTGCACATTCTTTCGCCAGAAACTGACAACCGCCCTTCTTGAATCAGCGGAAGGGAGAGAATATTAGAAAATATTTCATGATCAATCTCCACGAAAGAATGTTGCCGACCTCGGCGGGGGTTGAACCCGCGACCTCCTGGTCTCCAGTCGGACGGCGCATCCAACCTTACTGTACTTATTCTAAAACTTGCACAAGAGCATTTGACTGCCTAGAGATGTGTGTAATAAGTGTTGGCCAAAAGGCATACAGGGCAGATGCTAATTAGACAGCTCCATTGGAGACTGTTTCTTTGGATCATTCTGGGCCCAGTTGTTCGAAACTAACGATGTCGTTAGTTAACGTATCGTTAAAACTTTGATCATTAAATATGGCATATATGCTAATATTTTTGCTGAAAAAATGTGAGTAGCTTTTGCATTTGCAAAAGCTACTCACATTTTTTCAGCAAAAATACCTGTGAATTTGATATAGTACTTACTAGGACAGTTAACGTTTTGACCATTAATGAGCTTGTTAAGCTAATGATGCTTTGAACAACTGGGCCCAGATCTATACTGTTTGCTCAGGATGCACAGTCTGCACCCAGATCTTCACATCAAGGCCGGTCATGATCTTCAATGTTTATATGTTATTATAGGGGTGGGAATGGCAGATCAACAAAAACCCTGAACATACCCAGTACCCCTACCCCCATCCACAAAAAATACAAATAATCAGAACTTTTTATTTTTCACAAAAACCTACCAAATACCTAAATTCAGCAGATCCTCTGAAAATTCTCACCCCTGCAATTTCACCCTGTAAAACACTGCTTACCCTAAATATTTGGACAACTTAACTCTTTTCTGTACTTATCTTAAAATTTCAACAAGCCCATTTGACTACCTGGTGATGTGTCTAAAAACTGCTGACTGAATGGCAGTGTAGACTGTGATCAAACCATTGCTTTAAGGCCATTTGATCTGGGTCTGCATTGTTTGCTTCAGTATGAATGCCCAAGTTCTTACCATAAAAGTGATGCAGTGATTTACCTCCACATTAGATGATACTTTAGGACAATTTTTTTTTTTTTTTTTTTTTTTCACAGAAATTTGGTTTGGGTTATCAGAAAGGTCTTAGGTGATTCTAATGAAAGTCTACAATGTATGTAACTTTGGTATAAAACTGACACAACAAAAACCATCTTCTGAATTCCACTTTTACTTGAAAGCTTGCGCAATGAACTACTAGACAAATTTGCATCTTTACAGTATTTGCTTTAAATATGGAAACAGACATTTCTGAGCAAATAGTACAAAGTCTGACCAATTGGCTCATAAAAGGAGCCATTTGATCTGGGTCTGTACTGCTTTCCTCTCCACCAGCACCTTAAAACTAATCACCAGGTATTCCATCAGCTTGTTGAATTGTTAGAGTAAGTACAGTAAGGAATTATGGTGTCCAAATATTTTTAGTAAATATGGTATTCTTCACAATCAGATACTGTTTTCCCATTACTCATCTTGCAAGACAAATCCAAACAAATTAACTATCAAGGTCATTATTTTACATATTAACAAAGCAAAATAAAACGATCTACTCTATCAAAACAATAATTACAAGTGAGCCAAGCCATCAGAAAATGGTGCTTGAGGTCAAGGACAAGGAAGGCTCAGCTTAGCCTGCACATCCAGAGGATTTATTAAGGAGTATTTGATGATAATTCTGGGGTAATTTTCTCCAGTTCTCCAAAAAACATGTTAAGGATACTCACTAGAAGCATCTCAGCCAAGCACTTCTAATGAGTACCCACAAAAAAAAAAAAACAAAAAAAAAAACAATGAAATCAATTAAATGTTTTTATCAGCTATTTACCATATTTATCCTAAGTATTCTGACACCTCAACTACATACCATATTTGTTCTAAAAATTTGACAAAGTACAGTTTACTACCCGATGTTGTGTCTAAAAATTGCTTGATGAGTGGCAAAGTGTAGACCCTGATGAGACACTGCATTCTGCAGTGTCTCATCTGGGTCTACACTGTTTGCTCAGGCCTGTCTGTCCAAATACATACAGTAAATATGATAACCCCTAAACCCTCACTCACAACAGCAGCAGACAACATTCTATTTTTTTTTTTTTTTTTTTTTTTTTCACTTTTCCAGGAAATCTTACTTTCCCTGACCAGTAAAATTAGAATGTTTTAGATTGTCGTCTGCTACAACTTTGACAGCAATTTAAGGGTTAATATAACTTCACAGAAGACACTGTATTTGAAGTGAGTCCAGTGAGTACCCATAAAATATATTTTGATACAAAAATAAAAAAAAAAAAAAAACAACCCTCTTTAAAACCGTCACTTTATCTGGAATAACAAGTGGTGCATGCCAACCAGGGCCTTTGCTCTAACCATCAGCTCTAATACACCTTCTCTGCTCGTATGGTTCATGATTTAACCCATTTATGTCAAGTGGACTCTTCTACTACAACTCTTTGGACTGGTCAGTTTCCAGTACCAGGGTGTCTGGTTAGTTTTTATTACTACTACATTTTATAGAAATTTCTGTAATTAATGCAAACAGTGTAGACCCTGATCAGACTTTGCATTCTACGGCATCTGATCAGGACCTGCACTGTTTGCCAAATACCCCTTTTAGGTGTTTCCAAACTAAAATGGGTAAAAGTAACAATACACATTCAATGAACGAATCTTGTAGACAATGATAATAATGAGTCATAATGATGAAACATAATGAAGTCACAATATGCAAATCCTATCTGATGAATATGAAATGCACAAATTAGATCACAGTCTTTGTACATCTTGGCATACATGATTTCCAGACCATGTAGGTGCTATATAGGTAAAAGATGTACAAAATGCGAAAATGGCCCATATTATGTGCGCTGAAATTATAGCACAACATAGTTACAGAAAATGCATGTTTTCCAATCCGAAAGTTTTCACATTTTTTGCATTTCTCCGCTACATTGTTGTTTACACCTTAGAAGTGCCTAGATTCTAATGAATACTCAGAATGAAATTTTTCATGGAGAAATGAAAAAAAATACATCCCAAAATACTCCTTATCTGGAGCTCTGAATAAAAGCCCAGATCAGCTGGTACATTTGTGCACAGCCTTCATTGCCTCCTTGCAGAATCAATACAGTAGAATATACTGACAACCACAGGAGATGATTGATTTGGTGTTTTACATCCCTTTCAGTATTACTTACCGTATTCGACCTAATTACCGCACTGTGCGCTTAGGTTTTTCAAAATTACTGGGAACACTCAGATGTGATAAAATATGTACCTATACCTATTAAGGATACACTATAAAAAGATCAGAAAAGGACTTGTTTGATGATGATTATGCAATTTTTTTTCTTATTTTCTTTATAAAGGCATATGTTGTGGGTACTCATTTGAATTGCATCGACAAGTCGATGCAATTCAAATGAGAACCCACAATAAAGGCATATGTTGTGGATACTCATTTGAATTGCATTGACAAGTTGATGCAATTCAAATGAGAACCCACAACATATGCCTTTATAAAAAAGTAAATAAAATGTACACTGGCTGTAATCTGAAGACTATGGAATTTCATGAGTGTGCGCTTATAGGGGTATGTGCGGTAATTAGATCGAATACAGTAAGTCATATTCCAGACTATGGAAGGATAATAATGAAAGGCTCAGTGCAACAATGCGCCATACAGTCATGAGCAGAATTCCACCTCTAGCTGGATTTGAACTCGGAACCTTGTGATCCAAAGTTAGGAGTACTAACCTCTCGCCCCCCACCCCCACCCCTGGATGCATCCTAAGAAATCCTGACCAAACTGGGTAGATGTACAGGCCTTTGCTGTCTACATCTGGCACAAGACCCTTTTTCATATATTGCATTTCAAAAGTCACTCGCTCTGATTTTTGACCAGATGCACAAGTCAATTATTTGGTTTAAGCTACAGGCACGTATAATGGTCTGAGTCATAAATATGTCTACCATACTAGCTGTGGTTCAATCGTATATTTCTTATTGCTTCGCATAAAAACTGATCTTCTATTTGGAAAATAAATATCTATATGCATTATATGGATTATTGCCTTTATTTCTACATTGTGCAGTATCATTCATTGTCACTGTCCAAAATTATTAAAACTGTTGACGGTACACAAAAACACTAGGACAGTTATTCATCATTAAACAGACAGACAGTAGATTTTTAACACTACGATGCAATTGAGTCACAGAGGCAGTGCCTATTCATCATCATCTTAACTAAGTTGTTAATAAGATGAGGTAACATTAATAATTTTACTTTACTACCGGTATTTTCAACAAAAAATATCTATGTATTATTGCACAGCTGTTAATTTAAGGGGATGCTGAAATTTTTTGCTGAAAAAATGTGAGTAGCTTTTGCAGTGCAAAAGCTACTCACATTTTTTCAGCAAAAAATATCAGAATATTGAATATTGAATCTGCTAAAATAGTTAACGAAATGACCCTTAACGAGCTCGTTAAGCTAACAATGCTTTGAACAACTGGGCCCAGTTTTTTAATTGGAGTTTTACGGCCCATTTAACACTATCAAGGTCATGTCCAGCCAGTCAGTTTACCTCACTCCACTTTCACTAGGCAGGATTAGTCCTCCAAGTGGTTAACCAGTACTTGTACACATTCTTTTGCCAGAAACTGACAACTGCTCTTCTTGAATCAGAGTAAGGGAGAGAATGACCAAAGAAAATATTTCATCATCAATCTCCATGAAAGAAAGTTGCCCAACCCAGCCAGTATCGAACCGACACTCTCCTTTTAATAGCTCCCATAAGAGAGAAAATTCTTTTAAGAGTGGCCCTGAATGAGAAGGGAGCAGGTCAGTTAATTCCCTTTGAGGCATATCCATTCCCCTAACAATTTTACAAAGGTAGCAAGGCTTTGAACAAATGAGCCCAGGCCTCGAGGTTATAAAAGTTTTTTCGTGCTCAACTCAGCTGAGCATGAAATGAAATTTTCTCTGCTAATAAATATGCAAATGCCAACAATTGTTTGCATTTTCATATTTATTAGCAGAGAAATTTTCACACACAGCTATGTTTAGCAAGAAAGATTTTGAAATTGTTAGTAATTTGAGAATTTTTAGCAGGACAAATTTCATGCTCAGCCGAGTTAGCATGAACAAAGTTTTATAACCTTGGAACCTGGACAACACTATAAAACAGACTTTAATCCAAAACAAAAAACAAAAAAACAGTGCAGATTCAGACAGGACCGATGTTTGCATAAGCATCCTGTGATATCAACTCATTCTTTGAAATAGCAAAGATGAGGACTTTCCCAGGAAATAAAAATTCTAGAAGTGGACATGTAATGGAGTTTCCTCATTGAGCCTTTAAGTAATAAAACCATTACACATCTTATTGTAAAGATAATTAAAGTTACCTTAGGGGTACTGTTACCTTAGTGGTACCCCTAGAAAAAGGTCCAGGTCCTGCCGTAAGAGGTCCTTTATCCTAGAACGGCCTTGTAAAAAATCTGCAAAATGTCAGTTTTACTTCAGTGCTGAGTATTGTTATTTATTATTCTAGGAGTTTACTGTATTCAAACTAATTACCGCACATATCTCTATAAGCGCATAGTCAAGCAATTTCATAGTCTTCAGGTTACAGCCAATGTATTGTACCTACTTTTTTTCATAAAAGCATATATTGTGGGTACTCATTTGAACTGCCTTAACAAGTTGAGGTAATTCAGGTAAATTCCCACAGCATATGCTTTTATAAAGACAATCAGAAACAAATATCGCATAAGCATAATTAATTATACTCTCTTGAAGTCCTCTGCTAATCTTTTTTTAAAGTGTGCCCTTATTAGATGCATATGATAGTTTACTAAAAGGTTTTCCCAGTAATTTTGAAAAACCGAAGCACACTGTGTGGTAATTAGATCAAATACGGTATTTAACATGAGAGTTTGCTTATACATCAGTGGACAATTTCACTAAGATTTTATTCATGCATTAGTGGGCAACTTCACATGAGTTTATTAATAAATCAGGCAGTAATTTCACTTAAAATTTTATTTATACATCGGTGGACAATTTCAAATGTCACACAGTTCCAGATGAGATGGAGTAACCTAAGCAAGACACTTCTAATTGGTACCCACAGCATACATTTTCATGGAGAAATATCAGTTCTGCTCAGTTAAAAACACACCTCATCTGGAACAAAATACAAAACCCTTGTAAATAAATCACACTTTATAGTACCCTATGACTTGGATCTAGTTAAGATGTTTTTTTAAACCAAGAAATATTGCGATTTTGCTTCTCTCTCCATGAAAACATACACTTTGGATGAATATCAGGGCCCAGTTGTTCAAAGCGTTGTTAGCTTAACAAGCTCGTTAAGGGTCATTTCATTAACTGTTTTAGCAGATTCAATACACAATATTTTGATATTTTTTGCTGAAAAAATGTGAGTAGCTTTTGCATTGCAAAAGCTACTCACATTTTTTCAGCAAAAAATTTCAGCATATTTGTGTATCACTCAATTAAAATTTTAACGTATCGTTAACTAACGATGTCGTTAGTTTTTAACAACTGGGCCTAGAATTCTAATGAATACCCATAACATACATTTAGATGGTGAAACAAAATATTACCCAGAATCATAGCTCCAGATAAGGCATTTTTTTCAACCCGTATTAGAGACTTTTTCGTATTTATCCACGAGAACATATGTCGTGGGTAGTGTTTAGAAAAGCTTCACAGACATGCTTCTAATGAATACCCACAATATATGTTTTTTGTGGAGAAATAAGAAAAATATTATGTTGATACCCAGTTTTATCCAGAGCTATGCCTAAAAACCTTTCTTATCTAGAGTTATACCAAGATGGACATTTTGTGATAATGAAGCTAAAATGTAATGATGTAATAATGCTCAAATGTTATAATGAAGCTAAAATGTTATAATGATGTATTAATGAAGTTTTGTAATTATGATGTATTAATGATGTTTAAATGTAATAATGATGTTTAATGAAGCTCCAATGTTATAATATTGTAATAATGCTCAAATATAATAATGAAGCTCAAATGTAATAATGTTGTTGTTTTTTTCTGTAAAAATATAATTATGTCAATGTGACATTTCTTGATAGCCTCACCATACAAGAAGGGTATCTATTTGTGCAAAAGGAAGGTCTCACCAGACTGCAAAGGTACACAGCCTGATTCCAAACCTTTACTGTTTATCTACTCATATCTCTTGGCAGAGGGATATGCAGATAAATATTTTTGCAGAGGACTTGTTAAGGAGTATTTGATGATAGTTCTGGGTTAATTTTTTCTTATTTCCACGTAAAAAATCATTTGAAGCGCCTCACTAAGAAATTTATTACAGAATTATCATCAAATACTCCTTAACAAGTCCAGTTTTTCTCACTTCTCCATGAAACCACTGCTGTACTCATCAACAGCGTCTAGCAAAGACATTAACTTCTTATTAAGGCACTTCTAATAAGTACCCACAACCTGGTTTTGTGCAGAAATATGAAATACATTAATATTTTTTCTGACTGTAAAAAAATGCCTTATCTAGACCTGTGCACGTAAGATTGAACTATTTCTTTGCATTCTGAAGGTGTGTTTAGCAGGTGATTAATGAATATTTTTTCTTATTTTTTCCAGAAAACAGGGCTTGACATTACATGCAAATTGTCTCCTAAGAAGACAACTTGCATAAAATGTCATGCCCTGTTTTTTGGGGGAAAAAAAGAAAATATTTCAAAATGTCATCTCTATTATTATTTAACATGCAAATCAATAAATGCCGTGTTTGTTTGTTGCGGCTTGACAAAACTCAAATCATTCATACGAAATGCACATCATGCTTCACAAAACAAAAATTAGTATGCAGCTTTAGACTTTAAAACATGAGGTTTTTATAAATTATTATTTAGCATTCAGGGCCCAGCTGTTCAAAGCTAAGGATTTGATTCATTAAAATTCACATCAAGTGATACGCAAATATGCTGAAATTTTTTGCTGAAAAAATGTGAGTAGCTTTTGCAGTGCAAAAGCTACTCACATTTTTTCAGCAAAAAATATCAGAATATTGTATAGTGAATCTGCTAAAACAGTTAATGAAATGACCCTTAACGAGCTTGTTAAGCTAACGACGCTTTGAACAACTGGGCCCTTGGAAACAATTTCGGCAGACAACATTTGGATTCTTTTCTTTTTTTTCAGAAAATAAGATTTGACATTTGATGTAAACTGTCTCCTATGATTTGCATGAATTTCAAACCCTATACTCTGGGAAAAAATTAGAAAAAATATTTATTTATTTTTTTTTTTTTTTTTTTTGTCGATGATTTTGTCAAGCCAGAGTGTATAAAATGTTAAAACAACACATTTCACTAACACTTTTTTGATATAACACAAATGTAATCTTTCCCAAAGTTTTATTTGATCAGAGTTTGGTGTAATCCTGATTTTAATACAAAATATATATATATATTTGACGGCATTTAACATGCAGATGAGAAAAAGAATACAGTTGACTCTCGTTATCTCGACCTCTCTTATCTCGATCCTATCACTTATGTCGAACTGATTTCTAAGTCCCGATTATTTTTTCTATGTATTTATTGTATTTCAGCTTCGTGTATGTCGAACTACTTTTATATCGACACTTCGGCTACCTCGTCCATCATTTTCAGTCCCTGAATATATTTTTCACAGTTTTTACTACCACGTATCTCGAACTTGGACCATGACGAAGGAAAAAAAATGTAAGATGCGGCGCCGCAGGTCTCTCAGTTAATGAAAGTCATAATAGGCCATTGATAAATAAATCAATATTTTAATTTTCCCCTTTTTCCTGGTAATTACAAACAACACAAACAATGTCTAAAATCTGTAATTATGAAATCACGTGTGTGTCGAGTCGGGTTTGACACGCGGCGCTCAACACCGTCTCGTGTCATTGATTTGTAAGATAAAAAGCGGCCCAGAATAGTGTTATGGAAGATTAATCAACAAAGTTTCTTTAATTTATTGTTTAGATATGCTCTTCACTATTGAGTACTGTCCGTCTGAATGATATAGCGTCTTCAAGAAAAGTCAGTACGCGACAGGTTCCGACTCAGATCAGCCTGTATTGATCAGGCTAGCTAAGTCTGAACTTTCGCTGGTTACTCTTTGGTCAGGCGGTGCTCTTTGGTAAGCCAAGATAAGGCTCATGCGTATAATGGAAAATTCGTGGGCATGCAGGCTGATCCGAGTCTTTGACAGTCGCACAGTCTTCTAATAGTTGTCTTGCACGGCCTCAAATAGACGAATCTCAAGTGGGTACTGATGTTAACCCTTCCGACCCTGTAGACTGGTACGGATACCCGCACAAATAGTGTAGGTCCAGATGAGACGGTTCATAACGAGCTTTCTCTGCAGGATCTACAGTTTGCCGTGCTGAGATGGTTCGTTTATGCCAGGGAAGATAATCCAAACTAGCTTACAGCTGCCGCTTAACACTGTAAGCATTTTATGCAAAAGCGGAAACCAGTCAACTCTTTATCAAGTCGTCTATGCAAAGGGAGCTAATCCAAACCAGTACATAAAATACAGCTAACACAACCCGAAAACCAGTAATTTATTTATAGCTCACTTAGAAATCCAACAAGAGACGTTTAAAATTTATTATTATTAACATTTATTGATGATATTATTCCAAGAGAACTATTGCATCTCCTAAAACAAATAGTAACAATGCAAACTGAAGTACGCGTAAATTACTTAAATTGCCATATACATGTGCCTTCCAAGCACGTTTTGGCGAACAGAGAGGCGAACAGTCGTCATACCTATGATGTCACAATTTGGTTGTCTCGAACTACTGATAACTCGAACATTTTTATCAGGTCCCGTGAAGTTCGAGATTACGAGAGTCGACTGTAGTTTATTGACAGAGTAATTGCAACAATTGGGATAAAAAAAAAAAAAAAAAAAAATCTGATTTGTTTTCAAAAATCACCTCTTAACCCAATGAAGAAGACTTTTTTGCCCATTAATTGCCATGGAAACATATTTGTTTTGTTTTTTTTCTTCTTCTTTTTTTCTACATTGCAATTAATATTTGATCCAGATAGTCAACCCTTCACACCAACTTAAACAACAACAAAATTTTGGTATATTTCTGTTATTTCGGAAAAAGGCTACAAATTGGGTCAGTCATAAATAACTGCCAATTATCAAGTTCTGAAGGAAAAATGCCTGCAGATTCAGGGATTTGTCAGACAACACTGAGATCAATAGACTGTATTTACAACCAGCTATTTCACTCTTAACTCTTTTCCCGCTAGTGGCAACTTCTGTCGTCTGCTGATAACCTTTGCAAACAGTTTGGACCCAGATCAGGCCCGACAAAATGTCGGGCCTGATCTGGATCCAAACTGTTTGACACTATGACGGTATTACTGAAAGATTTTTCTGAAAAAGTTAAGGAAAAATCCACAGACGACAAAAAAGCATGCAAAATTACCCAGCATGCAGAGATAAAGCGCCAGTCACAAGAGCAGCAGATGAAATTCTATTTTTTCAGATCTGACAGACAGATGATTCACAAGAGATGCCAAGTTTATTTTTCTCTAAAAATGGAAGTAAAAAGTACTATTTGAGAATGTTGTCTGCTGCAATTTTGAGTGACACCTAAACGGTTAATACAATGTTGGATACAAGAAGGCAGCAACTGATTAAGGTCTACACTGTTTGTTCATCAATAAACTACAAAGAAAACTGTAGCATTGTAAAACATCTTTCTCTAATTCTAAATGGGTCTAAGATGGAAGAATCCATTACGCTAAATGGGTAAATAAAAGGCCAGGACTCATGAAAAGCAGAGTATGAAGGTAAATGGATACACCTGGAGATTTAGCCAACATTTTCACCAGGCAGACAACTTTAGGGACTTCCTGTTTGCTTTTCTGCACATCAATCCCCTTCTGAAAATGGGTCTACTCTCTAGGGAAAGAACTTGCTGAAAAAAATAAGGTCTTCTCCATACGGAAAGTCTTTGGAGCAAATTCTTTCCTTGTATCTAGTAAACACCTTTTTTTTTAAGCAAACAAAAACCATTTTGACAGTTGCCTCCCTTGAAAGTGCATCCATTTTGCTTTTAATGAATACTATTCTAAAGAACCATATCAGGGAAAAAGAGGTCTCAGTGTGCACAAACAACATCAATATGGTTCTAACACGGCATTTGCTAATTGGCTGCAGAATGCCTCCTACTGTGCTTTCGACATCTTTCAGAAAGTCATTTTTTGGCTTGGCACTTTATACAGAAGAGGTAAATTTGCAAACTTTTGTCATGACTTAATACAAAACCATTTGTCGTAACTACCTATGCCCAAAAAGTTTTATTCTAGTCATTGGTTTTTTTAAAAATCAAATATTTTCACTTTTTCCCATAGTAAAAATGAATGCAAATTATACAGAAATCTGTAGGGTAGGTAATTTGGAGGCAGATTTTCAATATGTTCCGCTTATTCAATTTTTCTGAAATTTTCACAATATTGTTGTGAAACATCAATAATTCAAATTCAGCAAAGAAAAATAAAAAATATTTTCTAAGACAAAAATTCAAAAAAATCACTTTACTATAGAATTTGCATAGGTAAGACCATTTTTTGGCCGTAAATTTAACTTTACTGTAAATATTTGAGAAAAAAAGACCAAATCATAACTGTGCACGTAAGTTTTTCAAAATTACTAGAAAAACCTGTAGTAAAATAGCCACCTAATACCGGTACACTTTAGAGAAAGATCAGAGGAGAACTTCATGAGGGGTGTATTTAATGATACTTGCACGATATTTTTTTTTTATTTTCTTTATTAAAGCATGTTGTTGGTACTCATTTGAATTGCCGCGACTTGTCAAGCCAAATCAAATGAGTACTAACAACATATGTTTTCATAATGAAGTTGATAAAAGTGCACTGGCTGTAATCTAGAGACTACTAAATAGCTTATACGAGCATGTGCGGTAATTAGGTCGATTACGATATATGTAATTTATTACTGTGAACTGGTAAAGCTGTGAAACAATGACATAAATTGTACCATTTAATCACTCCAGATAAATGGAGTAACCAAAAAGTAATTTTTGATATATTTGCACCCTAACATATTCAGTCAGGCAACTCCAATGATTACCCACAAAGTATTATCCCCTCTTACATCAACTGAATAGATTCTATGTATTTAATAAAACTCAGCTTCAACAGCAAACTGTATGCAGTAGCTCCAAAGAAGATACATTTTTCCAACAAACTAAAAGTTGGAGTATTTTCCTTAGCTCTCCATGAAAATATGTGTTGTGGCATAGCTACAGATATGAGGGGGTATCCACATAATATTTTTCTTATTTCTCGACGAATACATATGTTGTGGGTACTCATCAGAAGCGTCTCACTGAGGCACTTCTAATGAGTACCCACAACACGTTTTTATTGAGAAATAAGAAAGATATCAGCATTTTTCGGATGAAAAAAGCACCTTATCTGTTGCTATGTTGTGGGTACTCACAAGAAGTGACTTGTCAAAAGGCTTCTTCTGATGAGCACTACAACAAATATTTTGTGGAAAAACAAGAAAAATATCAAGGTTCTTGGCGCTTTTTTCTCAACCAGAAAGTATAATATTTTCTTATTTTTTCCATGAAAAAATAAGTTGTTGTATTCATTGCAAGCACCTCAATCAGGCAGGCACTTTAATACTTGCATGCTCAGCAAACATTTCAGCAGACAACATTTTGAAATATTTTATTTTTATTTATCTATAAAATAGGATTTGACACTTCTTGTAAAAAATTTGCATGAAGTGTCAGACCATCTTTTCTAGGAAAAATACGAAAAAAATATCATCAGTTTGTCATCTGTTGAATTTGCCCCTAGCGTGGTTAAGTGTTAATGAGTACCCACAATGTAAAGATAAAGTTGAGCTACAATATTCTGAGGTACCCACAGGGCAATTTTACTGAACAAAGCAATTCCAATGAGTACAGACAACATATGTTTTTTCATCGTATAATTACAAAAACATCAATAAAAACACTCTTCTTTTCCCACACAGATGTCCTGTTTAGGTAAATACCAGCATATATTATCTGTTCCATCTACCATATGACACTCACTTCCCAAATTGCCTCCAGAAAGAGCGGTACAAAAGGTTAGTCCACTTTGTTCCCCTGATACCAGTATCTGTACTGAATGAGCTGCACTTCACAGAAGGGAGTGTAATGGGACTGGATACACTTGATATATTTTCTGCCATTTGGTACAAGGGAGACAACTTTTCTTTTGTATTTTGTATCTTTGCAGCACACCGATCTGTGTCTAAAAGGGGTTTATTCTAACAGCAAGGAATTTGCTCCCAAGGGGAGCAAAATTCTTTCCTTTAAGAACAGACCCCTTTTAAATGAGGCAAAAACAAATCTGAAAGAGTTACTGCCCCTGAAAGTGTATCCATTCCCCTTACGAGAAATGAATATACCTTAAGAATTTGCTGCCATGCCTCTAAAGGAGTTAACTTTTGTTGAGAAGGGAGGAAAATACTTCCTTGTCAGAAGTATCTCGTTTGGAAGTGATTCCCTTCCCCATAAACGAATATGATGCCAGTCTCTGACCATCTCACCATTTCAAGACTCCCAGCTTGTGTGTTAATATAATCATGATCCAGGAAAACTCATTACAAAAGTCATTCAAATATAAAAAGAAATATATATCACATTTTCAACAGTTCCTGTTTCCTTCCAGTTTTCTGGTACTGACATCAGTCTCACGGTGATGTCAAAAAAGCTGACTGTTTGATAAAAACTAGAAAGTCTGTCTAACAAAGGCAGTTATTCGATTGCTTTTAATAATAATTTGAAATATTCTGGGCTTTCTGTATCTGAAATGAAAAGAAATACATATAGTTAATATGTGGTATAATGGGCTATAACTGTTGCGCGAAAAATTTACAAAGCAGTGTCTGAAAGCAGTCAGTAATGTGTTTGACTTTTAAGTAGGAAAATTCACAGGAATATTAACCCTTAAAGCGCCAATCACAACTATTGTCGTCTGCTTTGTCATTTGCTTGTGATTTTAAAAGTCATTTTTGCAAACAGTGTGGACCCAGATCAGACTGCTCCTTTAGGAGCAGTCTGATCTGGGTCTACATTGTTTGCCTGTTTGCAAA
The DNA here is from genome assembly GCA_964016985.1 of Anodontia alba. NCBI lineage: Eukaryota > Metazoa > Mollusca > Bivalvia > Lucinida > Lucinidae > Anodontia > Anodontia alba. The sequence goes on from OZ024831.1 coordinate 28,427,859, forward strand.
AATAGGTTTGAAAAGTTTGCAAGAATATTCAGCAGACGACATAAACAGACATTTTCAGATGCGGTTTTTCTTGGCGCTTTAAGGGTTAAAATTTAGTAGCACTTTAGTGGAATGGATACACTTTCAAGAGTGACAACTCTTTCAAAATTATTTTGCCTCCCTTCAGAAAGGGGGTCTCCTCTAAAAGGAAAGAATTTGCTTCCAGCTCCCCTTGGGAGCATATTCTTTCCTTTTAGAGTAGGCCCCATTTTTGAAAGGTTCAGTACTTGGGAAGCAACATAATGTCTGCAAGCAAACAGAACTGGAAGCAACAGGCAGTCACAAAAGTTTTCTCCCTTCACAAAAATAGTGGAAACTATACCAAGTATATATTCACCTTAAAAATTACCTGTTAATCATCTGGTCAGTGCACAGACCAGACTTTTTATAAATTCGAAGAACAGACTCGGATATGAGCCAGTGCGTCACAGCTAAGACAGCATGTGTCATTACCAACCTGCTCAAGCACTACAGGCAGTGAGCATACCAATGAATACCTCCAGCTGTATTATGATCATCCACAGTGATCCAATGCTAATGGGTGAGAGAAAATGTCTGAATAAGTTTGTTTTTTGGGTTTTTTTTAAATCTGCGAGAATTGACTGAGCTGTACTGATTTTCACAGTAAAACAAAGCAAACACGCATTATGCGAGAAGTGTGCTGGTTGATCAGCATCTTCAAATTGCTGTAGAAAAAGCAGTTACATTAAGCCAAAGTCCTGATCAGAGATGCACATTCTGATCTAGGTCCTTCCTGTTTGCAGAGAAATTAAGGCTTACTAGTGCAAGACACTGATCATGTAATGGTAATCAAAGTCACATGATCTGATAAGGACTATTCCATTTGTGTGTTTATTTGTATTGAGGTTCTAACAATATCCAGATTCTGTACACTGCAAAAATAAATAGAGTTTATTCATTCTCTTATTTTAAATATGGGATTTATAACCGAGGGAAGTAAAAAAAATCCGATAAAGAAACGAGTGCGAAGCAGGAGTTTCTTTATCGGATTTTTTTTACCACCCGAGGTTTATAAATCCCATATTTAAAATAGGAGAAATGAATAAACTGTATATTACATGCATTTCGCCACAACAGAGTACACCATTTAAGAGGCTTTTGTGGCAAGTCTAGTCTGCCAGTTTGTTTACGCTGTCATTTCTACTTTGGGTCGGCGTAGTAATAAATAATATAATTAGGATAGCTTTTGTTTTTATCCTAAATGATATTGACAGCAGGGTCAAAATCTAGGCTGCTCATATGTTACAAAAAAAAAAGTAGTTCCGGTTAAAGAGATTAATTTCCCCGGCTAAGAGGAAATATTTCTTCTTAGAAAACAAGGAAAATACCAGTTTTATGTCTGGTAGAAATCATGGTATTTCTTGGTTATGCATGTAATATGAAAAAATATCATCATTTTGTCATCTATTGAATTAACCCAGAGAAAGGTAAAGGTGTATCAGTTCCCCTAAGAATAAAATACCCACCTTTTATAGCTTCTAACCAGAACCGAGATTGATCTTGTAAATTCTGTACTACCTGAAATACAGAAAAAAATGTTGTTAAATTTCTTTTCCACTTCTTACCAATTTCTCCTTCACTAAATTCTGCAAAAAATATTAAATAAAACTGATAATTTAATATTTACTATTCTAAGTCACTCAATCTTTATCATGCCCTGACAAATCCCTGGTCAGCTGCCTTGGCAAGTCAACATTTGGGCTGGGCGAGTCAAAACTGATTTTATTTGCCCATTTAAATGTACGAATTTCATTTTTCCCAGAAATCTGTAAAGAATATTTAAAGAAAATTATAGCATTAAAGCAATCTAGATCATCACTTCTGCATGATTATTCTCTGAAAAGACAGACCCTTGAGGCAGAATTTTGATTGACTGTGTTGGGGTTTAATGACACATCAACCCTTGTGGGTCATTTTGTGTCATCTCTCCCAGAGAAAGGGAGAAAAGAGATAGAAGAGACAGTAGAAGAGATGAAAGAGTGACAGATACATGACACCTTCGCACCACCCGATCACCCCAATCGTGAGGCAGAAACACGATCCAGATACCTTGGAGTGGACTTGATATGTAGTCTTTCCTAGAATGTACACGTATTAGGGATAGTGAAAAACAGCAACAGCATGCAAGTCTTCTTGTAAAAGAATTTGTGCATAAGCCATCATAATAGCAAAGCCTCAGCCTATTTTACACTAGTGAAACCAAATCTAGAGTATTCCTCAGCAGTATAGAGCCCACACATATACCAGGGAGGGTACAAGGTAGAGATGGTACAGAAGAGAGCTGCAGCAAGTTATGTAACAAACAGGTACTGCAATTTTAGCAGCAAGTCAAACAACATGAAAGAGATCAGCTGAGAGATCTTAGAAAAAAGGAGGGCCAGGTCATAACTGACAGTGGTATACAAAATAATTAATGACAGAGCTTATGAACTTCTCTTTCTCAGTGATTATTTTCCTGGCAAGATTTCTTTTGAGATGTCTCATTTTTTTTGTACATGCTACTATTTTGATATTAGGTCTTTTTCAGTTGAGATTTAACATCACTGTCAACAATCTTCTAGTCATATTGCAACAGTGTCTGAATGTGACAGTGGGAACTGACGTCTTTCATAATGCTGCCTCACTGCAGTATCATATCCCAGACATGCTGACATGATATTACCACCAATCACATTATACTCGCAATGGTGCAACTAGTCCTAGCTTTGATACCCACTGCTAAGCACCAATCAATAGAGCAGCTACTGTAAGTGTCCTAAAATTTCGAACACTTAATTGTATACTTTTTTGGTCCAAATTTTGCTTTTTAATCAGTTATTTCCGAAAATACTAAGTGGAATTGCAAACAAGGTAGGGAATTGCAAACAGGATAGACCCTGATCGGAGCAGTCTGATTTGGGTCTATACTGTTTGCATATGCCATTTTGCCAGACATTTTGATGTCCGAAATTTTAGGACATTTACCCTTGTACCAATTTTAGAAAGTCTTAGGTACGAACCCACAACCTTCCAATCTGAAGGCAGATTATCTACCAAGTCACTTGGTCCAGTTAGTTTCAGATCTAAGTGAGCCTACGCCTTTTAGGACAGATACGGTAAGCAGATACTTAGTCTGAATTATTAAGGTTAATTACCTCGTCTGTGAGAAGAATATGTATTGATGAGGGACCCTGAATGTAGACTTCTAATATCTGGTATTTCTGTAGACTAAAAAGATCTGAGATTTTATTGATGAGCTCATGGCATGTCAACTTCTCTAAATATAGGGCGTGATACACTGTGAACAAAGACAAAACAAATTAGTGGCATGATAATTATTTCAGCATTTCTCCAGATAGATGCTTTTTTCAACAAACAAGCATGGATATTTTCTCTTTCTCCACAAAAACGTATGTTGTAGTTACTCATTGGAACTGCCTCAGTTAAGCACTTCTAACGAATATGCAAAACATGTTTTCATACAGTAGTAAGAAAAATATTTACCTGATACCCCCTCTTATCTGTAGTTTGTTTCAGGTTTAATTATGCACCAATATGGTCATTTGTGTCAATGTTGCATGAGCTCAGTCTAGTCTGGGCATGTGTCCAAAAGCAGGGTTCATCATTATGCGAGTTCAATAAAAATGTTCAATAAAAAAAGATAAATAATATGATAAGAGGTTATATCTTTTTTTTTTTTTTTTTTTTTTTTTTTTGTTCAGCTAAAAAGACAAGTTTCTTATTTCTCCATGAAACTTTATGTTCAAAACTTTAGTTTTCAGAAGATCCCTATACTGGTAAAATGTGGGTTCCACAATGTAGAAAGGGATCTTAAAGGCATAGGCTAAGATTAGCTTGCACCACACCTTCAGATAAGGAACCTTTTTCCAAATGAAAAACAGTCTGGTATGAAACCTAGCAGTCTTTAAATCAGCTTTCACCAAAACCATGGGAGATTATGACATAATTCCTGCTGCAAATCACTACACTATCTGGAAAGGTCCCAGATCATTACCTATGGTTTCCCATAAGGTTTGCATCAGTGTTCCATGTAGGAATTTATATCCATATCTCAAGTATAAATACTATATTCTGTTTTAATTGAAAACTGCCTTATTCTGTATTAACTTTTATCAAATTAACTTACCAGTGGCAGGTTCCTGACAAATATACAATGTTAACCTCGGCCGTACATTTCTGAAAACAGGAAAAAAGAACATTCTGTCATAATAGTTTTAACTGAGAGACATCCAGATAATTTTTTTTATCATTTCTTCATAAAAACATTATAATGAAGATCTAATTGATTTTTGTGTATGCTATGGTATAATTTCACAAGTGAGAATAATTTGATAGCTCTGGACAGGGTAATGATTTTTGTGAAAATTTAGGATAACCTTGTATTGTATATATATAAAAAAAAAAAAAAAAAAAGATGTGGTTAGTTGTTAAAGTATCCACAAACTGTATTTTATGTGCAAATATACCATAAACTAGATGGTTTGTTTGTTTGTGTTGAGGTTTTACGGCCCAGTCAACCTAATGGGGTCATGTTGAGCTTGGTCAGTTTACCTAACTACTTTTACTTGGCAGGCTTAGTCCTCTAAGCAGTTAATCAGTACTGTGCACATTCTTTCGCCAGAAACTGACAACTGCCCTTCTTGAATCAGTGGAAGGGAGAGAATGACCATAGAAAATATTTCAATATCAATCTCCGTGAAAGAACGTTGCAGACCTGGCGGGGACTGAACCCGCTACCTCCTGATCACCTGTCGGACGGACACGCATCTGACTGATCCACCGAGGCCACCATATAAACTAGATGGTACAGTTGAGTGACATGACATTGCAACACTTCCCCACATTCCCTCTAAACACACACAACCACCATACCCCTAGTCCCTTCCAAAATACCATAGAGCAAAAAAGAGGTGAACAATTATTTGACCATTCCATTCAATTTGACATGATATTTCAAAAAAGAGTAGAATTCTGAACTTCCCTTCCCCTCACCCACCACCCATCTCAAACCTGTCCTTGGCCCAATCCAAACTGGCCAACAGAAAAACTTGTAGTTAAAACTTATTCTATTCTTCATCCCATTCAATTTGATATGCTAGATGAAACAATTCTGAAAAAGTTTGATTTTGATTCCCTTTCCCCATACTCCTTGCCTCTCCCCTAGTGGTCAAACCAAATATATATATATATATATATATATATATATATATACATATATGTGACCCTAATGGCCTCAAATGAGTTGGTATTAATTACAAATGCATGGACACACAGACAGATGGAATGGCATGATCGCCGAGGTTTTTCCAAGAAGTATGATGGTAACTGTTTTCTGAAAACTTGGTACATATGAGATGGGGTGAGTTAAGATCTGTGGAATGGCCAGATACGATGTATCCAAGATGATTATAAGTTGTCTAAAAAATCAGACAGTCCCTTAACTCTCTGGTCTTGTTTGAAGGTCATTTTTTTTTGCACTTACCTGGCCTGCAGAGCATTATTTAAACGTATACCATCTGCTAAACCACAAATCTGTATTAAATCATCTCGTGTGAGACGTAATAAATCTGCACCTGTAATGAGACGGAAATTAATGCTGTTTTTTATAGTAATTTAGAAACAATGTGTTTACAGCAAACATTTAATATTGAAAAGTCATAAAGATGAATTTTATTCTACTGTACATTCCAACAGTAATTGCTTTTAACATGTAAAATTACACTGCATTTGAAATGTCAGAAAAGATTAGTCTATAAATTTCAAGCCACTTTATAAGGTGAAGGCAGACAACGATAATGAAAATAATTATTGGTTTCTGTCCATTCACATCTCAACTTGTGTGTGTTTCTCCTACCTAGAGATTTGCTTGTGTTTAACATCCTCTGTTCAAGTATTAGCATGCAATATCTTAAACTATTTTGCTTACTTCTTCCTAGAAATAAGTTGTGGTAGAACAATCTACAGATATTTAAGCACTCCAAGCAATTCTGAAACATACTGTACAATCTGAATATCTGTCACTATAAGCAATCACTGGAGACATCTACTGTACTGAATAAATTATGATGCCATGCCCACTTCTCATTTTCAGACAATCAGATTACTTGATCCATGTCATTAATACAAATTCATATACTTAATGACAAACAGTGCAGATCCAGATCAGTTGGCTTCTTCAGAAGCCAACTGATTTGGATCTATCCTGTTTGCAAAGGCAGGGCGTATCCGGGTTCAGCAGGACCAACGTTAAAATTATTCACCTGAAAAAACTGTGGAACTCACAGCTAAAATACAAGTCTGTTACCATTTATAACCACTAACCTGAGAAATTTTGAAACACCCTGCTATAATATGAGAATCTGTTGTGTTGTAACCACTGAGCCACTTCTGCAGCGTTTGCTTCCGGGGACAGTACATCAGGCTGAAACACAGAATTATCATCTGATTTACCATAACTTTTAGTGTTCTTAACCCTTGTCCTGCTGAACCTGGATATACCCTACCTATGCAAACAGTGTAGATCCAGATCAGTTGGCTTCTAAGAAGCCAACTGATCTGGATCTGCACTGTTTGCCATTCAGTTTGTGAATTTATATCAACAATCTGGATCAAATAATCTGATTGGCTGAAAATTTGAAAAGGGTGTGGCATCTTAATTTATTCAGCAGGACAAGGGTTAACACTTTGCACGCTGGGTAAAAATTTCAGCAGACATCATTTTGAAATATTGTTTTCTTATTTTTCCCAGTAATAGGATTTGACATTTCATGCAAATAGTCTTCTTAGGAGTGACTGTTTGTGTTGAGGTTTTATGGCCCAGTCAACCCAATGGGGTCATGTCGAGTGCAGTCAGTTTACCTAACCACACTTTTACTGGGCAGGCTTAGTCCTCTAAGCGGTTAACCAGTATTGTGCACATTCTTTCGTCAGAAACTGACAATTGCCCTTCTTGAATCAGGGGAAGAGAGAGAATGATCGTAGAAAATATTTCATGATCAAATCTTCACGAAAGAATGTTGCCGACTGGGTGGGGTCGAACGGCAACTTCCTAATCATCAGTCCAATGTGTGGCCAACTGAGCCACCGAGGCTGGCGTCAAAACTGGTTTGTTAGTTTATACCACTGTTTTGAACTAGTACTGCTTGCAATTGTCATTTGTTAGCTTATAGGTAAACTGCTTTTTCGCATTCCAAATAACTGATACATTTTCACTTCGTTTTTGCCTGAATTTTTGCTTCATTATTAGTTTGGTGAGCTTTTTAAACCATTGTTTTCACTGTTTATTTGTCTTTTAATGTAACCATTTATCCATTGAGGTTCAGAGGGTTGTATAGTGACAACATTGTTTAGAATTGATTCTTTTGCTGCTTTGATATTTTCACTTGCAAATTCACATGCATATTTATCTATATTCTGATATGCAAGTATTTCGTCCAAATTTGTTTGACTTTTATTTCAGAATTTGGAATAGTCATCTTTGTAGAATAACCAAAAATGTCTCTTAAATGAGTTTTGCTTTATTTTTCTGTGCTTCAAAACAATAACTATAGGACAATGATATCTAATTTAATCGCATATAAATGGTGAGGAAACCCCACTAAAAATAAAATTTTCTGGCTTGGTAACGAGTATTAGGTCAATAAAAGAAGACAAATACTCAGTAAAGTATGTCAGTTCATTGATTAGCTGTTGAAAGTTGCATCATATGCAATATTTTTCATTTTGTTCAGGGATGATAGTGTATCACAGTTGACGTCTCCAAGAATGACCAGGTCTTTACTGCTAGTATTTGATAGAATATTTGGGGTAAACTCACTGCTGTCAATGGAGACATAGGCTGGAGTGGTGGTGGTGATACTGTAATGGTTGATGGTGATGATGGAGATGAGCTAGGAGCTCTGTTCGCTGTTGTTGAGGCTGGCAAACTGAAATATAAAATATCTTACTAGCATCATGGTCCACAAAAAAAAACAATAAAAAACTTTGTTGAAGTTTATGTCGCACCAGTGTCCTAAAATATGAAAACAAGAACCAGAAGAGAGAGTTGTCAAAAATAAGAACCAGAAGAGAAAGTTGTCATCCTTGTTTAGCTTAGTGAGAAAAACCAATCAGTGAAGTGAAACTAACTAAAGTTTAACATCCTCTGTTCAAGTATTAGTTCTTAGACTTCATTTAGTGTGGTTGCTAGGGTGGCTGTAAGTAAGAAACTTGCATGCCTAAGTCACCCGTGCTAATGCAGGTGTGACAAAAAGCACCAGATGGCCAATGGACTGAGTGATCACCACATCTGATCATGAGCTTTTGGCTCAGATAAGCTAAAAATGGAAAAGGCATGGGACGCATGAAGCCAAAAAGTAGATACATGCTTTTTGTATTTTTTTTTTTCCACACACTTTTTTTTTTTTTTTTTTTTGGTTTTTGTTTGTTTTTTTTAAAACAAATGGTTTGATATATTTCTTATTTCTCCAAGAAAACATATATGTCAAAAGCCCTAGGTTGCTCAGCATGTCAATTTCTTCCCTTCATACAAAAGGCTTCAAGTCTATTCCAGAAGGTATTGTTCAAATAATACGGTTAATGTCCTAAAATTTTGAACACTTTATTCCATGCTTTTTAGGATTAAATCTTGCTTTTCATGCAATTTTTTCTTACAATGCTTTGTGGAATGGCAAACAGTGTTGACCCTGATCAGACTGCTCCTGAAGGAACAGTCTGATCTTTGTCTGCACTGTTTGCATAAGCCATTTTGTCAGAAACTTTGGTGTATAAAATTTTTGGACATATACCATACTTTGTGGAATTATACAGCAGTCCTGATATCATAGACACAGACAGTCTGCATGCTGGTACAGGACTGGACAGGGACATCTGTATTCACAAACACAAAATAAGATCTTTTAGGACGACGATAAGCACAGACAGCGCTGTCAAGACTGAGTGAATTCACAGGCTAGTTCAGGCTTTTTCAGATAACAGAAATCTGAAACTGCAAGGAACTTATAATGAAACAAACCAACTTTACTATCAATGTTTGAGATAATAAGAGTCAGCTGTACTAACAGACAGTATCTTAACCCTTCTCTTGCTGACCACGACATGCCCTGTCTTAGCAAACAGTGTAGATCCAGATCAGTTGGCTTCTGAAGAAGCCAACTTATTTGGCTTCTGAAGCCACCTGATCTGGCTCTGCACTGTTTGTCATTAAATATGTGAATTTCTATCAAAAACCCGGACCTCAGTAATCTGATTGGCTGGAAATTAGAAGTGGGCGTGGCTGCGGCATCTGACTTTATTCAGCAAGGCAAGGGTTAAGACACAACCTACATTTAAACTTAAATGACTCAAACACTGATGGCTCATTTACCAGCTTAAGAAACAAATATTTAGGGACACTTTAGGGGAATTTTATCCCAAAAATGTATATTGTATCAAGGATTGAGCACAAGACTGACGTAAGTCAGATGGTTGTTTTTCCCCAAACCTAATCTCCTCACCATGAAGGCGTTATAAAGATTACAACATTTCTTCCTGTAAACAATGAAAATTTAGGTGCCATTGCTCGTATGAGCAATGGCACCTAAATTTGCATTGTTTACAAAGGGGTCCAAGTTGCCCCTAAACAAGGGTTTCAAAAATATATTTGAGTTACCATGGTCTTGCACTCAACCCTCGGTATGTACTCATTAGAATCAGCTCAATGAGTCAATTATAGCAGGTTTATAGAAGATCACCATTAGTTTGTAGAAGATTGAAAAGAAATCCCTAAACTATCACATTTGCCTAATGGCATTAAACCTGTAGTGGCTAAAACTACCATGTCTAGAACATATTTCTATGGTCCCAAAGCCATTGAAGTTCGACTATATATCATTACATACCTGACAGGTGTATTCTTTTTGTAATTCAGATCTTCCTGATTGGACTTTTTATTGGGTGTGCCGGAACTGTTAACAATAAATGAGATAAATTAGCAGAGTTGGGCAATATGCAGACTTGACTTATTAACGCCTACTGTCCCAAAGGCAAACAGAGTAGATCCAGATTACAGACATGGCAAAATGCCATGTCTGGCCAGGCTCTATACAGTTTGCCATCACATTAGACAGCTTCTGTGATAGAAGAAATTATGACATAAATATAACTATAGCTACAGATCAGATGGGTATCCACATAATATTTTTCTTATTTCTGGATAAAAATATATGTTGTGGGTACTCATTAGAAGTGCCTCGCTGAGGCGCTTCTAATGAGTACCCACAACATATGTTTTCATCCAGAAATAAGACAACTCTCAATACTTTTCAGTTATCTGGAGCTATGAAATTTTATTAAAACACCTCTGAATATATTATGGACCCTTCTCATATTCACAATAGAAGAGTTCACTGAAGAAATTCAGACATAAATGGGTAAATGCATACTTGGACAGTAAAAGTTTAGATCAGCCTGCATATCTACCAAGTCTGAACAGGGTCTTTGCATGTAACCCAGGCGTGTGGCGATAACAATGCAGACCCTGATTAAACTTCTACAAAAAGGAGGTCTGATCATCGCAATGGTGGGGTTGTGGGTTGCTTGCACAGAACAAATTTAAGAGCCAGTTTCTAATATCAGTCTAAATGGGTTGCATCATGTGACAAAGTGCCTTCGTGTAACTGCAAAATGTGTGGATTCACATCATCCTGTGCATGCACAAGGTCTCATTCAGGCCTTTGCTCTGTGCAGTCTGATCTGGGCCTTCTCTGTCTGCTCCTGCCCCGGAGGCACAATTTTGCTTGGTGTAGCTCAAATATTAGCCCATCAATCCAGGCATTCTGGAGATATACATCTTCATGTTAGTTGATTTGGAGTTAAATAGCCCAGTCAACATCATTAATGTCATATTAAGCCAGTATCATGGGTAGGAGTATCCCGATGGTCATCATGCCAAATGTGAACTATGCCTATGATTTCTTAAAAATTTTTAAGAGAACGTTTAACACTGGTGGATGGTAATAGCTCCAGATAAGAGGGAGTATCAGGAAAATATTTTTTTTATTTCTGCAAGAAAATATATGTTGTGGAACTCATAAGCACCTCATTGAGGCGCAAAATATAAACAATTTTTGTTTGAAAAAAGCTCTTTACCTGGTGCTATGAATGCTAATGCATATGCTGCTGTTAATGCCGTGGGTATTGCATGTCTGCACTTTCATAAATATGAGGGTAAAAACTATCTGTATGTATATAATCAACATAAAAAAGTTATTTTCATCGCATCTTACCATTGTTCCTTATAGGCTTGTGCCAGGCTGCCGAATGAACCCATGGAATGTAAATTATTGCCGCTCTGTGACTTCACAAACTGGTCTACAGGAACCTGGAAGAAGAGCCAAACTAGTCTAATTAAGATGGTATCCAGACAGTATTCTCATTTGTCCAAACATTTGTGGGCACTCCTTAGAAGTCTTTTGGTCCACAACATAGCTTTTCATAATACAACAAGAAATTTGCCAAATGGATCCGTCCCAACTGCGAAACGGAGATAAATGCACAGACTAATTGGTCAGCCAAGCGTGAAAAGTAGATCAAGGTAATACCTTGATCTACTTTTCACGCTTGGCTGACCAATTAGTCTGGGCGGTCAATGGCAGAGTGCTTTTATTTGTTTGCATTGAGATTTTACAGCCCATTCAACCCATTAGGGTCATGTCAAGCACGATCAATTTACCTAACCACACTTTTTCCAAGGCAGGCTAATTCCTCTAAGCGGTTAACCAGTACTTGTGCACATTCTTTTGCAGAAATTGACAACTGCCTTTCTTGGAGCAGTGGAAAGGAGAGAATGACCATAGAAAATATTTCATGACCAATCTCCATGGAAAAAAAAGTTGCTGGACCCAGTGGGGTTCGAACCCGGGACCTCCTAATCACCAGTCGGACAGCATCCGACTGAGCCACTAAAGACTGGCTTGGCAGGGTGCATCATGGTGGATCAATGAAGTTTCATTAGCCTAGAAGCCTTGGTGTTTGAGAAATGGAGCTAAACAATTAAACAAACTCAACTGTTGACGCTGACACTGATGCCAACGCCAACCACGATGCTGGAAAGTGATCCCTATGTGGCTCAAGATTGCTAAAGCAGTCTTGACAATAAAACAAGATCTACATTTTTGGGGTGGAAAAAAAACTTATTTCAAGCTTTTGTGCCGTATCACATTTACTAAGGCTGGCACAATTAACTGGATAATCGATTAATTGATCGATAAATTAAAAAAAATGATTATCATTACAGATTAAATGCAATTAATTGATCATTTGATTTTTGTGTCTGTTACTTTACCATATTTACCCTTAGTATTCAGACACTGCAACCCCTTACCATACTTTATCTAAAATTTGAACACGTACGATTTACTACCCACAGTTATGTCTTAAACAGCTGGATGAGTGGCAAACAGTGTAGACCCTAATGAGATGCAGCATTTGTGGCGTCTCATCTGAGTCTACACTGTTTGCTCAGGCCTATCTGTCCAGATACATACAATAAAGTATAACATATGGTAAGAGTCATGCTCAGACAGGTAAAATTATGACCAAATTTTCATTGATTACTAATCGATTATCGATCACAACAGCAGGACTGATAATATTACAATTATCTTTTCAGCTCTGATTAGCCAGCCTTAACATTTACATTACCTAATGAGTCTAGGATTATTAATTAGGCAAAGTATGAAATATTCAACCATTTTCCTTGAGGAGAAATAAAAAGAGAAAAATATCATCTGCTCATTTTGGTCAAAATGTAAATGCACTTTTTCACATTTAGAACAAGAGCGATAAGGAGTTAAAAGGAACCGATATACTTTCAAGAAAGACAACTCTGTCAAAATTGTTTTGCCTCCCTTCTGATAAGGGGTCTACTCTAAAAGGTTAGCATTTTCTCTCTTTTATGCATTGCCTCATATATATCTACCAAATTTCCAAAAAATTCATACAACATAAAAGAAATTCTAGAATAAGAAAACTTTTAAACAATAACAAACCTCTGTGAGAACTGTACATTCATAAGAAGGCTGGAATTTCTCCTGAAAAACAAACAAAAATCCAATTTAAACCATTTTGAACTAAATACTCCCCCACACAATATATTGGAAGATTTGAATTTCAACTTTAAATATACCTGGCCCTGAGGTTATAGAACTTTTTTCATGATCAACTCAGCTGAGCATGAAAATTGTCCTGCTAGTAAATCTTAGATTACTAAAAATTGCAAATTTTTTCTTGCTAAACATAGTTGAGCATGAAGTTGTCTCTGTTAATAAATATGAAAATGCCAACTATTGTTAGCATTTTCACATTTATTAGCAGAGAAAATATCATGCTCAGCTGAGTTGAGCACGAAAATTTTTTTTATAACCTTGGGACCTGGCTATGCGATTTAGATATTCCTAGAGAAACATGGCTAAATTATTTGCAAACAGTGCAGACCCTGATCAGACCCCGAATTTTACACTGTTTGCCAATTACCCTTTTTTCAATGCACTCCTTCAAAAGTTATTGAGCAGAAACAAAAAGTGTGACAATAACGCCGACAATGACGCCGACATCTAGGAGGACGACAAGGCAGATGGACAACATGATCCCTATGTGTTTGCCATGCTACGAAGGCAACACAAAAGGAGGTAATACTGCATATAAAAACTACACAACTCTTTTCTGTGGTAACCCTGCTACAGTGTTTGATTTAGTAAATATAATGTGAGAAATGCCTATCTAGCCAAGATTTATAATTGTAACATTTTAACCATTAGAGCCACAACCTCAGAAAATATAGTCGATCCCTCGTTATCTCGATCTTGCTTAACTCAAATAACCCTTATATCGAAATGAAATTCTGGTCCCTGTTTTAACATAGAAATCTAAGAACAGGTTTCAAAATATTGTGGAAAAGAGGAGAAATTGCTCCTAAAGAGCAATTTCTCCTCTTTTCCACATTACTTTATATATATTTCTATATATATATTTCTAACTTCAGGAGTCAAATTACATATTCATTTGTTAAATGTGGTTGTTCAATTTATTGTTTTCCTCACTCTCTCAACTCTGATATGTCGAGGTACAGATATCTCGAAGTGTTTCAGTGAGTCCCTTGGAATTCAAGATAACGCGAGTCGACTGTACTTTTGGACATGTGTGCCCAGAGAAGATTCCAATCAGGCTGTGCATTCGGGCAGTCTGATCAGAATCTTCACTGGGTACATTTTAAATAGTCACAGATGCAAACTTTTTTATGTGGAAACGAAGACACTAATCAGACTGCATATATGCCAGGCTGATTAGAGTCATTGTTGAGCACACGTCAGAACTCATGTTGTAGTTCAGTTCATATAACTTTTTTCTGACATAATTACATCACACAGGGGGTGAAACTTAATGAGCCATTATGATTTTGGAGCTTTAGAAACAATAAGAACTTGATTAGAGAAATTAACTTGGGAAGTATACTCACCTTCTCAGCCTCTGTTCTCTTCTCCATCTTCTCTCGGTCTGTTTTATGCTTTCTGTCTGCCCCTTTAGGCTGCAAAAGTGAGATAATGTAACAATCTTGAAGTATTTTGTGAACAGCTCAGCTACAAGATTTTAAAAACGTTCTACAATCATTCTCAGATTAGCAGTGTATGGTGCTCTGATTTTGAAAACAAACATCCTTACCTGAAGACAAAACTGTAGACAACTGCCCATCAACTGTTAATGAACTGAACAAATGGAAACTGAATTCAACATTCAATAAAAATTCCTCTGATGCCTGTCAGTATTATAAATGAGTTAAAAATTAATGTAAAGAATGGCAAAGTCAGTGGACTATGATATCAGTCATCAAATACCACAGTGCTTGTCTGTTTGAGTCCCTGTTAGGAAGGAAATGTATGCCAGGTTTGATGACTGGAGTCCATATGGTTAATCAGAAATACAGCTAAATGCTAGGGTTCATCATACATGCCATATCTCACACTGTGA
Organism: Anodontia alba; assembly: GCA_964016985.1. NCBI lineage: Eukaryota > Metazoa > Mollusca > Bivalvia > Lucinida > Lucinidae > Anodontia > Anodontia alba. The sequence goes on from OZ024831.1 coordinate 28,442,922, forward strand.
GATAAAATCTCACAGAATTTGGCCCACCTGGAAGCCAGTTCCCATAAGATTTTTCAAATCTCACAGAATTTTCGACAAATCTTACAAAACAACTAATGAAGAAATAAATAGAAAATCACATTTTTATCTCAACCATAAGCTTTGTTCATTTAAATAAAGGCTTTTGACTATTTTGGTATTTAAAAAAAGGCATTTGACAATTTTGGTAGAGCTTTAAAGTTTTTTTTTTTTTTGTTAAAATCTCACAGAATTTTATCAAATCTCCCTTAAAAATTGGCCAAACCTCACAGATTTCAGTCCACAGCTTTTGTTTGTTTGTTTGATTTGGGCTTAACGTCGCTTTCAACCTTTTTCAGTCATATCGCAACGGTGTCTGGCTGTGGCAGGGAGCTCAATTCTCACTTTTAGAGTGCTGCCTCACTGAAATATCACGCCCCAGACACTTTGACATGATATTCCACCCAGTCACATTATACTGACACTGAGCTGACCAGTTCTAGCTCTACTTTCTTAATGCTGAGCGCCAAACGAAAGAGCAGCTAGTACCATTTTTAAAGTCTTTGGTATGACCCGGCCGGGGATCGAACCCGCAACCTCCTGGTCACAAAGCGGACGCTCTACCACTGAGCCACTGTGCCGGTTCAGTCCACAGCTTATGGCATGTATGGTTCATGCAAAAAAAAAAAAAAGACACTCATCAGCCTGAAATATAGGTCATAAAACTCTTCTGGATACTCTTCAGAAGTGCCTCAAATGGCTACCCACATGTTTTTGTGGAGAACAGGGCCCAGTTGTTCAAAGCGTCTTTAGCTTAACGAGCTCGTTAAGGGTCATTTCGTTAACTATTTTAGTGGATTCAATATACAATATTCTGATATTTTTTGCTGAAAAAATGTGAGTAGCTTTTGCACTGCAAAAGCTACTCACATTTTTTCAGCAAAAAATTTCAGCATATTTGCGTATCACTTGATGTAAGTTTTAACGAATCGTTAACTAACGACATCGTTAGCTTTGAACAACTGGACCCAGAATGGCTAACAATGTAGACCATGGTCAGACACTCATTAAGAGCAGTATGATCTGTGTCTACAGTTTGCTCAGCTCCCTCATACCATAAGAGTAGAGATCCAGATCAAACTGCTCATAATCAGGGCCTACACTGATCAGGCCATTCTGTCCAAATATTTTGAGTGACTAAAGTATTTCATTATTACCTTAAAAACTTTGACCTGACAGGAAGCACAATGCAATATTTTTGGAGGATCATCGTCATGTGTACTTGTCTCCACCTGAAGTCTGAATGGTACTCCTTTCTCCCCGCCATGTTTTTTAGGCGTAAATTCAGTACTTATACAGTTCACTTTCACATAAACACCTGTCTCTTTTGTTGGGTCCCAGATAAAGTCTATTGTGTTAACTTTAGTTGTATCAACAACTAAATCTACTAAGCCATATGAAAGAGGTATATCTGGAATAAGAAATATGTCAATATGGACAGAATATAATTTAAAATTAAGTCTTTCACAGATGATTTATTGGAAGGAGTATTTGATAACTGTCTCCAGTTGTCCATAAGAAATATCTTGTGGGTTTTCATAAGAAGACCATTGCTGAGGCACTTCTAACAAGGACCTAGAACATATGGTTTTCTGGTAAAAAGAAGATGGCTCTGAAGAAGTGGAGTGGCCAAATAAATATTTTTTCTTATTTCTCCAAAATTATGTTGGGGGTACTAATTAGAAACACCTCACCAAGTACCAATAACATATGCTTTTATGGAGAAATAAGAAAAAATAGCCCAGAATAATCAACAAATAGTCAATGCAAACTGATTCAGATTACATACAGTAAAAGTTAAATTCATCATATGCGAAAAAAAAAAAAAATCTACTTTTAAAATCAATAATTAGCATATAGTAAAGAGACACTCAGTTGAGTTAATGGAAGCAATTGTATGATCATGGGATAAGTGAAACTGTCATACAATGAATTAATTTGACTGATTAACATTTGGAAAAAAATGGATTAATTTAGTGAGAATGATGTGATCTACTTCTCAGGCCCAATAAAAGCCCCACGCTTCATAGCCCTAGCTCAATTATTTATAAAGACAGCTTGCTCAAAAGAAAAGCATGACAGACTATTGGATGAACCAATAGATGACTGACCCAAAAGCATGTTCTTTGAAGTTAGGGGCATTATAAGAAAGGTGCTGACAATTTTTTGTAAAAGAACAATGCCTTATCTGGAGTCATAGGCTGACTTTGTTTCAGGCTATTGCCTAGCTATGGCCGCTATTCTGTCAAATTAGTTAACTCCGTGTAAAATATCATCCAATCGAAATGCATTTAACGTTTCCCATGAATTTAGTTTCACTGATACTGATTGGTCAGAGGCTTACATCCGGGTATTTTCAAGTTATAGCTCAGACCATGCACATAAGCGTGGTCCAGAACGGCTGTGGCTAGAAGACACGTGACTCTTGTTCGGTTGGCGCTATAGCAGCAATTGCTCGGGCAATAGCCCAAAACAAAGTCGGCCATAAAAACATGTACTCACCTGTATCCAGAATTCTTTCTCCCAGCCGAGTCTGTTTCCATGAATTTAGCTGCTCCTTTTTCTATATATCGCAAGGTGCTGACACTATTTTTGTAGAAGAACAATGCCTTATCTCGAGACATAAAAGCATATTCACCAATATCCAGAATTCTTTCTCCCGGCCCAGTCTGTTTCCATGAATTTAGCTGCTCTATTTTTTCATATATTGAAAGATGCTGACACTATTTTAGTAGAAGAGCAATATCTTTTCTGGAGACATAAAAACATGTACTCACCAATATCCAGAATTCTTTCTCCCGGCCGAGTCTGTTTCCATGAATCTAGCTGCTCTTTTTCCATATATTGTAACCGTCTGTCATGAAAACACACTTTTATCACACTCTGAAATACACAATAATTTTATACCATATGGAACAGTGATAACCCAGAATGGACAGCATGAACAGGTAATGTAGTCTGGGTCTTCAAACATCAAGAGCTTAGTACTCAGAGGAATATTTTTGTTAAGTTTTTTTTAGTTGAGGTTTGTTACTGTCAACAATCTTCCAGTCATGCTGTGATGATGTCTGGATGTGATGGTGGAAAATAATGACATTTAAGAGTGCCACCTCACTACAACATCAGGTCCAAAACACACTGATGTGGCATTATTACCAGCTGCATTATAGGTGTGACCAGTTTTCCTAATGCTGAGTGCCAAGGGAAAGAGCAAACATTACCAATTTCAGAAAGTTTTAGGTATGACATAAAACCACTCAATAACTGCCCTACCTGAATCAGCGGATTTCATGATCTCCATGAAAAAATGTTGCTGGACCTGGCGGGGATTGAACCTGAAACCTCCAGATCATCAGTCAAACGAAAATCTAACTAAGCCACTGAGGTCTCAGAAAATGGCAATGAATATATTTGAAATTATAAACAGATGAAAAATTGGTGGTTCATGTCTCTTCAATGGTAGTTCAGTTATATAGCGTGATTAAAGAACAAGAATTCCGCGGAAGGCGTCATCGCACCTGCTGGCGCAAAAGTCACAGGAGCCTCAATCAGAATGTGGTTATTAAATAAGTTTATTTCATTCTTAGCAGTGCTTACTTGGAAAACTGGGTTGAAAAAAATGTAGACAAAGTGCCTAGTGGGGCACATATATTCCAGGCCAGTCCCATTCCCTCTAATGGCTATATCTTCAGCACTGACTTTTCGTATCATACAGCCCAATGATAATGGAACGTTGACGTAAAATGTGTAAAAGTCACTGGAGCATGAAATATAGGTCAAGGTCATGGGTCAAGGTACCTGCTAATTCAGTACATCAAGGAGAAGCACAATGCAAGGTATGGTGGTTGTAGGCCTTATAGTTGAGGAGTTATCAAACATCAACGTAAAATGTGTCAAATATAGGTCAAGGTCACTGGGTCAAGGTACCTGCCAAGCCAGGGCAATGAGGTGAAGCACTATGCAAGGTTTAGTGGTTGTAGGTCTTATATTTGAGGAGATACCGAACATCAATATAAAATGTGTCAAAGTCACTGGAGTGCACAATATAGGTCAAGGTCACCAGGTCAAGGTACCTGTCGAGTCAGTACATCGAGAAGAAGTGCTATATAAGGTTTGGTGGTTGAAGGCCTTACAGTTGAGGACATATGGAAGGGTGACCTAAAAGGTGTAAAAGTCAATCGAGCGTGAAATATAGGTCAAGGTCACCCAGTCAAGGTACCTGCAGAGTCCGTACATTGAGGAGAAGCACTATGCAAGGTTTGATGGTTGTAGGCCTTATAGTTGAGGAGATATTGAACGTTGACGTAAAATGTGTAAAAGGCATTGGAGCTCAAAATATAGGTCAAGGTCACCGGGTCAAGATACCTGCCAAGTCAGTACATATAGGAGAAGCACTATGCAAGGTTTGGTGGCTAGAGGTCTTACACTTGAGGAGATCTGGAACGTTGATGTAAATTATGTCAAAGTCACTGCAGCCAAAATATAGGTCAAGGTCACCAGGTCAAGGTATCTGCTAGGTCAGTACATTGAGGAGAAGCACTTTGCAAGGTTTGATGGTTGTAGGCCTTATAGTTGAGGAGATATCGAACGTCGACGCAAAATATGTCAAAGTCACTTGAGCGCAAAATATAGGTCAAGGTCACCGGGTCAAGGTACCTGCCAAGTCTGTACATCTAGAAGAAGCACTATGCAAGGTTTGGTAGTTGTATGCCTTATAGTTGAGAAGATCTGGAATGTCAACATAAATTGTGTCAAAGTCAATGGAGCGCAAAATATAGGTCAAGGTCACTGGGTCAACATATCTGCCAAGTCAGGAGGTCAGGGAGATGTGTCATGCAAGGAATGATGGTTGTTGTAGAATTGTAGTTGATTAGAATATTAACTTTGACGTAAATGTCGAACTTCGACATAACAGAACTGTTAAGAGACAGACAGACGGACGAAAGGACAGACGAATGGAAAAGCGGACACCTATGTCGCAAAGTCAGGAGGTCAGGGAGATATTTCATATAAGGTTTGATGGTTGTTTAGTCTTGTAGTTGATTAGAATACTAACTTTGACATAAATGTCAAACTTCAACATAACAGAACTGTTAAGAGAAGGGCAGACGGACAGACGAACAGACAGACGAATGGAAAAGTGGGCACCTGTGTCGCAAAGTCGGGAGGTCAGGGAGATGTTTCATGCAAGGTTTGATGGTTGTTTAGTCTTGTAGTTGATTAAAATACTAACTTTGACATAAATGTCGAACTTCGACATAAATGTTGACAGACGGACGGACGAATGGACAGACATACGGAAAAGCAGACACCTATGTTGCAAAGTCAGGAGGTCAGGGAGATGTTTCATGCAAGGTTTGACGGTTGTTTAGTCTTGTAGTTGATTAGAATACTAACTTTGACATAAATGTCGAACGTCGACATAAATGTTGACAGACGGACAGACGGACGGACGGACCGACGGACGGACAGAAAATCGGACGCCTATATCGCACCCTGCTACAAGCAGGTGCGATAAAAATGATAATGAAATGATCTGCATCATGAAGAGCCTTATGATCATAAGCTGAATTCCATCTCTAGTGGGAGTCAAATGCTTGATTTATTTTCTCTGTATCAATCAACAGGCCAATGAAATTTAGAAACTTGTAAATTCTTCCACCATAAAGCTGTCATATTTATAATAATTAATCCTTGTCCTGCTGATCCCGGATATGCCCTGCCTTTGCAAACAGTGTAGATCCACATCAGTTGGCTTCTGAAGAAGCCAACTGATCTGGATCTGCACTGTTTGCCATAAAGTATGAGAATTTATATCAATAATCTGGATCAAGTGATCTGATTGGCTGAAAATTGGAAGTGGGCATGGCATCTTAATTTATTCAGCAGGACAAGGTTTATAAAAGCTGACTGACTGAAACTGCAAGTAATTGGTCATAGTTAACCAATAAAAACCGTCAATACATCTAACTTTTGTTGATTATGGGTGAAGTGATTTGCATCAAAGGCTGCTAATCTAGATGCCATTTTCATACACAGCATAATATTTACACAGCTCCTACCAAGGCATATCTTTTTCAACCCAAAAGTACTGGGCCCAGTTGTTCAAAACTAACGATGTCGTTAGTTAACTATTCATTAAAATTTACATTGAGTGATATGCAAATATGCTGAAATTTTTTGCTGAAAAAATGTGAGTACAGGAATTATTTGTTTATGTATTAAAGTTATCGTTGCAAAAATGTCGGGAATGAAAATGATGGAGGGACAGATAACAATACTAAACCAGATCTTGATAATATCAATGGACAGATAACAATCCTAAAGCAGATCTTGATAATATCAATGCATTTAGCAAGTTTGGTTAAAAGGCCTTGTTATTTACTCAAGTTATCATCCAGAAATGAAAATATGGACGTGTCTCGGGCAAATAACTCTGTAAAAATTTGACGAAATTTGCCCATTAGCATTTCCAAACCTGATCACTTACTGTCAATACATATAGCAAGTTTGGTTAAAATCCCTTGTTACTTACTAAAGTTATCATCCGGAAACGAAAATATGGGCGTGTCTCGGGCAGATAACACCGTAAACATGTTACGAAATTTGCCCATTAGCAATCCCAAACCAGATCTCCTTAATTTCAATGCATATAGCAAGTTTGATGAAAATCCCTTGTTATTTACTCAAGTTATCATCCGGAAACAAAAATATGGGCGTGTCTCGGGCAGATAACTCCGTAAAATTTGACGAAATTTGCCCATTAGCAATCCCAAACCAGATCTCCTTAATGTCAATGCATATAGCAAGTTTGGTGAAAATCCCTTGTTATTTACTCAAGTTATAGTCCGGAAACGAAAATATGGGCGTGTCTCGGGCAGATAACTCCATCAAAAATTGTTGAAATTTGCGCATAGCAATCCCAAACCAGATCTCCACAATATGAATGCACATATCAAGTTTGGTGAAAATCCATTGATGTTTACTCAAGTTATCATCAGGAAAGGAAAATATGGGCGTGTCTCGGGCAGATAACTCTGTCAAAAATTGACAAAATATGCCCATTAGCAATGCCAAACCAAATCTCCATAATATCAATGCACATACCAAGTTTGGTGAAAATCCACTGATGTTTACTCAAGTTATCATCCGGAAACGAAAAATGGATGGACGGACGAACGGACGGACGAACGGACGGACGTACGACGGACCGATGGACGGACGGAGGGACTCACGGACGACCAACATGAAACCATAATGCCCCGCCACTATTGTGTGGCAGGGTATAAAAAAGTGCCTTATCTGGAGCGTTGTAATAGATGTCCAAAAAAATGGAATAATCTGGGGCGAAACGCTCACTGAAACTTACCCTGAGGTATTTCCCTTGAAATTCTGACAGATCACCGAGGCGTTTAAGTTTGATTTCATATGACTGACCTGCAAACAGAAATACATAAGCACTTTTAAACTTAAGCACTCTCCAGGTAACAGAGAACAGTGATTTTTTTCCCACAAGAAGAGAATTTACATGAAATGTCAACCTTATTTGATGGGTAAAATAAGAAAAACATTTTAAAATATTGTCTACTGCTACTGCTTATTGGCAGCTGTCCTTATGATACAGTTTTTATTAATTCTCTTTTTTTTTTTTTTTTCTTTAAATCACTTATCTACTCTGTCTTCAAGTAAAAACTTGATGACCGTACTAGGGCAGCAGTTCTGGAGTTGTCTGTCTTTGTAGGGCCTTTTGGGTGACTGCTTTGGTTACCCTTTCATGTTTTGTCCTGTTTGTTGTTTTACTGGGCCCAATTGTTCAAAGCATTGTTAGCTTAACGAGCTCGTTAGTAGTAAACATCATAACTGTTTTAATAAGTACCATATCTAATTCACAGGTATTTTTGCTGAAAAAATGTGAGTAGCTACTCATATTTTTTTTCAGCAAAAATATTAGCATATTAGATGTCATATTTAATGCTCGAAATTTTAACAATACGTTAATTAACGACATCGTTAGTTTTGAACAACTGGGCCCTGGTGTGTTTGATGTGTCCTGTCTGGCATTGTGACTACCTGGTTGGGAAAAAGAAAGCTGGTTGCTTTGCTTTTCATTGGTTTGTAACATGTGATCCATCTGTCATGTTTCTTTACTCTTCCTTTATGTCAATGGTAGGCTGTTATGTGATATTTTTAACCAGTTCTCCATTAAAATACATGCTGTGGGTTTGATGTGCCTCACTTACAGGGGCATTTCTAATGACTACCCACAACTTGTCGCAATAAGCCATTAAATGAAACGTGATATCCTTGATTAAATACATGATCGGTGTACACTATGGTCAGTCTCATTATGGCATCTATGAGATATGGTCCTAAATGGTTATTGCAACAAATCTGTTATTGCATTTTTAAATTTCTCACCTGACGGCTCAAAATTTAAAACTATGCAATAACCTATACATGTTTTTAAGGAGAAAAATGAAAAATTATCCCAGAAATATCATCAATTACTCCATCTTAACTAATAGCATGTGTACCAAAACCTATTAACCCATTGTAGTCGGGAGGCCCCTTAAAAGGGTAAATGGCAAACAGAATGCGGCGTCTGATCACTGTTTGCAAATAGTTTAGCCATTTTTCTCTAGGAATATGTAAATCTCATAGCCAGAGGTACCTAAAATTGAAATTGGATTCTTCCAATATACAGTGCTGGAGAGTCTATTCAGTATACAATGGGTTAAGGCATTTTTCTCATTTCTCTAAGAGACTTGGACAATTCTAAAGAGTATCCTCAGTTGCATGGAGAAATAAGAAAAAGTTGCCTTTATAACTCTTCAGTATCTAGGTTGTTACTTTTAATCCACTTTTATTTTATTTGCTGAAGATTACAATAAATTATGACATCATACATTCAAAGCTTATGTTTTTCCAGAACTCACCTTGATTTAGGTAAGTTAGGGTTTCTTCATTTACTTTAACAGCCGGGGATGTAGCTGCTCCCAAAATATACTGGAATCTGCGAAAATACACAGAAAAATAATCAAGTATTACCCTTCAGCTGACAATTTAATTGACGCTGAATATACAGGAAAAAGCATAGCTCCAGATAAGAGGGAGTATCCACCTATTTTCTTATTTCTCCAAGAAAATATATTTTGTGGGTACTTATTAGAAGAGCCTTGCCTCACTGAGGCACAGAAAAGCCTCACCTCATTGAGGCACTTCCAATGATTAATAAAAAAATATATTTTCATGGAGAAGTGAGAAAAATATCTAGGCCCAGTTATTCAAAGCATCGTTAGCTGAATGAGTTGTTCATGGTCAAAATGTTAATTGATCTAGTAAGTACAATAGCTAATTCACAGGTATTTTTGCTGAAAAAAATATGAGTAGCTTTTGCAAAAGCTACTCACATTTTTTTTCAGCAAAACTATTAGCGTATATGCCATATTTAATGATCAAAGTTTTAACGATACATTAACTAACGACATCATTAGTTTTGAACAACTGGGCCCAGTACTTTTCAGCTGAAAAATGTGTCTCGTCTGGAGCTGTGAAAAAAAGGATCCCCATGTGGGAAAAGAAGGCCCAGATCAGCTTGCACATTAACAGTTGGATCATTGCCTGCTTAAAAAAAATAAATGAATACCATAGCAAATATTGATAAACAGAGGCCTTGATAAGAGTGTGCAGATGCACAAGCAGATCTGGGCCTTTGTTGTTTGAATATGAAATAAGGTCCCTTTACACCCACAACATGCATAATTTGTTTGTGTTGAGGTTTTACGGCCCAGTCAACCCAGTGGAGTCATGTCGAGCGCGGTCAGTTTACCTAACCACACATTTACTGGGCAGGCTTAGTCCTCTAAGCGGTTAACCAGTATTGTGCACATTCGTTCGCCAGAAACTGGCAACTGCCCTTCTTGAATCAGCGGAAGGGAGAGAATGACCGTAGAAAATATTTCATGATCAATCTCCATGAAAGAATGTTGCCGACCTCGGCGGGGGTTGAACCCGCGACCGCCTGGTCTCCAGTCGGACGGCGCATCCAACTGAGCCACCGAGGCCAGCACAACATGCATAAAGTTTCAGCAGAAAATACCTTGAGGGGACTGGATACACCTGGAATATTATATATTTTCCACTTTTTTTTTTTTACAAGGGAGACAACCTTTGTGACTTCCTGTTTGTTGTTGTACACTCAAGGCCCCTTCTGAAAAGGCTTCTACTCTAAGAGGGAAGAACTTGCTCCCTATGGAAGCTATTCTTTCCTTTTAAAGCAGACCCTTTTTTCAGAAGGAGGAAAAACCATTTTGACAGAGTTGCTTCCCCTGAAAGTGTTAACTATTCCCTTTAAAAATGATGCACAACCTTGAAAAAGGACTTTTTGACATATGCAAACAGTGAAGTCCCAGATCAGACTTCATATCCATGCAATCTAGCCCCGAGGTTATAAAAAAAATTTCGTGCTCAACTCAGCTGAGCATGAAATTTTCTCTGCCAACAAATCCCAAATTGCTAACAATTTCAAATTCTTTTTTGCTTAATATGGCTGAGCATGAAATTTTCTCTGCTAATAAATATGAAAATGCCAACAATTGTTGGCATTTTCATATTCATTGGCAGAGAAAATTTCATGCTCAGTCGAGCACAAAAAGTTTTATAACCTCAGGGCCTGGTCTAGACCTTCTCTATTTGCTGATATATTCTACAATAGCTGATGATTCCTTAAGCAACCAGTGAAGGCCTTGATCAGACTGCATAGACATTCTGATCTGGCCCTTTACTTTTCGAACAAGGCATAAGGGGCCTTCACCCACACTAGCTATCAAGGCATAAGGGGCCTTCACCCACACTGGCCATCAACAGTTTATTTTTTCCAGAAAATGACTAAATGTAGCAAGTACTATTTCCTGAGAATAAAAGATGTACCAGAATATGGTAGCTCAGCTAAATTTGTGCTTGCCTTTCATATGAAAAATTCCTGTCTATGACCTTGATCTCAAAGTCATGAATGAGTAGGAGGCCTGCACTGAACAAAACTTTGTATCAGTATCTAAGATCAGTCCATGTACCAACTAGATCCAGCCAGACATTCAAGACATAGATCTGTAAATCACTTACCACAAAACTTTAATATTTTGAGTGCATGTATTTTTCCAAGCCTGTGATCTGGAACACAGTAATTGAGAGTAGGTACTTTAAGAGAACTCAGCTGGCAAACAAAACCTGCATGTCATGTGAACAATGAATCACACAACTGTTATATACATTCTGATGTAGCTCTTTTAAAATTGTTTGGAAAATTTTCATATTAAAAAAAAAAAACAGGGTTTGACATGGTATGCAGGTTCTCCTCAGGGAACAGTCTGCAGGAAAACTCCACATACCTTGAATAAACAGTGAAAGATGTTCACACAGCATATTTGTACTAAAAATTGAATCAATCAGCAATGGTATAACAAGTAGTTTTGATGATGGACCAGCTCATTATTGACCAGCTTTTCCAGCAAGCTTGCTCTGGTCTGAGCCATTGCTGTTCTATTCTGGTAATTTGTTCATTTAAACTTACCCATTATCTAGGCTTTCTTGTTTGAATACTGGCAGGGCAAGTAGGGCTTCACTGAAAAGATAACAAGAGAAAATATTAATTCACATCTCCGGATAAATTATTTTGGAACTTCATCAAAACATGTTCAGGGCTCATCTCAGTGGTAACAGAGGGAAGGCAATCATTTCATATAAGCTAAGGTTGATACAAACAAATACACATAGCCAATATGGTCACTGTTCTAAAAATTATCATTCCTCCTCACTAATAAAAAAAAAAGGGAAGACACCCTCACCAACAAGCAAATTCCAAAGGGAATTTATGTCCCCCGCCTTATTTTTATTTGAGCTGTTAAAAACGAGTAAGTTAAGCGGAGGACCATTGGTTCTGTATCACTTACCTAAGTACTGAAGCAGGGAAAAAAATTGAAGGTAAAAATGTGGAAAAAATAAAAAAAAAAATAAAAAAACATAATTTCAAGATTCCAAGAGCACACCTATATCCTCAGACCACAAGCAAAATGCCTGTAAAGTTTCAGAAGCATTTGCTTAAAGCTGTGGGAGTTGTGCTCACAAGGTTACTACTACTATATGCATTTTCATAGTACTGAGGCATGAAAAAAGTCTATGTTAAAAGTTAAAAATGTGAAAAAAGTAAAAAAAAAAGTAACTTCAAGATTCTGTATACATATCTTCAAACTATGGTTAAAACATCTGTATAGTTTCAGTGAGAATGGTATAAGACTATAGGAGGAGTTGCACTCACAAGGTACCTACTAAATATACACTTTCACAGTACTGAAGAATGAAAAAAAGTCTAAGTTAAAAATGTGAAAAATTTGAAAAAAATTATATCAAGATTCTGTAAAAACCACATGCATATCTTCAGACCATGATTAAGATACCTGTGAAGTTTCAGAAGGATCGGTATAAAACTGTAGGAGGAGTTGCGATCACAAGGTCCCCACTACAAACTCGGAACCATGCAAAAAAGTCTAAGTTAAAAATGTGAAAAAAGTGAAAAACATTAATTTATGGATTCTATAAAAAGCACATGCATATCTTCAGACCATAATTAATGCACCTGTAGAGTTTCAAAAGGATCGGTCCAAAACTGTAGGAGGAGTTGTGCTCACAAGGTACCTACTACATATACACTTTCATAGTATTGAAGAATGAAAAAATTCTAAGTTAAAAATGTGAAAAAATTGAAAAAAATTATTTCAAGATTCTGTAAAAAGTACATGCATATCTTCAGACCAGATTAAGATAAATGTAAAGTTTCAGAAGGATCGGTATAAAACTGTAGGAGGAGTTGCTCTCACAAGGTCCCCACTACAAACTTGGAACCATGCATAAAAAGTCTAAGTTAAAAATGTAAAAAAAAAGGAAAAAAAAATAATTAAGGGATTCTGTAAAAAGCATATGCACATCTTCAGACCATGATTAAAACACCTGTAAAGTTTCAAAAGGATCAGTCCAAAACTGTAGGAGGAGTTGCGCTCACAAGGTACCTACTACATATACACTTTCGTAGTATTGAAGAATGAAAAAATTCTAAGTTAAAAATGTGAAAAAATTGAAAATTTTTTTTTCAAGATTCTGTAAAAAGTACATGCATATCTTCAGACCATGATTAAGATAAATGTAAAGTTTCAGAAGGATCGGTATAAAACTGTAGGAGGAGTTGCGCTCACAAGGTCCCCATTTCAAACTGGGAACCATGAAAAAAAAAGTTAATAAAAGCACCACAAGCATAATACCCTGCCATAGCAATTATTTGTTTATGTATTTAAGTTATTGTTGCGAAAATGTCTGGAGGCCCAAACCAGATCTTGATAATGTCAATGGACAGATAACAATCCTAAACCAGATTTTGATAATATCAATACATATAGCAAGTTTAGTTAAAAGGCCTTGTTATTTACTCAAGTTATCATCCGGAAATGAAAATATGGGCATGTCTCGGGCAGATAACTCCATAAAAATTTGACGAAATTTGCCCATTAGCAATTCCAAAACAGATCTCCTTAATGTCAATATATATAGCAAGTTTGGTAAAAATCCCTTGTTATTTACTCAAGTTATCGGTCTGGAAACGAAAATATGGGCGTGTCTCGGGCAGGTAAGTCAGTAAAAATTTGACGAAATTTGCCCATTAGCAATTCCATACCAGATCTTCTTAATGTCAATATATATAGCAAGTTTGGTTAAAAGGCCTTGTTATTTACTCAAGTTATCGTCCAGAAATTAAAATATGGACATGTCTTGGGCAGATAACTCCATAAAAATTTGATGAAATTTGCCCATTAGCAATTCCAAAACAGATCTCCTTAATGTCAATATATATAGCAAGTTTGGTAAAAATCCCTTGTTATTTACTCAAGTTATCGGCTTGGAAACGAAAATATGGGCGTGTCTCGGGCAGGTAAGTCAGTAAAAATTTGACGAAATTTGCCCATTAGCAAAATTCCATACCAGATCTCCTTAATGTCAATATATATAGCAAGTTTGGTTAAAATCCCTTGTTATTTACTCAAGTTATCGTCCGGAAATGAAAATATGGGTGTGTCTCTGGCAGATAACTCCATATAAATCTGACGAAATTTGCCCATTAGCAATCCCAAACCAGATCCCCTTAATGTCAATGCATATACCAAGTTTGGTTTAAATCCCTTGTTATTTACTCAAGTTATCATCCAGAAACGAAAATATGGGCGTGTCTCGGGCAGATAACTCCATAAAAATTTGACGAAATTTGCCCATTAGCAATCCCAAACCAGATCTCCACAATATCAATGCACATACCAAGTTTGGTGAAAATCCATTGTTCTTTACTCAAGTTATCATCCGGAAACGAAAAACGGACGGACGGATGTATGACGGATGGACACAGGGAGGACCAACGTGAAACCATAATACCCCGCCACTATTGTGTGGCGGGGTATAAAAATGTGAAAAAAGTAAAAAAAAATAATTTAAGGATTCTGTAAAAAGCACATGAACATCTTCAGACTATGATTAAAACACCTGTAAAGTTTCAAAAGGATCGGTCCAAAACTGTAGGAGTTGCGCTCACAAGGTACCTACTACAAACTCGGAACCACTTACCACACACCAGGCACCACGGAAAGCCGAATACTATGTCCCCTCGCTTTTCTTCGAAAAGGTGGGGGACAATAAAACAAAGGGAATTTGGCAAAGGCAGACACAATCATGTCAGTAACAGATAGTGCTCATTAATTTTTAGTATCCTGAATATCATTTTGTTTGTGTTGAGGTTTTACGGCCCAGTCAACCCAATGGGGTCATGTCGAGCACGGTCAGTTTACCTAACCACACGTTTACTGGGCAGGCGTAGTCCTCTAAGCTGTTAACCAGTATTGTGCACATTCTTTCGCCAGAAACTGACAACTGCCCTTCTTGAATCAGCAGAAGGGAGAGAATGACCGTAGAAAATATTTCATGATCAATCTCCACGAAAGAATGTTGCTGACCTCGGCGGGGGTTGAACCCGCGACCTCCTGGTCTCCAGTCGAACGGCGCATCCAACTGAGCCACCGAGGCCGGCATCCTGAATATCATTTCAACACGTTGGGCTGTCTTATGTACAATGGGTATGTGAATTTCTGTTACCCACAGGATGTACCTCACTGTGAATTTAAGAGGACTAGATACACTTGGTAGATTTTCTGTGATGACAACTTTTAGTATATACCTGGATCCAGTTGTACAAAGCATCGTTAGCTCAATCTGCTCGTTAACGACAAACTGTAACTCTGTTGTGACTGAGGTATTTTCAAATATATTGATATTTTTGCTGTAAAAATGTGAGTAGCTTTTGCAATAACGCAAAAGCTACTCACAATTTTTCAGCAAAAAATATCAATGTATTTGCCACATTTCAAGATAGAAATTTTAACATCACGTTAGCACAACTTTTTAACGTCACGTTAGCACAACTTTGTTATGTTTTGCACAACTTTGTTAAGTTTTGCTTTCCTGTGCATCAACCCCCTTCTGAAAAGGAGTCTATTCTAAAAGAAAAGAACTGTTCTCACAAGGCTGCAAATGCTTTCCTTTGACAGCTGACCCTTTCTCAGAGAGGAGGCAAAAATATTTTGACAGAGTTGCCTCCCGTGAAAATGTTCTATTCTGCTTAACTCTTGTCCTGCTGAACCCGGATATACCCTGTCTTTGTAAACAGTGTAGATCCAGATCAGTTGGCTTCTGAAGAAGCCAACTGATCTGGATCTACACTGTATGTCATTAAGTATGTGAATTTATAGCAACAATCTAGATCAAGTAATCTGATTGGCTAAAAATTGGAAGTGGGCATGGCATCTTAATTTATTCAGCAGGACAAGGGTTAATACAATGATTTTCTGAGACAGATTTTTACAGTAACTAGAGCTGGTGTTTGTAAAACACTATGCCCCCAACTGCCTGACTCTAACACTGTTTGACTCAAACACTGCTTAGCCATGACGATAACAACAGTACAAATATATGATTTCAATGTTATTTTATCAAAGGGAAATAACTCTAAAATAGGAGATGATTGGGATAAGAAAAAAATACAGATCACCTATTTTTTCATGAGGAATCAAAATATGAAATTTCAAAACATTAGCATACATGGTTCTAAACTTATGCTATACACAATAAAGCAACGACATTAAATGGCCCGAAATTGCGAACTCCAACATTTCATTTAATTGGTTCAAAATTTATTCAGGTGATCTCCTCCTCAATCCCAATCAGTATACCAAATATCATGGCTCTAGCTTAAATACTTTCTGAGATATCTTGCTGAAAAAGTCAAAATGCCTAGAACTACAAAGGGCCATAACTACATCAATTTTTCATGGAATTCCCTAAAAAACAAACTAGGTAATCTCCACATCATCCCCAATCAGCATATAATATTTCAAGACCCTAGCTTAAGTGCTTTTCGAGAAATCTTGCTGACAAGGTCAAAATGAGCAGAACTGCAAAGGGCCGTAACTTTATCAATATTTTCATGGAATTCTCTCAAAATATAATCGGGTAATGTACACATCATTCCCACTCACTGTATCGAATTTCAAGAACCCAGCTTAAATACTTTTCAAGATATCTTGCTCACAAGATTTAATTCTGATTACTTTCAAAGGGGCATAACTTTAAATAAACATGCTAGACAAGAAACAAAATACGGGTCGGCTATTTTTTCATTGGGAACCCAAATATAAAATTTCAAAACCCTAGCGTGCAGTGTTCTTAAGATATGGCATGTACAAAAAAAGCTTGATGAACGGACAAACAGTCGGATGGACAAATGAAGGCAAAATAATATGCCCCATCAATTTCATTCGAAACTGGGGGCATAATCAGGTCATCTACTCATCGCTACCAATCTATTCATCAAGTTTCAAGGCTCCAGCTTCAATAGTTTTTGAGATATTTTGTTCACAAGGGAAACATGCCCAAATTTACAAAGGGCCATTACTTATGAAATATTTTTCAGAATTTACAAAAAAATTAATCAGGTCATCTACTCATCATTACCAATCAATTCACCAAGTTTCAAGTCTCTAGCTCTAATAGTTTTTGAGATATTTTGCTGACAAGATAAATATGCCCAAAATAACAAAGGGGCATAACTCAAGAAGTATATTTCAAAATTTCTTCAAAAGTTAATCAGGTTGTCTACTCATCACTACCAGTCTATTCATCAAGTGTCAATCAAGGCTCTAGTTCCAACAGTTTTTGAGATATTTTGCTGACAAGGTAAAATTGCCCAAAATTACAAAGGGCCAGAACTCATGAAGTATTTTTCAGAATTTCTTCAGAAATTAATCAGGTCATCTACTCATCACTACAAATCCATTTACTAAGTTTCAAGGCTCTAGCTCTAACAGTTTTTGAGATATTTTGCTGACAAGATAAAAATGCCTAAAATTACAAAGGGGCATAACTCAAGAAGTATATTTCAAAATTTCTTCAAAAGTTTTTCAGGTTGTCTACTCATCACTACCAGTCTATTCATCAAGTTTCAAGGCTCTAGCTTCAATAGTTTTTGAGATATTTTGCTGACAAGTTAAAAATGCCCTAAATTACAAAGGGCCATAACTCATGAAGTGTTTTTCAGAATTTCTTCAAAAGTTAATCAGGTCATCTACACATCACTACAAATCCATTTACTAAGTTTCAAGGCTCAAGCTCTAACAGTTTTTGAGATATTTTGCTGACAAGGTAAAAATGCCCAAAATTACAAAGGGCCATAACTCAAAAGGCATTTTTCAAAATTTCTTCAAAAGTTAATCAGGTTGTCTACTCATCACTACCAGTCTATTCATTAAGTTTCAAGGCTCTAGCTCCAACGGTTTTTGAGATATTTTGCTGACAAGATAAAAATGCCCAAAATTACAAAGGGCCATAACTCATGAAGTATTTTTTAGAATTTCTTCAAAAGTTAATCAGGTCATCTACTCATCACTACAAATCCATTTACTAAGTTTCAAGGCTCTAGCTCTAACAGTTTTTGAGATATTTTGCTGACAAGGTAAAATTGCCCAAAATTACAAAGGGCCAAAACTCAAGAAGTATTTTTCAAAATTTCTTCAAAAGTTAATCAGGTTGTCTACTCATCACTACCAGTCTATTCATCAAGTTTCAAGGCTCTAGCTTTAATAGTTTTTGAGATATTTTGCTGACAAGATTGCATCCATATTTTTTCAAAGGGCCATAACTCAGAAAAGGGGCATAATCCTGTCAAGAAAAAAAATACGTGTCAGCTATTTTTTCATGAGGAATCCATATATGAAATTTCAAAACAGTAGCATTCACGGTTTTAAAGTTATGCTATGCATCAAAAAGCGTGACGAACGGACGGACGGACGGACGGACGGACGGACGGACGGACGGAAGGACGGACGGACGACGGACGGACGAACAACCCAGAAGCAATATGCCCCTCCAACTTCTTTGAAGTTGGGGGCATAAAAATGAAATTTCTAAGCACAATGTGTGATTATTATTGGGATTATGGTATCAAAATGTATTTTTTTCTGATTTCTCAATGAAAATATTATATTCTTTAGGTACTCATTTAAATTGTCTCACCGAGGTAATTCTAATTCACATAACGGCTATGTGGTGACTACTGGTGCTCTTTAAGAAATGGAGCTAAATTCACAAACTAAACATTGCTCAGTCAAGCATTATAAAGAGGTCAAGGTCAACAGTCTACAGCACTGGGCAGGGTGCATCATGGTGGATGTGTATGAAGTTTCATCAGCCTAGCAGCCTTGGTGTTTGAGAAACTGAGTTAAACGCAAAGACACATTGTTGACAGTGACAGCGCCAACGCCAAAGAAGCTGATCACCAGAAAGTGATCCCTATGTCGCTCCTGCTTATTAAATCAGTCGCCACAATAATATATCAGCTGTAACATAAGAAAATATACTTTATGAAATTTGCCCAGTACAGACGGCTCAGTCTTTGCTGTCAACCTGAAGAATGCACGGATCCATTTCTATCCACGAAGCATCCAAGAAAGACTGATCTTACATCACAAATGCAGGGCCTAATTTGGGCAGACTCTGACTGTTTGGATACACAGTCTTTTGCTGGTCATTTTCCATAAACTATTGTGGATATTCTCTGAAGTCACCTTGCAGTGGCAATTTTAATGAGTACCCATATTTTTGTGCAAAAATAACAAAAATTATTAACCTTTACCACTCTCTTGGCTAATTTAGCAGAAGACAAACTGATGATATTTTTCTTATCTTTCTCAGAAAATAGGCTCTGACATGCCATGCAAATTGTCTCCAATTGAGACAATTTGCATGGCATATCAAAGCCTATTTTCTAGGAAAAATATCTGAAAATGCCACCTGCTGAAAATTTTACAGAGAGTGCTAAGTGTTAATTATCTGGTACTATGACTATCCACAAACACCCAAACAAACACCCATCACTATATTGTTGAAAATGTGATGCTATGTGTTGGAGTATAATGTTCACCAAGTAATAAGGTAAATATATTTATCAGCTCCCCTGCTTATCTGCTGCACAACCTCAAGGACAAATTTCTGAAAACATGCCTGTCATATTTACCTTACACTTGCCCACAAATTTAAATAGAATAAACAGCAGAATAACAAAGTGAAGTATTTTACCACAGTTCCAGATAAGGCACTTTTTTTCAAACCAAACTACAGATACTTCTCTTATTTCTCCACAAAAAAATATGTTCATGGTACCCATTGGAAGCGCCTCTGAGACATGTCCAATGGGTACCCTGAACATATGTTTTCATGACGAAATCTGAGAAATTTTATGTGATACCCTGGCTATCTGGAGCCATGTTCTACTGAAGATGTATTTACCAGAATGTACTTTGAAGGCTTTTTATGAAAGGCATATTACGACTTTGCATTTTGTCTAGCCCTGTAAGAAGATGCATTTCTCTTGGTTGGGAGAGGAGGTGGGTTTTTTTAATGTTTCACTAAAACACAAGCTACATGTATGAACACTTATAACATTTGTAGCATTCTGGGCCCAGTTGTTCAAAGCGTCATTAGCTTAACGAGCTCGTTAAGGGTCATTTCGTTAACTGTTTTAGCGGATTCAATATACAGTATTCTGATATTTTTTGCTGAAAAAATGTGAGTAGCTTTTGCACTGCAAAAGCTACTAACATTTTTTCAGCAAAAAATTTCAGCATATTTGCGTATCACTCGATGTAAATTTTAACGAATCGTTAACTAACGACATCGTTAGCTTTGAACAACTGGGCCCTGGCAATTCTAAAGAGTTACCTCAACATATTTATCTGGAAGGGGAAAATGGTATTATTCAGTTCTTTCTTTCTCTTTCTTTTTTTTTTTAAAAAAAAGTATTCTACAAAAACACAATACATAAATATTTATTAGTTATGCCATTCAGGCAATTCTAAAGATTTATGTGGTGGGATGAAAGGGAATGGTATTTTTCTTTTTTGTCTTTTTTTAAAAAAGAAATATTCCACAAAAAACATAAGACATAAATATTTTTATAACTGTTCTAGTACATGTAAGAACAATATCTAATTCAAAGCTATTTTTGCTGAAAAAATGTGAGCAGCTTCGGCAAATGCAAAAGCTACTCACATTTTTTCAGCAAAAATATTAGCATCTATGCCATATTTAATGGTCAATGTTTTAACAATACGTTAACTAACCACATCGTTAGTTTTGAACAACTGGGCCCAGGACACCCATCTTAACCAGTTTTATGAGTCAATAACTGAATGTCCAGTTATTTTTCTTATTTCTCCATGAAAATATGTTATGGGTACTCATCAGAAATGCGTCACAGGCACTTCTAAGAGTATACACAACATTTACAAGAACTTTATCTAGAGTACACAGAGGAATCTTTTTTTCTGATTTGTACATGAAAACATACATGTTGAGGGTACCTATTAGAAGTGCTTAATAATGAGTACCCACAACATTATGTTTTTGAGGAGAAACAAGAAAAATATCTAATTATCCACACACTTTATCGATAGGGATATTGTGAATGCCTCTGTTCGTCCATCCATCCATCATGCTATCTCCTGCTAAACAACTGGGCAGAATTTAATCAAAATTGCTACAATAACTTCCACTCATGGTAAGGGTGTGCGAGAGCCAGTCTGTCCCTCCATCCGTCTCGCTATTTCCTCCTAAATCATTGGGCGGAATTTACTACATGACTTCCCCTTGTAGTAAGGGTCTGCAAGAGTAATATTAGCATGGAGCAAGGGGATTTTACAATGACGTGCCATCGACTTCTAGTTTTGGGTCGAAAAAAAAAGCTTTATCTTAACCTACATGTATGTAAGTTTATTTATTTTCACTGAAAATGGAGCTTTGCATCTCATTCAAAATGTCTAGATATGATGTCAAAATGCTGTCTCAGCTCTAGAAAAGGTGGACATCCAGGTAAAAAATTTCTTACATTGTTTATGCAAAGAAATTACATAGCTCCGGATTAAGCATTTTTTTCAACCAACAAGTATTGATATTTTTCTATTTTCTCCCCCAAAACATATTTTGTGGTACTCATTAGAAGCACCTTGCCAAGGCACTTCTAATGAGTACCTTGAGTACCCAAAACATACATGTATGTTTTTGGAGCGAAATAAGAAAACTATTAGCTGGATACCCCTACTTATCTGGAGTTACGATATTAGAAATAAATATTTCTTTTTTTTTCATTTTTTTAATATCAATAATTGAGTTTGCATTTCCATAGCACCTTCATAAATAAGAAACTACTGGACCCTGTCGTTCAAAGCATCATTAGCTTAACAAGCTTGTTAATGACAAGCTCGTTAACTGTTGTAGCTAAGGTATTTTCAAATACATTGATATTTTTGCTGCAAAAATGTGAGTAGCTTTTACAATGCAAAAGCTACTCACATGTTTTTAACCAAAAATATCAATGTATTTACCATATTTCAAGATAGAAATTTTAACATCATGTTAGCTAACAACTTCGTTAAGTTTTGAACATCTGAGCCCTGATATTTTATAACTTAAAAACTATTGATAATTTTCTTATTCTCCATATGTTAAGGTACTCATTAGAAGTCCCTCGCCAATGTGCTGCTAAAGAATATCTACAATGTATGTTTTTGAGGAGAAATAAAAAAAAAATATTTGTCGGAATTCACATCTTATCTATAGCTATAAGTTCATTCAAAATGTTGGTCTAACCCTAGGTAAGAATATTCACATAGCTCTTGATAAGATTTTTTTAATCCAAAAGTATTGACATTTTTCTTATTTCTCCATGAAACATATGTTGTGGGTACTCATTAGAAGTGCCTCAGTGAGGTGCTTCTAATGAGTACAACAACACACATGTATGTTTTTGTGGAGAAATAAGAAAAATATTTACCCGATACCCACTTATCTGGAAGTATGTATTCACATTTTTTTTTTCTTATTTCTCCATGAAAACATTTCTTGAGGATAGTCATTAGATAAGCCCCAACTCTAATGAGTTACAGAGTACCGTAGTATATTGTCTTGTGTAGAAATAAGAAAAAGTACTAACACCTTTGGCTGAAAAAAGTACCTTATCTAGTGTTAGTCAGAGCAACAGATAAGGCGTTTTTTTCATCCGAAAAATGCTGATATCTTTCTTATTTCTCCATAAAAACATATGTTGTGGGTACTCATAAGAAGTGCCTCACTGAGGCGCTTCTAATGAGTACCCACAACATATGTTTTTGTGGAGAAATAAGAAAAATATTATGTGAATACCCCCTCTTATCTGTAGCTATGGTTAGTGACTGAAATTCCAAGTATAATGTTCAGGAAAATTATTTTACAATGACATCTGCCAGCTCCCATCAGCAGCCTACTAAAAATAAACCCTTTCATCCCTGAAAAACTCTAGTGGGCTCTTCCATCTTAGCCTTTGGATACACCCATTACCAGAATTGCAAATAGGGCGTTGTCAGGCAAAAAAGGCAACAAGTGAAGAGGCAGACAAGACAGCTCATCTGGATCTGCACTGTTTGCAAAGGTACCTATTTTCCATCTGCTGGGCTGAAAGGATTAGAGAACATGCTATTGTACTGTAGTTATGTTTACCTGTAAAAGTGCTCTGTATCAAGGACAAGGATCAAAGTAAACATCACCTTTATAATTAGATAATGATGATAACAGTGTTTTTAAACAGATATGTAAGTCAATGAACTCTTCATGAACCTCTAACAACCTTGTTGGTTTATTACATTTAACAACTCAATGGAAGACTGTCCAAAACAAAACACATGGATGACTCTAGCTAAATCACTGGTGGAGGGGTTGGGTGACGACGGGGTTATAGAGGTGCAGCTGATTTTTTTTGCTTGCTTTCTTTTCCACCAAAACATACACTATAATGTGGGTATTCACTAGAACAGCATCAAGAGGCAAAAAAAGTTGAGTGCCCAAAACATATGTTTTGGTGAAGAAATAAGACAAGAATTCCGCGGAAGGCGTCATCGCACCTGCTGGCGCAAAAGTCACAGGAGCCTCAATCAAAATGTGGTTATTAAATAAGTTTATTTCATTCTTAGCAGTACTTACTTGGAAAACTGGGTTGAAAAAATGTAGACAAAGTGCCTAGTGGGGCACATATATTCCAGGCCAGTCCCATTCCCTCTAATGGCTATATCTTCAGCACTGACTTTTCGTATCATACAGCCAAATGATAATGGAACGTTGACATAAAATGTGTAAAAGTCACTGGAGTATGAAATATAGGTCAAGGTCACGGGTCAAGGTACCTGCTAATTCAGTACATCAAGAAGCACAATGCAAGGTATGGTGGTTGTAGGCCTTATAGTTGAGGAGTTATCAAACATCAACGTAAAATGTGTCAAATATAGGTCAAGGTCACTGGGTTAAGGTACCTGCCAAGCCAGGGCAATGAGGTGAAGCACTATGCAAGGTTAAGTGGTTGTAGGTCTTATATTTGAGGAGATACCGAACATCAATATAAAATGTGTCAAAGTCACTGGAGTGCACAATATAGGTCAAGGTCACCAGGTCAAGGTACCTGTTGAGTCAGTACATCGAGTTGAAGTGCTATATAAGGTTTGGTGGTTGAAGGCCTTACAGTTGAGGACATATGGAATGGTGACCTAAAAGGTGTAAAAGTCAATGGAGCGTGAAAATATAGGTCAAGGTCACCAAGTCAAGGTACCTGCAGAATCCGTACATTGAGGAGAAGCACTATGCAAGGTTTGATGGTTGTAGGCCTTATAGTTGAGGAGATATTGAACGTTGACGTAAAATGTGTAAAAGGCACTGGAGCTCAAAATATAGGTCAAGGTCACCGGGTCAAGATACCTGCCAAGTCAGTACATATAGGAGAAGCACTATGCAAGGTTTGGTGGCTAGAGGTCTTACACTTGAGGAGATCTGGAACGTTGATGTAAATTATGTCAAAGTCACTGCAGCCAAAATATAGGTCAAGGTCACCAGGTCAAGGTATCTGCTAAGTCAGTACATTGAGGAGAAGCACTTTGCAAGGTTTGATGGTTGTAGGCCTTATAGTTGAGGAGATATCGAACGTCGACGCAAAATATGTCAAAGTCACTTGAGCGCAAAATATAGGTCAAGGTCACCGGGTCAAGGTACCTGCCAAGTCTGTACATCTAGAAGAAGCACTATGCAAGGTTTGGTAGTTGTATGCCTTATAGTTGAGAAGATCTGGAATGTCAACGTAAATTGTGTCAAAGTCAATGGAGTGCAAAATATAGGTCAAGGTCACTGGGTCAACATATCTGCCAAGTCAGGAGGTCAGGGAGATGTGTCATGCAAGGAATGATGGTTGTTGTAGAATTGTAGTTGATTAGAATACTAACTTTGACGTAAATGTCGAACTTCGACATAACAGAACTGTTAAGAGACAGACGGACGGACGAATGGACAGACGAATGGAAAAGCGGGCACCTATGTTGCAAAGTCAGGAGGTCAGGGAGATATTTCATACAAGGTTTGATGGTTGTTTAGTCTTGTAGTTGATTAGAATACTAACTTTGACATAAATGTTGAACGTCGACATAAATGTTGACAGACGGACGGACAGACTGACAGACGGACTGACGAACAGACAGACGAATGGAAAAGTGGGCACCTGTGTCGCAAAGTCGGGAGGTCAGGGAAATGTTTCATGCAAGGTTTGATGGTTGTTTAGTCTTGTAGTTGATTAAAATACTAACTTTGACATAAATGTCGAACGTCGACATAAATGTTGACAGACGGACGAATGGACAGACATACGGAAAAGCGGACGCCTATGTTGCAAAGTCAGGAGGTCAGGGAGATGTTTCATGCAAGGTTTGATGGTTGTTTAGTCTTGTAGTTGATTAGAATACTAACTTTGACATAAATGTCGAACGTCGACATAAATGTTGACAGACGGACGGACGGACTGACGGACGGACTGACGGACGGACGGACGGACGGACGGACGGACGGACGGACGGACGGACAGAAAATCGGACGCCTATATCGCACCCTGCTTCAAGCAGGTGCGATAAAAAACCGGGAGGAATTAGAAAAATTATTTTTTAAAAACTCTTCATATCTGCATCCTTTCAGAAAATAACCTGTCATATGTATGAAGGAAACGTTCACCTGTATCAAACAGATAAATGTGGATGGGAAAATGTTGATACATGTATTTACAAGATGACACAATCACAAAACATGAGATGAGAAAATGAGCATTTTATGATCCCTACAAAGAACAGAAACCCAGATAAGATAGTTGTAGTCATGCATCTAAGCTATAATATTCACCTTACAGATTCCATAAAGCCAGCGCAATCACTGGCATTGAAATGCAATCATTGGAACTGCAATGCAATTTCAGTGAAAAACTACAAGATATGTCTTGATGAAAAAAATAACAAAAAAATTAACCTTGTCCTGCTGATTTCGGATATACACTGCCTTTGCAAACAGTGTAGATCCAGATCAGTTGGCTTCTGAAGAAGCCAAATGATCTGGATCTGCACTGTTTGCCATTTGGTATTTGAATTTATAGCAACAATTCAGATCAAGTAATCTGACTGGTTGAAAATTAGACATGGGTGGGGCATCTTATTTTATTCAGCAGGACAAGGGTTAACTATGAGATTATCCCACCTAGAGGCTCTAGATAAGAAGAGGGTTTTCCTAATTTCAGGGCTGTGTATGAGGAGTATTTGGGGATAATTCTGAGATAATTTTGCTTATTTCTCCGTAAAAACTTGTTGTACTCATTAGAATACCTCTGCTAAGGAGCTTCTAATGTGTACCCACATGTTTTTTATAGCAAAATTGAGAAAATCATCCCAGAATTATCATCAAATACTCCTCCTTAATAACAAGTGCTCTGAATTTTCTTATTTTTATGGTATCTACACTCATTAGAATTATCTCATTAAAAAAACCTCAAACAAAATGTGACAACTTGTTTTCAAAAACAAAAACAAATAAGAAAATTGAATTACTGTGTTGGGGTTTAACGACAAGTCAACCCTTGTGGGTTATCTTGTGTCATCTCCCAGAGAAAGGGAGAAGAGAGATAGAAGAGATAGATAGAAGAGAGGGACAGGGGAGAAGGAAAATGAATGAAAGTGAAGAAACAGAAGAAGTACTAGAACAGTGTTTTCTGAGGAAAACGTATGTCCCCCCACCAGTTTGAACAGACATATTGTTGAAATAGAATGTATCTATAATAAACTCAAGGTCACAATATACCTATTTGTAAGTTTGGTCAAAATTCATCCATTCCTCCATGAGATAGGGTGGTGACAAGCCATTTTCTAAAATCATAGCCCTTGTGTGACCTTGAAAATGGGATCAAGGTCACAAAAAATCTAATCAGTTCTTGTCTCTGTCTCAACAATATAGCTGTGCAAGCTTGGTCAAAAGCCATTCATTCATTCAACAGACAGAGTGCAGACAAGGCATTATCCAACAATCTGAGCAATCCTGCGAACTTGAAAATGGGGTCAAGGTCATCAACATAAAATTAGTTATTTTCCATGCCACAACAATTTGGCTGTGCAAGTTTAGTTAAAATCCATCCATTCCTTCAAGAGATACAGTGCAGACAAGCCATTTTCCAAAACTCTAAGCCCTAGTGTGACCTTGAAAATGGGGTCAAGGTCACCTAAATCTAATCAGTTCTTATCCATGTCACAACAATATAGATGTACAAGTTAGGTCAAAATCAATTCATTCCTTTAGGAGATAGGGTGCAGACAAGCAATTTACCAACAACCTACGCCCTAGTCTGACCTTGAAAATGGGATGAAGGTCACCAAAATATAATCAGTTCTGATGCATTCCCAAAAATATAGCTGTGCAAGTTTGGTCAAAATCTACTCATTCCTTCAGGAGACAAGGTGCAGACAAGCCATTTTCCACCAAGCTCAGCCTTAGTGTGACCTTGAAAATGGGGTCATGGTCATCAAAAGCAGTTCTTTTCCATGTCTCAATAATTAAGATGTACAAGTTTGGTCAAAATCCATCCATTCATTCAGGAGATAAGGTGCAGACAAGCAATTTTCCAACAATTTAAGCCTTACTGTGACCTTGTAAATGGGGTCAAGGTCACCAAAATCTAATCAGTTCTTTTCCATGTCTCAACAATATAGCTGTACAAGTTTTGGTCAAAAGCCATTTATTCATTCAGGAGATAGGGTGCATACAAACCATTTTCCAACAATCTGAAAATGGGGTCAAGGTCACCAATTCTAATAAGTTCTTTTTCATGTCCCAGCATTGTAGATGTGCAAGTTTGGTCAAAATCAAGGTTTGGCGGCAAATTCCACCCCCGGTATTTACCAGTGGCATTTGCCGGTATTTACCGGTCTGGAAAATACTCCTCAAGTGGCAAATACTGGCAAATACCGGCAAATTGAATTTTTTTTGGCCTTAAAAAACTGCAGAAGTCTTTTAAACAAGTTGCATTGAAATAGTATAAGCAAACTAGATGAGTAAGAATGTTAAAATCATTAATTATATAAGGTTACCACCCTGAAGAATAGAAGAAATCTCAATATAAACATGTAACACTGCCAAAAAGTGAATCTAAGACAAAAATTTTGAAATTATTTAAGCAACAAATGGTCTTTAATTAAAAAAAAATCATGTAGGCCTTTATCTCAATAGCAGAAATTCACCTGTGCACCTGGCCACTGACATTTACCATAATGACCCTAAGTTTTTGTGCTGGCAGACCATGTCAAAAAGAGCAGACCAAGATCATACTGAACAGTCTGATCAGGATCTTAAATGTTTGCCAGGCCATCTGCATCTTTTAAACACACTTCTGTATGGTAAAAGTATGTTTTGCAAAGTTTAGGATATTTACATCACTTTACTATATTCAAAATTTTTAGGAGTTTTAGTGTACATGTAATTAGCAAGACTACCTGTATGGTCTAATTACTAAAACAACAAATCCCAGGACAATTGTTTGTTCAAGAGGGTACTTGATAGCCAGGGGCAAGATGTCATAAATGAATGCATATAGACAATAAGTCTAGGTGAAAGTAAAAAGGTGTTATTGAAAATATTGAAGAAAAAAAAAAAAAAAAGATAAAAAAAGTTAAAAAAAAATAAATAAAAATGAAAAGATACAAAAAAAAATTAAAAAAGAAAAAAAAGATTAAAAAACAAAAAACAAAAGAAAAAAAGAATGAAAAGAAAGAAAAAGTAAAAATAAAAACCTGTAGTGGTAGCCACAAGCCACCTGATGAGTACTTTGGCAGGTATGAAACAGGCTTTTTTTTCTCTAGATTTCACTTAACTGAATTTAATATTAACCCTTATCTTGCCTTTCGCGACAATAGTCGCGCTGGGGGGGTCTGCCAGCTCAAAAGCCCGTCATACTTACAATATACCACATGCAACCATTCAGAGCAAGTGTTCTCATACAGGAGTGAACCTACTTTCATACAAACACGCCACTTTTCATTAGATAGTCAGGTGCTGGATTTTACCCACACTAAAAAAGACCGAGAATACCAAATTTCAAGCTGCCATTAATTTCAGCACTCACTTCAACAGATTGATCAGGCTTTTCTGGAAAAAAAGCCCATAACACCTGAATCATTTCCAGTGAGGAATAAGTAGGAATAACAGTAGAACCTATGTATGTCACTCGTTTCATTCACAATAGTACACAGTAGGCGCTGGGCTCTTGTAATTATTTTTTTTTTTTTTTTTTTTTTTTTAAGTGTCTTAAACGGTTCCCGGTTTACACATGACTGTCACGTGACTTTCTAGTCACGTGACCATTCTTTCTCCGGTAAAATGGCCACCTAGGATCGGCAAATTATACGTGAAAATTTCATGAAAATCGAGGTAAAATTCAGGGGGTAATGACTTCTCATGTAGAGGTACCCCCTCTTACAGGCCTGATTCATTTTAATTCCGGCAAGAGAAGGGTTAACAGAAAGCCGGACAAAAACTTAAAACCCAAAAAGTTAGCCCGAATTTGACGTTTTGGGGTTGTATTCGACACAAAAAATGCAAAACCACATTTTATATTTTTTTCTAGTTAACCCTTATCTTGCCTTTCGGGACAATAGTCGCGCTGGGGGGGTCTGCCAGCTCAAAAGCCCGTCATACTTACAATATACCACATGCAACCATTCAGAGCAAGTGTTCTCATACAGGAGTGAACCTACTTTCATACAAACACGCCACCTTTCATTAGATAGTCAGGTGCTGGATTTTACCCACACTAAAAAAGACCGAGAATACCAAATTTCAAGCTGCCATTAATTTCAGCACTCACTTCAACAGATTGATCAGGCTTTTCTGGAAAAAAAGCCCATAACACCTGAATCATTTCCAGTGAGGAATAAGTAGGAATAACAGTAGAACCTATGTATGTCACTCGTTTCATTCACAATAGTACACAGTAGGCGCTGGGCTCTTGTAATTATTTTTTTTTTTTTTTTTTTTTTTTTAAGTGTCTTAAACGGTTCCCGGTTTACACATGACTGTCACGTGACTTTCTAGTCACGTGACCATTCTTTCTCCGGTAAAATGGCCACCTAGGATCGGCAAATTATACGTGAAAATTTCATGAAAATCGAGGTAAAATTCAGGGGGTAATGACTTCTCATGTAGAGGTACCCCCTCTTACAGGCCTGATTCATTTTAATTCCGGCAAGAGAAGGGTTAACAGAAAGCCGGACAAAAACTTAAAACCCAAAAAGTTAGCCCGAATTTGACGTTTTGGGGTTGTATTCGACACAAAAAATGCAAAACCACATTTTATATTTTTTTCTAGTTAACCCTTATCTTGCCTTTCGCGACAATAGTCGCGCTGGGGGGGTCTGCCAGCTCAAAAGCCCGTCATACTTACAATATACCACATGCAACCATTCAGAGCAAGTGTTCTCATACAGGAGTGAACCTACTTTCATACAAACACGCCACTTTTCATTAGATAGTCAGGTGCTGGATTTTACCCACACTAAAAAAGACCGAGAATACCAAATTTCAAGCTGCCATTAATTTCAGCACTCACTTCAACAGATTGATCAGGCTTTTCTGGAAAAAAAGCCCATAACACCTGAATCATTTCCAGTGAGGAATAAGTAGGAATAACAGTAGAACCTATGTATGTCACTCGTTTCATTCACAATAGTACACAGTAGGCGCTGGGCTCTTGTAATTATTTTTTTTTTTTTTTTTTTTTTTTTTTTAAGTGTCTTAAACGGTTCCCGGTTTACACATGACTGTCACGTGACTTTCTAGTCACGTGACCATTCTTTCCCCAGTAAAATGGCCACCTAGGATCGGCAAATTATACGTGAAAATTTCATGAAAATCGAGGTAAAATTCAGGGGGTAATGACTTCTCATGTAGAGGTACCCCCTCTTACAGGCCTGATTCATTTTAATTCCGGCAAGAGAAGGGTTAAAGTAAACTTAAACCAGAGTTAAACTGCAATCAGTATAATGTAAATACTAAGTCAACTATGTAGCCCCTATTACAGACATTGTCCACAGGTTGATACTGAGGGTAGGGTTTTGTCTTACTTCCAGGGTGGTAAATGCCAATTTCCAGTATTTGCCGGCATTTACCAGTATTTGCCGGTATTTACCGGTAAATACCACCGGCCTGGAAAATACTCATATTTGCCGGCATTTTGCCAACCTTGATCAAAATCTATTCGTTCCTACAAGAGATAGGATGCAGACAAGCCATTTTCCAACAATCTAAGCCCTCCTGTGACCTTGAAAATGGGGTCAAGGTCACAAAAATCTAAGTTCTTTTACATGTTCCAGCAATATAGATGTGTAAGTTTGGTCAAAATCTATTCATTCCTTCAAGAGATAGGATGCAGACAAGCAATTTTCCAACAATCTAAGCCCTCCTATGACCTTGAAAATGGTCACCAAAATCTAATCAGCATTTTTCCTCATCCCAATGATATATTTGTGTAAGTTTGGCTAAATCTGTCCATTCAATAAGGAGATAGAGTGCAGACAAGAGGCTACGCCCCATTTTCCAACAATCTAAGCCCTCCTGTGACCTTGAAAATGGGGTCAAGGTCACCAAAATCTAATCAGCATTCTTCCCCTCCCAATGATATATTTGTGTATGGCTAAAATTTAGTTTTTATAAGTAAAACTTATTTTAACAAGGATATTCACCACAGACTTAACTTAGTGCATTTCCCTTATTCCCCGCAAAGAATTTTATGGATCGATCTGTATGGCTCGGTACTCCGTAGTATCAGTACCGGCAATTACCCAGTGAGCAAAAGCGCGCGAAAGCGCACGGACTTCACGGGTTCTTCAGAAATTCCTTTGCCCTCAAGATGGAGGGGTCAGGAGGTGGGACTCTGCGTTAAGTCTGTGGTGAGTATCCTTGTTAAAATAAGTTTTACTTATAAAAACTAAATTTTAACTGGAGTCTCCTCACCTAGGACTTAACTTAGTGCAGAATCAGCCTTGGTGGGAAGGAATCTTTAACCATCATACAGAACGATCCTTTTATCCAGGGATAAATCCTGTGGAAACTTAGAATTCTAAGTTCATAAAATAATGGAAATTAAGTAAGAAACTAAATTTCCACCACTCTATCCCTGGAAACAGCACTATCATATCCAAGTACCTTTGAATCTGTCTTGCTAGGACTCAGACGATAGTCTCTCAAGATTAGCATCGAGGATGAGAAAGACCTGACTGGCCCCCCACCACTTTTTGAGCAGAAACCACTGGACCAATCAGTCGTAGGTTCTCTCCTTGTGTGTTTAAATCTCGTAGATAGAACTTGGCAAAAGTCGAACGAGAAGACCACACAGCAGCTTTGATAATATCCTCAATCTGGATTTTATTCATATAAGACCAAGAAGCCGAAAGAGCCCTTAACTCATGAGCCTTAATCTTAAGCAAAGCTATCTTAGACTTAGACAATTTCTTATAAGCTAATCTAATGGTATAAGAAATCCATCCGGAGATAGATCCCTTAGTAATATCATGATCTCCCTTCAAGGGAAGAAAAAGCCTTTTTCTGTTTTTTCGAATAGGCTCGGTCACTTTCAAGTAACGTTTCAAAGCCCTAACAGGACATAAAAGCCTGTTAAAGTCATTAAATTTAATTGTTCTGGCTAAATTTTGAACCAAAATATCATCCGGGCAAACGGATGGTAATTGATTTTTTGCCAAAAAGCCCGTTTGTATCCTTAAAGAAACCGAACCATCTGACTGATTGAATCTGAGATGTCCTGAATCCATGGAGAAGGCATGAATCTCACTAACACGTCTCGCTGTTGCCAAGGCAAGCAGAAATACGGTTTTTAGAGTGAGATGGAACCAAGAAGCCTTATGCAACAGTTCATATGGTTCAGAACATAATGAAGAAAGGACACAAGAAAGGTCCCATTTTGGAGCTAAAGACCTTTCAACTGGCCTCTGTAATTCAAATGACTTGATAAGTTCAGAAATGACATGATCAGATCCAATGCTGTTGTCAGATTTAAACTTCAAAGTATTAGAGATAGCAGATCTGTAACCTTTGATAGTACTGACTTGACATTTCTTCTCCTGGAACAAATGTAGCAGAAAGTCTGAAAAATCCGAAGGATGAACTTCCCTTTGCAAACACCAATCGGAAAAAACTTTCCATTTGGCGTCATAAACTCGTCTGGTAGACGACCGCCTTGCTTCAGCTGCGTGTCTGGCAACGTTCACCGAAAACTTTCGATCTCTGATCGATCTGCGGATAAACTCCAAGCGTGAAGTTTTAAGCTTCCTACGTTTTCCCTGACAAATTTCTGACCCAATTGTGTCAACAGATTTTTGTGTGAGGGAATCCGAATGACCGGTGCTACAACTAACCGAAGAGTGTCTGGAAACCAAGACATTTCGGCCCAAAGAGGAGCTATCAACACTATGTTGCAGTGATGTTGGCGAATCTTGTTGATTATAGCTGGAATCAGAGCAAACGGAGGAAACGCATAAGCGTGCATTCCATTCCAGTTCATTGACATTGCATCTATCGCTAGAGCCTTTTCGTCTGGGATAGGAGACACATAGATTGGTAACTTCTTGTTGAGACGAGTCGCAAACAGATCTATGTTTGGAAAGCCCGTCATCGACAGAATCGAGTTGCAAATCGTCTGATCCAGAGACCATTCTGTCGAAATTGGTTTGGAAAGACGACTTAACCGGTCTGCTAAAATGTTCAATTTTCCTGGTATATGTCTCACCAGAAGATTTATTTCTTTCTGATTGCACCACTGGAGTGTCTCCCATACCTCCATGCACAGAGACGGAGAATGGGTGCCCCCTTCTCTCTTCAGATACGAAACTACCGAAGAGTTGTCTGTGGCAACCATCACTGTTGAATTGGAGACATATTGGTGACATTGTTTTAGAGCTAGTAATATTGCTTTCATCTCTTAAACATTGATATGAAGAACTGATTGGTCTGGAGTCCAATCTCCATGAAACAGCAGTCCTTCCGGTTCGAGATGGGCTCCCCATCCGGAGAGGCTAGCATCCGTGAAAAGACTGTGTGTTGGTAGAGACGGTTTCAGTGTTACGCCCGAGATGAAACGTCCCTTGTTGTCCCACCATTCCAAATGCTTCCTGATAGGAGCATTGAGAAGAATGGGATACTCTAAGGGAAGCACATGAGGTTTCCATTGTGCAAACAGAGCCATTTGAAGTGGACGTAAGTGTAGCTTGCCCAATACTACAAATTGAGCTGCAGCACTTAGTTTTCCCAGAAGAGACAGAAAGACCCTTGCTGAGACCTGTTTCTGTTTCTTGAACCACAGTAACAGATCCAGAATGCCCTGTACTCTGTCTAATAGCACTCGAACTATGTTATTGTGTGTTAGGAATTCCATTCCTATGAACACAAAGTTCTGAGACGGAACCAAATCTGACTTTTCTTCGTTGATTATCAGTCCTAGGGACTTAATCAGTTTGATTGTAAACTGTCGGTCTCTCAGAATTTCTTGACGAACCTATTTTCTGACCAACCAGTCGTCCAAATATGGAAACAGAACAATTGCCCTTTTCCGTAGATATGTTGCTATGGCAACCATCAAATGGGTGAAAACATAGGGACTTGTCGCAAGGCCGAATGGAAGAGCCTTGAATTGATAAGCCTGACCCTTGGGACAGAAACGGAGATACTTCCGAGACTGCCGGTGAATAGGAACATGTAGATAGGCATCTGTCAGATCTAGTGAGAACGCCCAGTCGTTGGGTTGAATCGTCTGTCTGACCTTGTTGGCTGTCTCCATTCTGAACGACTGAATATCCAGAAAAGTATTCAGTCTGGACAGATCTATAATTAGTCGTAATTTCCCGTTCTTCTTGGGAACCAGGAAAATACGAGAATAAAAGCCTGGACCTTCCGGTTCTATCTTCTCCACTGCCCCTTTGTGTAGAAGTTTGTTGACCTCTTTTACTAGAGCCAGACTTTCGGTCTGTTGAAGAAAAATTGGAGTTGGGGAGAGGAAGGGTTTGTTTACAAATGGAATTTTGTACCCTTTTCTTACGACAGAGAGGACCCATGAGTCCTCTGTTATTTCTCCCCAACGATTTTGAAAGTGGGCAAACCGTCCTCCTACTGGAAGGTCCTTTCAAGGACGGGACAGTGGAGGAAGCATATCATTGTTGTGTAATGTTGGAGGCACCTCCTCGGGAGGGGGTGTGTTGACCCCTTCCACGAGAGCCAGAGCCTCCATGACGAGGGCCTCTTCTAGGACCACCTCGATCCCTGCGATTCGGAGGTCTAGAAGAAGAAGAAGAAGAATCCCTGTGATCAGAAGATTTGTTTGGGCGTTTCGGAATTTTAAAACGAGAAGAAGAAGCTTGACTACTCTGTGCAACAGAGGAAGCTATAAAACTCTGTTGCTGAGATTCAGAATTTGATTTCTGAAGTGCAGCAACCTGACCGCCGAACAGGAATTCAGAGAAGATTGGAACTGAACGAAGTTAATTCTTCGTCGCTTCCGTCAATATCTTAGACCTTTCAATGGCAGCCTCCCTCCTAGCTTGCAGGAGTTCTACTGTCAGAATCACTGCCATAGAAGAGGAATGCTTAAGGCAGCTAACAATGGAACTGAGCAGTCTCTTCAGCATAGGAGCATCCAAATTGTCTGATTCTAGAGCTTTGACTGATGCCGCAGTGAAAAGGTCTGCATACGAGTTAATAGTAACCATATTCCTAGCCTGGCGCTCCATGGTTTCCAAACTCTTGACTGGAAAATTAACGTTTCCAGAGGATGCCAAATCTAGCAGAGATGCATCCTTATCAATTTTAGGTACACTGGTGGGAAATAACTGACCATGTGACCGGTAGTATTTCATAACAATACCAAGCTCTCTCTCCAAAGATTGATTGGTAACCCAACCAGGTTCAAGTTTTACTTTTTTGTCGATAAGAGACTGGAAGACATTCACAACATCTTTTATCAGCAAAGACTGAGGAAGAGAAGCTGAGTTCTTATCCTCAGTAGGATTTAATGCATCCAAAGTGGACCTAGGCCTCTGAATAGTCTCAGAAGACTGTTTCCTAGGACAAAATTTAGGAGGTAATAAATTCATGACTTCCTGAATTGCCTCGGCAAAAGAAATGGTAGCTTCCTCTTCCTCCTCGGAATCGGAAGTACCTCTATCAAAAGACTGTTTCTTCAATGGTTTGAAAGAGGCTTTACGAGGTGAACCAGCTCTGCTTTCACCTTCGAAATCATTCTTGTCCACTATAATTGAGAGGTCATCTTCTCTGTCGGACTTAGAATGAGCTCTTTGAGACATAGTCTTGTGACTACAATCTCTTGATGAAGATCTTGCACGACCTCTATGGCGAGAGCCAGAGGAGTGCTTATGTCTCTTGTGCCTTCTATAAGTAGAAATAGAACGACGTCTGTGAGACTTTTTCCTCTTATGGTGCCTGTTTCTGTCTGAAGAAGCTGACCACTCAGAACTGACACTCAGATCTGGATCTAGAAGACGAGCCGTAAGAACTGGGGCTCGTATAACGATGATGCCTCTGGCGTTTAGATCTAGAATATTTGTGCTTTATCTTAGACCTATGCCTTCTAGAGGAAGAATGGCGATCTCGAGAATGACCGATGACAAGATCGGGAACAATATGTCCGGCCCGGAGATCGATGTCGAGATGATCTGCCCGGTGACCGGTGTCGAGATGACCGGCCCGGTGATTGGTGTCGAGATGCCCGATCCTGTGACCGGTGCCGAGATGACCGGTCCGGTGACCGGTGCCGAGATGACTGGTCCGGGGATCGGTGTTGTAAAGACCGATCTTTAGACTGAGGCTGAGATGACCGGGCGGGTGAAACCCGGCCCGGTGACCGGTCAGATTCAGAAGAATCTTGACCAGAGGAAGAAGAATCATCCCTTAACACGTGGTCGGATGATCTGTTAATCCTCTTGTCCGCAGACATGTTGGTAGTGAAACCACCAATTGGATCTACAGGAGTTACCTCCGTAGAACGAGAAGTGTCAGTCAGGAGATTTTCCCGGTTCTCCCGGTAATTCTCCCCTGAGGCGGACTTAGACTGAGAAGAGTTCTCAGACTGGGACTGCCTGGATACAGTCCCGGAGCCAGGTTGACGGATGTCATTGCTACCCTCAACAGTTTTAGAAACTGTGTCTCAGGAAGAGGCTCCCTTCTTGCCCATCTTCTTCTTGTCCATCGCAACCTTCCTCCGAACGTAAGAACGTCTATTAGAAGCTAGCGTCCAAATCGAGCTAGGCCACAGTTTACAGATCTGGCAGCGCGACTGAAAACTGCAATGAGAGCAAGCAAAACATCTAGGATGACTGTCCCAAGAGGCTTTCAAATGTCCGCAGCTACCGCGAACTTGGGACATAAGAAGGGCAAACAGTAAACAAAACTGTACTAATAAATGAAGTCACGAAAAACTGTGATAACAACTGAGAACCATAAGTTAAAAAGCAGAAAATCCGCTAAATTTAACTAAAGTAAAGGAAAGCAAATACCAACATTCCAGCGGGGAAAATACAGCGTACCATCCGAATAAACACTAAAGAATTGGAAAATTTATATCCAAAACATAGAAACACATCCGAAATGGCGACACGCAAAGGGAATTTCTGAAGTACCCGTGAAGTCTGTGCGTTTTGCGCGCTTTTGTTCACTGGGTAATTGCCGGTACTGATACTACAGAGTACCGAGCCATACAGATCGATCCATAAAATTCTTTGCGGGGAATAAGGGAAATGCACTAAGTTAAGTCTGTGGTGAGGAGACTCCAGTTAAAATCTGTCCAATCAATAAGGAGATAGAGTGCAGACAAGTGGCTATGCCCCATTTTCCAACAATCTAAGCCCCCCCGTGATCTTGAAAATGGGGTAAAGGACACCAAAATCTTATCAGCATTTTTCCCCCTCCCAATGATATATTTTGATATATTTGTGTAAGTTTGGCTAAAACCTGTCCATTCAATAAGGAAACAGAGTGCAGACAAGAGGCTACGCTGGCGTCGGCGTCAGTGTAGCCTCTTGTCTGCACTCTATCTCGACGCCGACAGAATCAGAACTAAAAACAATGTCCCCACCCCCCATAGTAAGGGAACATAAAAAACATTCCCTCTCTACCCCTACCTGCTGCAAGGGTAGCAGGCCTTGCCCAATTGTAAGCCAATATCAGTTGGGCCCCCCAGTGACATAAGATACACGACACCTTTGCCTCACCCAACCACCCCCACAAATAAGAAAAAACTATTTACCCACCTCATATTGTATGTTGAAGTCCCTAACTCTGCCCCCAGACCCGAAAGGGATCCATCAAAGTCCGCAGCCAGTCCTCCATCTATATCCCAGTTAGAAACTCCTAGGGAGGAGGGAGCTGGATGGGACATTTTCGTCCGTTTACCTCCCTGCATGTCGTTCTGCCCATCGTCAATGCACGCAGACCACGTGAAGGACATCTGATGAAACAAACTTCAAGTAGTTGATGGTTTTGCCTGGAAGTATAACATAAGAAAACTTGTGCTTTCTCCATGATAAAAAACTAGATATACATTAGAACTGTTTCTGTGAGATGATGAAACTACCAATCTAACATATTTTTGTGGAAAAAATAAGAACATAGTTCTAGATAACTAGATAAGAATCATAAGATTGGTACATGTATCAATAGCGTATGAATTAATGGACGTTTTGGACATTTTTATGGCCTGAAATGTTTTTTGTATGTTGGTTTAAACATATTTATTTCCGAAATGTTTACATATACAACACATACAAAAGTACAACAATAGGATTAGAACGAAAGCATAAAAGCTTATTTAGTTCCTTTCCTTTTTTGTATGTTGACATGCAAAATTAAAGATGTCTGAGTCTGTCTTGAAATAATCAAGGATGCCCAGATTCAAGAAGTGTGTCAAAAACATTGATATTGAAAATCTGTGTGTCTGATCTTTTGCCATCGCCGGGCACTGTAGTTTGGTAATACATTCTTTCGTGGAGATCAGACCATGAAATATTTTCTACGGTCATTCTCTCCCTTCCGCTGATTCAAGAAGGGCAGTTGTCAGTTTCTGATGAAAGAATGTGCACATTACTGGTTAACCCAGGGTTTGCGTTACCGATCTCCATTGTCGCCATTTGTGCAGAAAAATAAAATTTGGCACAAAAATCATAAATTGGCGAAAACAAGTGGCGAAAAAAAATATTGCCTGAATTACCCGCTACTGAGCCATATAATTGTCGCGTGTGTCTATCGCACCTTCCTTGATTGTATAATTCACCTATTAACAACTCAATTATCGATCAGAAAACGGTAGCTGATCAAATTAACCTGAATTGGATAAAACTTTGTCAAACACAAAGATGGAAAATAAACTGATTACACGAAAAATAATTATTGTCATTAATCGGTTCTGATTATGCTAATTAAAGCGGTAAGTACACTTTGACAGTGCCGACTTTAACTAAGCATGTTTCGATACCCTTCTTATGAGCCTTTTATTTGGCGATCAATGAACGTCGTCCCGCAAAAAAAAAACAAAAAAAACACACAAATAATGCCACGGAGGCGGACACATTAGTCTCCGATGGTCCGGATCGCGCATTTGATCCCCACAGATTGTAGTGATTTATCATGAAACACATGTATATGCTACGGTCATTCGCTCCTTCCACTGCTTCAACATTGGCTGTTACAAGTTTGTTGCGTAAGTGTGTTCAGTGTTCTGGTTAACTGCTTATTGTATATGCATGCCCCCTCTTTTTTATTGGCGCGATTCATAAAAAAAAAATGCTGTTCCCCATTCCATTTCGCATAGACCGGACTCGTAAAGCAATTGCAGTAAACTCCCTTTTAAGTCAGTTGTAGTTAGCTCCCTTAAAACAGTAAAAACCTGCAGTGCAAGAAACTTACCCCACATTTATCAGGGTATAAATGAATATCATGAACTACGTTATTCTCTTACAGTATAATACATTAATAACATTATATTTATGGCTTATACAGCACTTTTCAGAACATTTTCGTTTCCATGTAAAGTGCTCTTTTTTGTGTCTTCAACATTCAATATGCAAAACCAAGACTTATTAATTCATGACATTGCAATTAATTAATTACAGCAGAAATTTTAAAAAATCTGTGTGAGAATTTCAAGTCCCCCACACATTTCACACTATACTGATTCTTGAATCTACTGCTGCAATTATAGGAATCAATAAACGAACACCTTTTTTGCTGACAAGATAATTCTTTGGCGAAAAATGGCCAAAATCTGGCTCAAAGTTAAAGAAAATGGCACAAAAAAAATCAAATTGGCGAAATGGTGACGAAAAAAAAAAAAATCCTAGTGCGAACCCTGTTAACCGCTTAGAGGACTAAGTCTGTCCAATAAAAGTGTGGTTAGGTAAACTGACTATGCTCGACATGACCCCATTGGATTGACTGGGCCGTAAAACCTCAATACAAACAAACAAACTTGGGAAAGACATGATGACCTAGACTAGCCTGTGCAATAAATG
Source organism: Anodontia alba (assembly GCA_964016985.1). Taxonomy (NCBI): domain Eukaryota; kingdom Metazoa; phylum Mollusca; class Bivalvia; order Lucinida; family Lucinidae; genus Anodontia; species Anodontia alba. The sequence continues at coordinate 28,483,565 of OZ024831.1, forward strand.
TTTGAATAGACTGACACACTGTTTCTAGGCCCTGCAAACCTTATCAAGCAATCTGTGTACATGTAGGTCCTGGTCATAATAAACTAATGCGGTCAAGTTCTTATAATCAGTAATGTACCCTTTTTATAATCAGTAAGGTATTGTTTTTTGCTCAAGGATTTAACCTTGTCCTGCTGAATAAATTAAGATGCCATGCCTACTCCTTTTTTTTAGCCAACCAGATTACTTGATCCGGATTGTTGCTATAAATTCATATACTTAATGGCAAATAGTGCAGATCCAGATCAGATGGCTTCTTCAGAAGCCAACTGATCTGGATCTACACTGTTTGCAAAGGCAGTGCATATCCGGGTTCAGCAGGACTCGGATTTAATGTCCACCATCAAAAACAATTGGGGATGGTCCAGTGACAAAGACAGGTAGTAAGGCGGGCCCATCTATATTGTTACTTTGAAGTGAAGGACTCTCAGTGAAAGTATGTTAATCTCAGGTTCTAACTGACACCTGTTTGCTTAACTCTTACTTAAGCAATCAATAATAAAGATACAGGAGGTGTCGTGACAAGCAGAATAGTACAGTATCACCTGTGCAATATATGCAGACCCAGATCAGCCTGCATGAATAGTGCTTTGCCTCTAAAACTCAAGGTCACTCATGTAAGTCGGGATGGCACAGCATAAAACTTTTAGGGGACATACGGGATAATTTCAGGGGCTAATTGTTTGAATTTTACAGGAAGTATTGTAAATTTTAAGAGACAACAATGTCTCTCTAAGATGAAGGTTTAGAGGACATCAGTCAAAATGGGGCAAAGTCTCAGGTTTTTGTGGGACAAGGAAAACCCCGAGGCTAGTATCTAACATCAGGGCAAGTAAGAACTCTTCCATCCAGAGGTTCAGGAGTTATAGCTGTTTAAAAACTTTAACCAACACCAAAACCAACACCTCTACCTCATACAGGCAAGCCAAAAATGTTGAGTTCAACACAGATTTTGGATTATCTTCTGACATTGTAATTTTTGGGGCACATTTAACTTTTGCAGCACATTAAAATTAAACATTCAGGGTTAAAAAATTCAGCAGATGACATTCTGATTTCACAAAAAAAAACAGGGTTTGACATTTCCTAGGAGACAATGAGTGCAGCAAAACATGAAAAATGATCAGTATTGTCCAGTTGTCCAGCTGGTGTTGTCTCTTTCTTCTGTTTTTTGAGCTACTTTACCTGTCCCAGCCTGACATTCTGAAAAACTTTTCACAAAAAAATAGGATTTGACATTTCATGCAGATTGTCTACTAACAATCTGTTGAAATAGTTACTTGCCCCCAAAATAGGGTCTGACATTTCTTACAAGACAATAAGTGCCATGGCATTTTCTGCCTGTTCAGAAGGGCCGAAATTTGGTCCCATTCCCAACACCAACTATCCTCTACTTTTCCCAATTTCATCATATATTTAAAAAAAAAAAATGAAGGGAAAAAAAATGCCACAAAAGAAAGAAACAAAAACAAAGCGTCAACCTGCATGTGTTGATTGATCATGCAGTGTTTGTAACCACGTGTAGTTGCAAACAACTATTGATTATACTGGTTACTGGTGTACCGGTTTATCTTGCACCCTGGGCAGCTTGTCCCCCAGGGGTGAAGCTGCCTCTGGGCAGCTTACCCCCCCCCCCCAGGGGTGTATTACCCTGGAGTATCTTGCCCCCAACCCTGGGCAGCTTGCCCCCTGGGGGTGAAGCTGCCTCTAGGCAGCTTGCCCCCCAGGGGTGAAGATACCCTAGCCTAAGCAGCTTGCCCCCCACCCCCAGAAAACCTGACAGAACTTAATGCAGAAAGATTTTATTTTTTTTTAAATAAAAATCCTTATAATATAAACATGGGAAAACTGATTTTTACATGTATGTGCCTATGCATCTTTTTCCTGATAGGAGGAAATTGAGGGCCAGAATACAGTGGCCTTAGAAGTTTGCACCAGAAAACCTGGCAGACTCCATTCTAAAAGACAATTTATCACTTAATAGACTTTCCTAAACAGTCATTTGAATATTCATAATATTGACCGTCATTTTTCTATGGCTGGAGGTAAGGTACCGTGGCCTGGGCAGCTTGCCCACCTACCCTAGAAAACCTGACAGAACTTTATTCAGAAAGATTTTATTCCTTTTAAATAAAAATCTTTAAGACAGAAACATGGAAAAACTAATTTTTTATGTGCATATGCATCTTTTATCCGATAGGAGGAAACTGAGGTCCAGAATATAGTGGCCTTAGAAGCTAGCAACTATGCCAGAAAACCTGGTAGATTCCATTCCAAAAGATAGTTTATCACTGAATAGACTTTCCTATTGAACAGTCATTTGAATAATCATAAAATAGACCATTAACCGTTCTTCTCTAAACAGAAAGGGGTGGGGGTAAGATACCGTGGCCTGGGTAGCAGCTTGCCCCCCACCCCCAGAAAACCTGCCAGAACTTAATGCTGAAAGATTTTATTTTTTTTTAAATAAAAATCCTTATAACAGAAACACGATAAAACTGATTTTTACATGTATGTGCATCTTTTTCCTGATAGGAGGAAATTGAGGGCCAGAATATAGTGGCTTAGAAGTTTGCACCTATGCCAGAAAACCTGGCAGACTCTATTCTAAAAGACAATTTATCACTTAACAGAATTTCCTATTAAAAAGGCATTTGAATATTCATAATATGGTTATTTTATTTTAAATGGGAAATTATTTTAAAAAAAGATAAAAATAACTTTCTGAACTTTAATTTTGTTTACAAGATTTTCTGAGCTTGGGAGCAAACTTCTTAGGCCACAGTAATTTGGCCCCAATCCCTTCAAGGTAAAAGCAGGTCCTACTACCATTCTAATGTCTGTGCATTAGAATTTTAAGTTGAAAATGATTAAATAGCTTTTCAGATCGGAGTTTGCCAAGTTTCCAGGGGTAGGGGGCAAGCTGCCCAGGCCAGGATATCTTACCCCCCACTCCAGCCTGTCTGAAGATAGATAGATAATAAAAAGTAATAGAAATATTCAAATGACCTGTTAAATGGGAAATTGTTTTAAAAAGATAAAAATAACATTCTGAACATTAATTTTGTTTACAAGATTTTCTAAGCTTGGGAGCAAACTTCTTGGGCCACAGTATTTTGGCCCAAATCCCTTCCTGTAAAGTGAAAAAATAAGTAAAAGCAGGTACTATGTGTACTACCATTCTAATGTCTGTGTGTTAGAATTTTAAGTTTAAAATGATTAAATAGTTTTTCAGATCTGAATTTGCCAAGTTTCCAGGGGTGGGGGGCAAGATTCCCAGGCCAGGGTATCTTCACCCCCCAGAAGGCAAGCTGCCCAGGCCAGAGTATCTTACCCCCCACCCCTTCCTGTTAGAAGAAAGATAGGTAATATCAAATACTGGAAATTCTCTAATGACCTGTTCAATGGGAAATTCTATTAAAAGTGATAAAATATCTTTCTTAACTGTGTCTGCAAGGACTTTTGAGTTTGGGAGAAAAATGCTTAGGCTACAATATCTTAGCCAAAACCTCCTCCCATGAAGAGAAAAGTAATGAAAAACATACATTACTACTGTTCTGATAATTGTGTGATATAAATTTGTTATAAAAAAATATAAATATCATTCTGAATTGTGTTTGCCAGGTTTTCTGGGGTGGGGGGCAAGCTGCCCAAGATAAACTGTTACACCGGCTATGTATACTGGCAGTATCGAATTTACATTGAGTAGGCTGGGGCCAAAAATGATGAGCGTGCAGATAAAAATACAAAAATATTGTTAGTAAACCTAGCTTTTCTTTGATTGACCAATCAAAATATCGGTCTTAAAAGGTTATGTTTATGCTATTGTAAACAATCATGTCACACTAAGTGTCTCATAACAGCAAATACTACATAAAAAGATCAAAAAACAAGATGCCAACTCTTGCATGAAGCTTTCTGCATTTGGTTTCACACCGGCTAAGCCAGCAGCAACTGAATCAACATCACCATCATCAGCTGAAATGTTAAACTTACCGAGTTCAAGCTGCGAGGAGGAGAAATTTACAGAGTCCCCGTCATTACATAAAACATCTAAGAAACAAGAGGACACATCCGATTCTAAGCCAGAATAGGATGAAGATCAGACCCAACAGGCATCAACCAATCCAGAAATTGTGTTCCCAATTTAGGTGTTTTGTCGATAATTTTTCCCAATTTTGCCAAGGGGCCTTTTCCAAAAATACCTGGATAAAGCTCTGAGTGCAGAGGAACAAGACTGACAGTTGTATCTTACTTTCTTCTTTTCTTCATAAGTTCACATTTTCTTTTGCTAAACCATACGCGTTTACAGTATTCATGAAAATAGAGGTCTGCCTTTTTATAAAATTAAAAATTGATAGTATCTTTTTCAGGCATATTCATCTTTAACACAAACATTGGCAATCACACAAATCGGAACATGCAAACCACAATGCATATACCTCCACAAGTAAATTTTAATTGAAGGTATTTTATAAAATTACTTGTTGTTGTTGTTTTTTACCTAATTAAGGCATTATCATGCTGCCCATTAGCTCATGATACTATACTACAGAAACTGAAACTATACATAATTTTTTTTTCATTTCAATTATGTTCATCTTTTAAAAAGCATTGGTAATGGCAACTGCAAAAATTTGCACGTTAATTTTCTGGTAATGAGACCATTTTGTATGCCATGTTTTGAAAAGTGCATTCTGACTGGCCAATAGTCTATGCAGAAGGCTATAGCAACATGCTGATCACTGCAAAATGTGCAAGATTAGTGGAGTTTAGAGGCTACTTTGCAATAAGAATACACTTTCCGTTAACAATTATTAGTAATGCAATAAAACACTAAAGGATCGGTTTTATTCAGTATGAGACAATTATCCCACAGGTACCATTATCTACATAAATTTGATTTGGTTTATTCTGTAAGCATGCTTTTAGATTAGTTATTGCATGTGTTCGAGATCTATTATCAATCTCCCTGTGTTCTGACCAGTGTATGACTGAGAGCAACTTTCCTGTATGTAATTTTTACGGGACGGTTCAGGATATTGCCTATTTATCTGTCATTATAAAATAGAAATGTTCCATGTGAAATTTTAGTGAAAGCAAAAAAAATAAACAAAATCCTGCGATTTATTGACGATTCTGTAGCTGAAAACGTCGGTGACAATAAGTACATGAAAGAGACATAAAACAGTGCTTGTGTGCTTTGTGAATGTCTTTTACTCTTGCTAATAAACAGTGGCAATACACTAGTTTCTCTGCTTCGTTTTTACCTGAAAATCTGATGGAGCAATGGCGGGTGTAATGCTGTTTTATGGCAAAATAAACTTTTGTACGACAACACTGTAATGACGAAATAAAACTTTTTTATAAGGAAATGGTTAAATTAGCTGTACTTCTGGTCAGAACTGTCTACCAGTTATTCAAAGTCGCATATATATGATAAAACTCAAACAAAATAAACGTCTCTTCGCGAGGTCGTAAAATACGGTAAACGACTATCTGCACAAATTATCGTGTGTCATATGTTGTTTCCAGCCATTGTAGACTAAACCACGACTCCTCCAACAAGATTGTATTGCGTCCAGCGAAGACAAATCAGCCTGCACTGTCTGATCAGTCTTCACATAGCACTCTATAGGTAGCCAAGAAGGAATCGAGACAGTTCCCCGACACGGTTTTTGGAGACAGTTCCCCGACAGATTTGAAGACAGTTCCCGACACTTTTTGAAGACAGTTCCCCGACACTTTTGTTCTGTCAAATGACCTGTGACTGATAATTATAATTTTATAACTAGTAATTATGGGTTCACCGACGTTTTTGAAGACAGATCACCAACAGCTGTTTTACATTGCGTTTATACATGTGATACAAAAGCGTAAGAAATACATGCGAGTCTATGAGAATATCAGAAAAGTTTATTATTTTTGCACCGGAGTGTATACTTGTAGTTAGGAAATGTTTTCAGATGTTCATAAATTGTATCGTTTTATCCCGGTGATGATATATAATAATAATGATCCACGTCGTGAGAAAATCTGCTAATTGCATGTGCGAATAACAAAGGCGCAAATCAGTCTTCGCATCCGCACAGTCTGACCAGCGACTTTTTTTGTTCGCTGCTTGGATAGTATAATTATTTAAGGCTGAACTATATTTATGGATAACGTACGTGACTTCATTTTCAATCCCCTTTTTATTGCGAAATAAAGATTTCAGCTGTTTTATAGTCCTGACATACATCTGCTAAGTCGAATCCTGGGAGAGAAAAGGTCCCAGTCAATCACAGGCACAAATAATCCAATCACAATCCATCACTTATCGAAATTTTCCTTAATTACCCATAATTACCAACTATAATTATCAGTTACAGGTAATTTGACTTTGAACAAAAGTGTCGGGGAACTGTCTTCAAAAGTGTCGGGGAACTGTCTTCAAATCTGTCGGGGAACTATCTCCAAAAGCCGTGTCGGGGAACTGTCTTGTCGGAGAACTGTCTTGTTCCCGCCAAGGAAGCGTTTTCAGGCGTTCAGAAAAGGTTCTGATCAGACTGCTGCGTAGGCTGATCTGAGTCTTCGCTGGCGGCACACTTCATTGGCCATAACCGCATCACGTGCAGATCTCTATTTATGGGTAGAAGTACGAGTGGATACTATCACTTGATATGGACCGGTCCATAAAATGTGATAGTGCCTGCTTTGAAAACCTGCGCGAAAAGCAAGGGGTTTTGAAAGCAGTAATATGTCCAACAGCAAAAATAGAAAAAAAAACATGCCTCATGTATGATACGTGCGAACATCGACGACGCAGATAAGACGGCACAAATGCCCAGATAAAACTGCGCACTATTATCAGTGTCTTTATTGTCACTGCCTGTATGATTAGCATGATAACTCATTACGTGACCAGATTTGTACTCATTTTCAATGCCGACAAGACTACCTTTTCTCGTGTATTTTACTTAATTTATAAAGTTATGTCCATTTAATCTCATGAAAACATTATAAAATAGTTACTGAAATGCCAGTGTTATAAAAAATATTTCATTGAGATGGAAAATTTACCTTACCCCAATGTTCTCACTTTTTGTACACAAAAGAAGAGGAATGTGGGGCTTGGAATTTATGGGCAAAATTACGTGATGAACAGACAGATGGTTCTAGTGGCGGCATATTTTGCAGGCTGATAGGTTCTTATAGTTCGAGATCTCTGGAGACATATTTAAAGGTCGCGGCCTATTTCCATGTGTTTGTCAATTGTGACTCAATATTCAAGAACTGGTTAATGCACTAAAGGCAATAGAAACCTACTAAAAGTACGCTTCGGACACTGTAAAGGTTTGTAGACTGCCCTCGGGCCAGGACCTACCCGATGAAATGATATGGCTCTCGCCTGAGACCCAGACCATATCAGTTCGTCTGTCCAGGCCCTGGCCTTCGGGTAGTCTATGAACAGTCACAGTGCCCTCAGCTTAGGTTACTATTGCTTAATGAAAAAAATGGTAGTCTTGCGGGCAGTAAAAATGAGTATGAAGCTGGCCACGTATTGTTTGTTTGTGTTTACGGCCCAGTCAACCCAATGGGGTCATGTCGAGCGCGGTCAGTTTACCTAACCACACGTTTACTGGGCAGGCTTAGTTCTCAAAGCGGTTAACCAGTATTGTGCACATTCTTTCGCCAGAAACTGACAACTGCCCTTCTTGAATCAGCGGAAGGGAGAGAATGACCGTAGAAAATATTTCATGATCAATCTCCACGAAAGAATGTTGCCGACCTCGGCGGGGGTCGAACCCGCGACCTCCTGATCTCCAGGCGGACGCGCATCCAACTGCGCCACCGAGGCCGGCTGGCCACGTATTAGTTATCATGCTAATCATACAGGCAGTAACAATAAAGGCTCTGATGTGAAGTTTTTTCTGGATATTTGCGGTCGGGTCGTCGTTGTTCGCACGTATCATACATGAGGCAATTTTTCGCTTATTTTGCTGTTGCTGCCTTAAAAAAAATACATGCTTTTCGCGGAGGTTTTCACAGCTTAATTTGTTACATGTGATATGCACTAACAAGGTTTAAGGTCTGCCCTCGGTCTAGGTCCTGGCCATCGGGTAACGTATAAACCTCCAGAGTGCCCTCGCAGGCTACTTTATTGCTTAAGTACAGGAAATGTTATGGTCCTTCTCAATTTATTGGTAAGAAGCTGAGGTGGAAATGAGAAATAATCACTACCAGTAAGCTGTCTTTAGAGTCCAGTTTCTGATCAAATATCAAATAATATACCTTCTGATATGTGCGCCCAACGAAATCTTCGTTGTCCACATTAAGAAATTTTGCATCCTTGGCTATCAAACATGCACCCTGATATTGCAAATGTGCAGGCTGGTCTAAATCTTCGCGAGGCGCACATGTCCTAAGGTACGTTTTCTGAAGTTGTGGCTCATTTTGTAATGCATTTTCTTTCAGTTCTTAGTTTCATAAGCTGACAACTCGAAGAAAACACGAGTTTGTGCGCAAAACATGATAACGCGCATTATGTTAAATTGATATGTCTTAGGTGATTGATGTATCAGAAATTTTCATACGAAATTTCTGGGAAATGCATATAAAGAAATGGTTACGTATATTCAGGGAAAGTAAAACTTTTAAGTATTGCTTTTGAATACAATGTTCCCTTCCTGACCAATATGGAAATTTCTCCGTGAAGACGGCATTCCCTAAATAAGGAAAGCCCGAGAAATGCCGGGTGCCTCATGGAAAGAAATACTATTGATCAAATAGGGTTTTATATTTCAAAGTCTGTTTTCTGGAAAATATACGAAACTTATTTGAAAGCGTGGTCTGTCGTACTTTCTACTCATCATGCTTTTAAAAAGCGTAAAAATAACACAGAGAAGATCCTGTGATGTGATGGCAGTTTTACCTGTCCAACAAGTAAAAATAATTGCACCTTCACCCTACTAATCGATGCATTCATATTATCATTAGTTATAGCAGGATCTAGGCCGAACGGTGACACATACGCTGTCTGACGATGGGCGATGGGAAGCTTTAAGACCTTTTCGGTGACAAAATGTTGGGCACAAATACACATTCAATAAATTGAATACATGTATTTATAAAGAGAGAGAAAAAAATGTTTCTATTATTACAAGCCCGCGTTCGCGTAAAGTAATTTTCGGGTGTTACAAAAAAAACAGTGTAGCTCCAGATCAGTTGACTTCTGAAGAAGCAAACTGATCTGGATCTGCACTGTTTGTCATTTAGTATGTGAATTTGTTTCAACAACCTAGATTAAGCAATCTGATTGGCTGACAGTTAGAAGTGGGAGTGTCATCTTAATTTATTCAGCATGACAAGGGTTAAGAGTAATTTTATAATTGTTCTTCGATTAAACCTTTTCAGCCACGAGTTTGATATTAGTTTTAGTTTAAACATATTTTATTCAGAGTTAATGGCACATCAATAAATATAACAATATACAAAATACTAGGATTGGAACGAAAGCAAATTGCTTATGAAGTTCCTCTCCTCATACATATAATTGAATATATCCGATAACGGCACAAGGTTGTAAATATGTTAACGTATTCATGTGACATATCTACCAATATATACTAATTATAACATTAGAATACTATATAGCGAAAGTAGAACCTTATATGTTCAAACATAACAAACATGAAGAAGAGCTGAAAAAAGAAAAAAAAAGAAAAACATAATAATAGTCTACTTAATCAATGATATGGAGGAAAACATGAAAGAAGTGGCATGAAAAGGAGCGAAAGAGCAGAAAGAAAGACAAAAGAAGAGAAACAAAGTGTGTTAGAAGAGTAGGGACCGCCTTCTGCGCCTTCTGCGCCGCGAGAACAAAAAAAAATGGCCAAATACACTATAATCCTGTTATAATCTTGTTGTCCTGCTGTACACTAAATGTATTTATAATTCCTCTGGCCTGTCTCACCGGTATCTTAATACATTGTATTCGCATCACTCAACAATGAGGAAAACTGTGCCATGAAAAGGTAAGATTAAAAACGCTTGATATTGAATATTCCATCTTTACATTTGGACAGATGCCTTGGTGACCGTTACAACACCCAATATGTCTGTTTCCGGACAGCATGATCAGACTGCATCTATGTAAGTGTTGATGGGGAACTTTGTTGTCTGCATATGTTCGAAGACACTTTTGTGCTTGACTGAATTCAAAGTATTTTTCTTTTATTTCGTGGCACCCGGACTTGCCGGCTCTGTGTTTATCATTATTATTTATAGAGACATGCAGTAATTGTAGAGTGTACATAAACAGTAAGATAAACCATGCATTTTGATACACAGTTGAGCAAAATCGAATGGAAAATAAGTAAACTATCGAGGTTAGACTGGCTCCAGTCTCCAGTGACTAAATATTTTTCTCATAATCCTGTTTGATAATCCACTAAAATAAAACCAAAAAAATATCATGACTGTAAAGGCTGGTCAATAGTGACCAGCCTTTATAGTCATGATATTACTTTGGTTTTATTTTAGTGGACTATTAAAACAGATTATAAGAAAAAAATATTTTGTCACTAGAGACTGCAGCCAGTCAATATCGAGTTTTGAAGATGTCAAAATTTGTTCTGTAGGCACTGCCATTTTTAATATTTAATGGCATGGCATTATAAAGCATTAATTAAATACGCAAAACTTAAATAAATGATGCATGCAACAACATTTTTCTCTATATTTGTATGAATATCTTCTCTAGACATATGATTAATTTGCTTGAAATACACACTGTTTCCTGCCAGAAAGAAGATTTTATCTAATATTACATCACATCTGAGTACAGAGAAACTGACCAATAGAAGGATACCGCTTAAGTTCAAAATTAAAAAAAAAATGATGTTGATTTGTCTTTAAGATCATTTTGTTATTATTTAGATACCCTCACAGTGCAAGAAATGTGAGCCGCAACGTCAGAAAACATACTTAAAGTTGTGTGCGCCCAGTGAAGATTCAGACCAGCCTGTGTATTCGCACAGTCTAATCATAATCTTCACTGAGCGCATTTTGGATAGCGAATATCTTCATTCGGACAACAAAGGCTTTCTCACGATGCGGCTTAACTTAATCAAGCCAAACATTCAAATTAATTGTAATCGTTTTATTAACAGATAATAGAATAGCAATATTAAATAACAGTAATAATCATCATCATTATTCTTTTGCCGCTTCTTCCCGCTCCCTGTCTATCGCTTTACATTCTACTTGACTTCTTGTCAGGATGCTTGTCACGATAATATAAACCTAACATGTCAATGTTGCTTCCCGACTACTGTTTTCAATTAAATATGTTTTGGCTGTTTTTGTTCGACTAGGCACAAAATGCAACGTATGCTACTATTCTTATTTTCAGTCAGGTTGCTTGAACTCGAAATACAAACTTTAAAACCCAAACTTTGATGAAAGCTCACGACCAAATTGTGAAGGTAGTTCAGCCTCGCGTTTAAACTTGGATGAAAGTTCTCCACTGCCAAACTTGGATGCTAGTCCACGGCCGAATTGTGAAGGTAGTTCAGCCTCGCGTTTAAATTTGGATGAAAGTTCTCCACTACCGAACTTCGATGCTAGTCCTCGACCAAACTGTGACGGTAGTTCGGCTTCACGTTTAAATTTGGATGAAAGCTCTCCACTACCGAACTTGGATGCTAGTTCACGACCAAACTGTGACGGTAGTTCGGCTTCACGTTTAAATTTGGATGAAAGCTCTCCACTACCGAACTTGGATGCTAGACCACGACCAAACTGTGACGGTAGTTCGGCTTCACGTTTAAATTTGGATGAAAGCTCTCCACTACCGAACTTGGATGCTAGTCCACGACCAAACTGTGACGGTACTTCGGCTTCACGTTTAAATTTGGATGAAAGCTCTCCACTACCGAACTTGGATGCTAGTCCTCGGCCAAACTGTGACGGAACTTCGGCTTCACGTTTAAACTTGGATGAAAGCTCTCCACTACCGAACTTGGATGCTAGACCACGACCAAACTGTGACGGTAGTTCGGCTTCACGTTTAAATTTGGATGAAAGCTCTCCACTGCCGAACTTGGATGCTAGTCCACGACCAAACTGTGACGGTAGTTCGGCTTCACGTTTAAATTTGGATGAAAGCTCTCCACTACCGAACTTGGATGCTAGTTCACGACCAAACTGTGACGGTAGTTCGGCTTCACGTTTAAATTTGGATGAAAGCTCTCCACTACCGAACTTGGATGCTAGACCACGACCAAACTGTGACGGTAGTTCGGCTTCACGTTTAAATTTGGATGAAAGCTCTCCACTGCCGAACTTGGATGCTAGTCCTCGACCAAACTGTGACGGTAGTTCGGCTTCACGTTTAAATTTGGATGAAAGCTCTCCACTACCGAACTTGGATGCAAGTCCACGACCAAACTGTGACGGTAGTTCGGCTTCACGTTTAAATTTGGATGAAAGCTCTCCACTGCCGAACTTGGATGCTAGTCCTCGACCAAACTGTGACGGTACTTCGGCTTCACGTTTAAATTTGGATGAAAGCTCTCCACTGCCGAACTTGGATGCTAGTCCTCGACCAAACTGTGACGGTAGTTCGGCTTCACGTTTAAACTTGGATGAAAGCTCCCCACTACCGAACTTGGATGCTAGTCCTCGACCAAACTGTGACGGTAGTTCGGCTTCACGTTTAAACTTGGATGAAAGCTCTCCACTGCCGAACTTAGATGCTAGTGATGGTAGCTCGGCCTCACGTTTAAACTTGGATGGAGGATCCTCAACTAACGGTACGAAAGACGGGAGGTGTACACTGATTCCTGTGAATGTGAACACGTACAGAGCAATTAAACCAGTTTGGGCTATAGCAGAAGTAGTACTACAGCGTTGTAGTCATTCCATTTTCACACAAACTTCAGTTATATAGAAATGAGCCGCAGCATGAGAAAATGTACTTTCTGACTGTGCGTCCAACGAAGATTCAAAGCAGCTTGCGTATCCTCGCAGTATGATCAGTCTTCGTTGTCCACATGCAGAAATTGTCAATGCAGCCAGTGAAGATTTTTTATCAGACTGCGCTAATGCGCAGGTTGATCTGAATCTTGGTTGGGCATACATGTCCAAAGGTACGTTTTCTGACGTTGCGGCGCTAATATCGATAATTACTGCCGATTTAGGTGAATCGATATATCTAAATGATCTTACCGCCATTTTGCAAAGGCAGACAACATCTGCAGACAGGAAATTACTTATTGTATTTAAAACATTTCAAAATGATGACTTCTCTTAAAGGCTCCATATTCCTCAAAAATAGATTTTTTTTATGCAAGATAGGTTTAATAAATTGATATATAGTATGACTACGATCATAAAATGTGGCATCTGACAGCCTGTAAAAATTCAGTTAATCTCGCGTTTTTGAACCGGATCAAAAATGAAATGATTTTTTTATCGCATCTCTGAATTAATGTCGGCAGCACTAACGATAACAAATTATTCCATTTTTTGATCCAGTTCAAGAACGAGAGACTTACTAAAATTTTAAAGGCTGTCAGGTGCCACATTTTATGATTGTATTAATATTTTTTAAACCTTTCTTGGATAATAAAATGTCTATTTTTGAGGAATATGGCGCTTTTACAGGAAAATTCCTCCCGCGGGGAGCAACTTTTTTCCATTAAGAGTAGTCTCCGACATAAGAAAGGCAGTTTTCATTTCAAAATAATGCCCGCCTTGAAAGTGTATCTCTTTCCCGCTACTGAAGAGTCACATGTTAACCCATTTACGCCGAGTGCACTCTTCCACCAATCTATTTGGACACGCTTATCTATAGCTAAAAGCGTGTGTGGCCCAGCAAACACACAACGTCGCAACAACGTTGTTACAACGTCGCTGCAACGTCGTGACGTTGCAGCGATGTTGTAACGACGTTCCTGCGACGTTATGTGTAAGCTGGGTGGGTTAATTGATTGTTTTACCATTCTTGTACAAGAAATCACGTATTTTAATACAGTGTTTACCCTGATCAGACGCCGCGTTCTTATCAGGGTCTACAATGTTTGCAGTGTCCCTTTTATGGGACGCTATATATAAATGAGTTTATATACTTTATGAAGAAACTACAACTGAAAATCTATGCAGAACAACAAAAATGTTTTTTGTTGTTTTTGTTGTTGTTGTTGTTGCTGTTTTCTCTATTTTTTAATTTATTTATTTATTCATTTATTTATTTATCTATTTATTTATTTATTAAAACATTTTGCCACAGAAATGATATAAGTCTCACCAAACTTCGGTCATGAGGATATTATTTAAGAAAAATAATGCAAATAGAAAAGCAAAAAATGTTTTTATTTATTTATTTATTTATTTATTTGGTTTAAACAATATTTTATTTCAATGTGTCGAAACATTTACATTTAAGTACATAGATTTATTTATTTATTTATTAGTTTTTCATTTATCTATTTATAAACAGTTTGCTACAGAAATGGTACAGGTCCTATCAACTTCGGTCATGAGACATTAACTTGGGAATATTATTTATGAAAATAATAGTGCAGCACAGACAAATGATGCGAAAAAAATTACTCTTAACCATATTCGGATATTAAGGTCCTGGTCAACTTTCCAGTAAACCCACAACGTCGTAACAACGTCGTACCGATGCTCTTGTGGCTACGTCGGAGCGACGTTGTTTGTTTGCCGAAGCATTTGCAGTCTGATCAGTACCTTCTTTGCCCGATTACATAATCCATGGATGCTGTAGAATATATCGAGAAGACCCTGATCAGACTGCGTGGATTATGTATTTGTAGATCTGCACGTATAGGAATACTGTACATTTTTATTTTCTGTAGACCATAATATGTAAAGCAATTACAAGCAAAACTTAAAGAGCTACGCAAACTTCATTTTTTTATTCAAAAGTTTTTTGTTTTTGTTTTTTTTTTGTTTTTGTTTTTTTTTTTTTTTCATGAAATCAGACAGGGTATTTCATGCGAATCGTCTGAAAAGGCAGACGATTCACATGAGATGTCTTATTCTCTCCGAAAAGTAAAAATGCAAATGTCGTCTGCTGCAGTTTTGATTAGCACTTTAATGGTAAATATCGACTCCTAGACGCTGTAATGTTGTATAGAGAATACAGTTGTTTGATTGATATGGAAAATCTGTCACGAAGGAGGTAATTCGGTAAAAACGAGTTCGAAAAAACGAGATTTTTTACCGAATTATCCACACTCCTAAGTGACAGACGTTTCATATCAAGCAAACATTGTTCATTATTCAATTTATTATATACCTTTTTGCTAGTACCGTTTTCTTGAAAGCTCTCAAAATGGTTTTAACTCGAGCAGAATAAACAACGTCAGAAAATGGCATTATTCAGCCCGATCATTAGCAATGTTGACGTTATTTCACTGCGCTTGTCAACGGTTTCATGGCGTTATGGTAACATTTTCAATTTGGTTGGGTTTATGTCCCTTTTGGCAGCCAAGAATGTCAAGATGAAATGCAATAATGCACAGTTCCGACATTGTGAAATGATTCACAAGTTACTGCTATCATATCATCACACTGTGGATTATAGAAAATAATTTATTGAGAAATCGATATACTTCGATCATTGCTAGGTATATAATAAAAGAGATTACGTACGTACCTTGCGACAAACTTATGGCGACTGCCAGTAGAAGAAAATTGGACTGTAATGCTTTCATTGTGGATGGATTTCTAATTCGTCTGAAGTATAGAAAAAATCCAATTTAACCCATTTTAGTCTGGAGACCCCCAAAAGGGTAATTGGCAAACAGTGCGGACCAAGATCAGACGTCCCAGAATGTGGTGTCTGATTAGGGTTTTCACTGTTTGCAAAAATTTAGCCATTTTTCTCTAGGAATAACTAAATCATACAGCCTGACATACCTAAATTTGAAATTGGATTCTTCCATTATAAAGTGTGGAAGATTTTATTCAGTCTAAAATGGGTTAAAGAGCATAAATAAACATGTATCCAGAAACACAAACATAAATAAGTACAATACTAATATGCGCAACTGAGTCCGCATATTAGGTATCCAATCTATAAACAAAAATCAGCAAGTATAGTCTAACCAAGGCAGCGAACAGAGAAGAATTATAGCAGAATATGAATTGTTCAAGGTCATAAAAATACCAATAAGCAACATCCACTGGGCCCAGTTGTTAAAAACTATCGATGTCGTTAGTTAACGTATCGTTAAAACTTTGATCATTAAATATGGTATATACGCTAATATTTTTGCTGAAAAAATGTGAGTAGCTTTTGCATTTGCAAAAGCTACTCACATTTTTTTTCAGCAAAAATACCTGTGAATTAGATAAACTAGAACAGTTAACATTTTGACCACTAACGAGCTCGTTAAAGTGACGACGCTTTGAACAACTGTGCCCTGTATTGCAAATGGCATTTCCAAAATATTGCACGACACGCAGAAAAGTCGACCCACCGAAAAGTGTTCTATAAACAACAAATGCGTCCGTCTGTCCGTCCGTGGCCAGTTAGCAAAACTGGCGATAACTCTTGAATCTTCAGGAATATTTTGATACGTTTTTGGCATACAGATTGATACCGACAAATTCTAGCCAATGAGCATTTTTCATTGGCCGAGGCTAAGCTGAGATTGAGGTGGGTCGTGCACCTCAGCGATACCTGATTTCTGTTTCTGATCGTTCACTGCTGTGACGTGATATAAAAGTCGATTAATTAATATTTTCATAGTTCTAAATCTGCGTTTATTATTTTTTTTCTAAAGCTATTTAACTTTTACTCTGGGCAGATTTTGCAGACGACACATTGATATATTTATAATACTTTTCCAAGAAAATAGGGTTTGACATTTCCTGAATGGAAGAAAATTTACATGAAATGTCAAACCTATTTCTGATAAGAGAAGGAAAATATTTTAAAACGTTGTCTGCTGAAATATTCCCAGCAAGCTTAGCGTTAACACTAAAATTGATTATTTGGTATGACAACTTTTTTCCAAAATAAAAGCCCGTTTTGGCAGGAAACACTGCGAACGAATCATCAGCAGCAACATTATTATTATTATTATTATTATTATTATTATTATTATTATTATTATTGTAATATTTTTTCTTTGTGTAAGTTGGCAAGTTCTGTTCTGTTGCAATTTCAATATTTTTTATATATACATATACATTTTATTCGGCTTAATACAGGTACCGAGTAAATAAATCTTAAAAAAAAAAGAGATAAACATGAAAACTTAAAATAATAGACTTACTTCGATGTCCTGTATATTTGAACCCAAGTGGACGTACCGGTGAGACCGAGTTATGAGTTCAACATTAAATTTCAGCATTTTTATATTGTCTTCTCCCGGATGACAGAACACCTTTCAGGAACTAAACAGACCGATCATTGTTTTTCTCTGAAATACAATATTGTTTGACTAATAAATATTTTTATGCTTGACCTGAGAGAAATGTACTTAAGGTCCGCCTCTTCAAGGACGTGAATTCCAAAACTTGGCCATGTATTTGCCCAGGCAGTACGAATTTATGGGTCGCCATTAAGGTCTGCATTATAACTCCGCAAACTGAAGAGCGTGTTAAAACGCACTAACCATTCCTCTGAGAACCATTCAGCTCTGCAGACCAAAACAGATATCTATGCAGTGTAAATCTCTTTACGAGTCATCTCATCAGGATCTACACCATTCTTTTTTTTTTTTTTTGTTTTGTTATTTATTTTATTTATTTATTTTTTTTTTTTTTTTTTTTTTTTGTTGTTGTTGTTGTTGTTTTAATAAGAGCCCTGATTACAATAAAGGATGCACCCTTGATTACAATAACAAGCCATAACTGCCATGTCACAAGCTGACTAAAGACGCATATTATTTGGATAATTAATGTATTGATGATTTGTTTCTTTTCTTCCACTTATTTATTTATTTACTATGACAGATTCATTCAAACCTTAAGTTAAAAAAAGTAGCTTTCTGTTCGTGTCTGACTCATAACTTGTATGATATTAAATGGAAGCCGTAGGAATACATTCATTTGAAGCATGTGGCCGCCTTGATCTGTTAAACTATTACGGCGTTCCATACAATGAAAAAAAAAAAGAAAAAAAAAAAAGAAAAAAAGAAAAGAAAAAAAAACAACAACACGTCATTGCGGTTGGGGCGATCCGGGAGCCAGGAGATAATGAAAAATCGGTGTCACAGCCTTATTAAATGCGGAAGAGGTTTGTTTTGATCAAATATGTACTCAGCAGGCCTTAATTGAAAAATAACAACTGGAGCAATGTACTGACCTTGTATGACATCTCTCAATCTATCTAGTGACGGAAATCAAGCAAACCTGAGAACTTTCGGTCGCTACAGTCCTTCTTCAGATTTAATATAACTTATTTACATATTTGGGGATAATTTTTTAGGGGGGACAACCCTGCGAAAACAAGACAATATATATACATATATATATATGCAGGCCCATACGCAGACTTTTGAAATGGGAGTGCGAAATTTTCGCTATTCTGAAAAGGGGGTGCAAATGCTAAGAAAATGCCGATTTGGGGGCCAAAATTAGGGGTGTAAAGTGAGTTTGGGTCAAAAACTGCATGATTTTGAAGTAATTCGCCCAAAAAGGGGGTGCGCCCCCCCCCCCCCCCCCCCGAGCACCCTCGCCACCCCCACCACCACCCCACACCCCCGCCTACGGGCTTATATATATATATATATATATATATATATATATATATATATATATATATATAATATATATATATATATATATATATATATATATATATATAAACAGAAAAAAAAACTAATTACAGTTCTTTTAGATAGAATATTTTAGAATTTTTAAATGCATTTAGGTAGGGCATACCTTACTCGGGCACATTAACCAGAATACACAACTTGTCTGTGCGTTTGACTACAATGCTGTATACAATAAACATAACGTACACAATTTTAAAAAATAGAATATGGTGACGTAAAAACACAATGCTCAAACGTTTATTGCTAGGAAATGCTATGAAATCAATTTGGTGAATGCATTTGTAGTGTTCATTGAACACAGCCTATGGAAAATTATAAAATGTCAGAACACTGACCTTAAGATTATGGTTCACTTACGAGAACCAGTCTCCGATGTTGATATGGTCTCAAAGTGTTCAAGCTTACATGAGTTTTCCTTGTTTGGTCTGTCCACTTTGGGTTAGGTCTATACAACACAGGGAGGCATGACTCAAGAAGTTCCTCCAATCTGACCGAAACATTCAGTTTTCTAAAATACCCAGCGGCCACATGACGTTTATACAACATCGCATTAATGTCGATGCTACATCAAGCTGTTGCATCGACGTTAATGCGATGGTTTGTAAACGTCATCGATGTTAACGCGACGTTGTATTAAAGTCATGTGCCCGCTGGGGTCTACACTTTTCAAAATACTGGCGTGCTTTTAGGGTGTTTCATAGGTCCAGATAAGAGAGGGTATCCACATTTTAATTTTCTTGTTTCTGCACGAAAATCTATGTTGTGGATACTCATTAGAAGCGCATTGGCAAAGCGCTTCCAATGAGTACTCACAATACAGGTTTTTCGTGCGGAAATAAGAAAAAGTATCTGTACTTTTTGGTTGAGAAAAACGCCTTATCTGGAGCTATGACGCTTTCCACTAAATATTTTCCATTGCCCTCAATAATAATATTTTGCACTCTCAGTAATTGATAAAACACTTTTTCCCCATTACTTTTCAATGACAAAATCAACATGAAGCCCTACTCAATCGGGAGCCAGATGTGGTTGTATTTGTTTACAAATTTAAAGGTATATTTTTTTTTCATAGGGTAGCCGAATAAAACTATTCCGTAATGTTCGCTTCGCAGATGTGAATCTGAAACAAACATAATTTTGTTTTGACTGAAATGTATTTTTTTTTTTTTTTTTTTTTTTTTTTTTTGTTTCAGTTAAATATGTATGACCAATAGAAATCACTCTAGGTTTTCTTCTCTATCAAATCTTTGAGACAATTTGCATGAAATTTAGCAAAATAAGAAAAATATTTCAGTTTGTCGTCTGCTGAAAATTTTACCCAGAGTGCTAAGCATTATTTTTTTTATTCTTCTTAAGGCAGCTTTTCTTCTGCTATCGATATCTTTCAGTAAGTTGGTTAATTTTCGCCTAGCGCTTTACACAGAAGACGAACATTTTCTCAAGTTTTGTCACGATTTAGCTAACCACTTACAGGTGTGTTCTACGTTGAGTACTCATTGTTTCGAAAAGAAATCGAACATTTTCATTTTTCCAATAGCAAAAAATGTCTGCATTTTGTAACAATTGATAGGGGTAGGTAGTTTGAAGGCAGGATTTCAAGAAGTTCCAGGTGACATAGAAATTGCAGTAACTATAGACTATAGCTGCTAGTCTGATGATAAAAGTCAGGGCCTAGTTGTTCAAAGCGTCCTTAGCTTAACGAGCTCGTTAAGGGTCATTTCGTTAACTGTTTTAACGGATTCAGTATACAATATTCTGATATTTTTTGCTGAAAAATGTGAGTAGCTTTTGCAAAAGCTACTCACATTTTTTTCAGCAAAAAAAAAAAATCAGCATATTTGCGTATTACTCAATGTAAATTTTAACGAATCGTTAACTAACGACGTCGTTAGCTTTGAACAACTGGGCCCTGATCATTTTTGTTTATCATTAAAAAATTATCAACTTGTTAACAATGGCAAGTCTAGTTGGTGGAGTCTCCAAAACATATCTTGGCTAAGTATTATCAAAATTGAGAAAGGAGGGTAGACTAGCTATAAAACTATATACTGTTCATTTTAATGCAAATAGATAATTGTGTATCCATATTATTCATTTTAACGCCTAGTGGCTAGGCTACAGTAACTACTTAATTTACTGAAACTTTCTAATGCTATGGCGAACGGTGTAGACCCTGATCAGACGCCACGTTCTGTGGTTCCTGATCTACACTGTTTGCTATGGTACTTTTTGGATACAATTCATAATTATGTAAATGTAGTCAATTTAAATATGTTCCGTTACTGGATTTATTACTGTACTAATTAACATTATCATTTATTGCGTGTTGTTTGTTTTGTATCTCTTGTACTATTAACCCTTAAAGCGCCAAGCAAAATTTGTAGCAGACGACATTCATTTTTTTTTCAGAGAAAACAAGTCTTGACATATCATGTGAATCGTCTGCCAAGCAGGCAGACGATTCACATGAAATGTCAAGACTTGTTTTCTCTGAAAAATAAAAACAAAATAAATAAAAATAAAAAAAATGTCGTCTGCTGCAGTTGTGATTGGTGCTTTAAGGGTTAACTGTCAAAATGTCTTCGCGGTTTTCGCTTTAAGCGTCCCCAAGTGCATGTCCGGGAGTCTAGAAAGCAGAATAATAAAGCTACCGGATTTTTTCCCGGAATAAAAACATTTAGTTTAAAAACATTATGGTATTCGGCCAAATAAGGAAACCGCTGGTGATTAGTACTACTTAAAGTCGAAGAGACGTATTACTACTCCATATCCAGTGACAAACACGGACGGCTGTCAAAATGATGTTATTATTACAAGCTGGTTTACTATTTTGTACTTTGTCAGCTGGATCATGTCTGAATAATACTGAAACTTACAAACGTGTTTTAAAAATACCGAACAAAATTTTCGATGGGGTAAGAAACACTTTTATTAATTATATATGTTGGCTTTAATTTAATGTAGCGTTATACAAGATAAACTGGCAAGTCAGTTTATAATAACTGAATAAAATTAAGCTTGTCATAAATGCATTCGAATATAATATGCATCACGTTTATTCTTTTATAATATTTTTTTTTAAAATCAGTTTATATGTTTTAATATTAATTTATGTTAAAGTAAACTACAGTAACAGGGTACCATACAAAAAAAAACAAAAAAAAATCAAAACAAGTTTGATTTGCATCAAACCATATGCTGTATGCAGAAGAAGTGGTAGTAGTAGTAGTAGTTTCATTATTATTATTATTATTATTATTATTATTATTATTATTATTATTAGCACCAAACAACAAATATTATCCAAAATTATCAAATATACAATTATATCTCAAATATCATAAACATATCTTTTAACAGGCTTGCGATTGTATCTATGTGGTAGAATTGATACATTGTCTGCAGTCGTAAACTTTCCTCTACGTGGAAAGCTATATTTTGCAGAAACTGCTCCATATTTTTCAGAAGGCTCTAGTTTCATTTTTCTCTGATTTTCAGAGCTCGGAACTGTTTTGTACAGCACAGCCGGTTGATGCTAATCAGTACTTCAGTAAGTATTGTTATATAGTATCTCTTCTTCTTTTCCTTCTTCTTCTTCTTCTTCTTCTTCTTCTTATGATGATGATGATGATGATGAGCATGATCATGTTCATCATTGTTCTTATCACACTCAATATCAACAGTCGTATACAACAATAATATATGTTCAAACGTCTTCTCTCGTTCTTTCGTATATATTTTCACAACAAAAAATCAACAGGCATCTTTTAGATAAACTGAAATTGGCAGTAATGCCACGTGACTGAAAAGTTTCTAATTATGTAGACTTGTTTTTATTTATTTATTTATTTATTTATTTATCAGTTGACTTCCAGCCGATCCTAGAGAGAAAGAATGTAATTCACCACCTGAGCGTTGTTATCTGTGACGAGGTGTATTCACAAGATTATGTCTGGTATGTTTATTTTATTATTATTTGTTTATTTATTTTCCATTTCAGTCATATCAGCATATACTACAGCGGTATTTACCCTAAGTATTCGGACATTACATCTTGACCATATATACCCTACCCAGTAAGCATTCTTTATAAATCTACAGCGGGCTGTTATCGGCCCGCCAGGGTAGCTGACGGGCCGATAACGGCCCGCTGTGTGGGGTGGTCGGGTGGTGCGAAGGTGTCCTGTATCTTACGTCACCGGGGCGTCCAACTGATATTGGCTTAAAGTTGGGCAAGGCCTGCTATCCTTGTAGCAGGTAAGGGTAGATGGGGAATATTTTTATTTCTTCTGTTTCTTCACTTTCATTCCTGTTCCTTTCTTCCCTGTCCCTCTCTTTAATCTCTTCTACTATCTCTTCTATCACTTTTCTCCCTTTCGCTGGGAGACGACACACAATGACCCACAAGGGTTGACGTGTCGTTAAACCCCAACACAATCAATCAACGGCCCGCTGTAGATTTATAAAGAATGCTAGCTGGGTAAACTTTGAAAAAGTCCATCTGACCGTTGCTGTGGTTAGACACTGCTGGATAAGTGGCAAACAGTGTAGACACAGATCAGACGACGCGTTCTGTGGCGTCTGATCTGGGTCTACATTGTTTGCTCAGGTCTATCTGTCCCAATATTTAGGGTAACTACCGTAACACGCTTTTCTTAACATTTACACTGTTCTTTTGTCAGATAGTTTTTACCCAATTCTAGCTTATTTCCTACAAAAGTACTTTTGGCAAACAGTGTAAACCGGATCAGACGCCTTATCTGTACTGTTTGCTATAACTACACAGAAGCCAGCAGTATTCTAAGTCCCTCCAAGGTGAAAGAAATCACTGATTTCAGTATGAATTGGTTAAAAACTGGAAACGTTGGTATTGCTTATCAAACAATAAAATCAATTTTTACATTTTTATTTCTTTTGTTATATTTACATGATCTGTGGCTTAATTAAGAACGAAAATAAACAAATAAACAAAAAAGGCTATATTATCCAAGCGCTATATTTGCAACTGCACATTGAACAAAATTTTTATTTCTTACAAATATTTTCCATGTATTCGGTCATAAAACAAACACATTTTTGATGGGAGAAGGGGAGATACGTGAAGAGTGATGTTGGAGGTTTGCACCAAGGATTTAAGATGGCTGGGCATCGCTTGGTAGCTTTTCAGCCATCCTTTACATGGGAATGACTTTTTCCCAGTAAGCATTCTACTAAAATCTAAAGCAGGCCGTTATCGGCCCGTCAGGGTAGCTGACGGGCCGATAACGGCCCGCTATATATTTATAAAGAATGCTAGCTGGGTTGCGACTTCCTGTTTGCTTTCCTTCTGGTGATCCATAGGATTTAGAGCATATCAAAAACAGAAAACAGCATCTGCTTTGACTGAGTCTGTTCACGAGGAATAATGCACAAAAATTGTAAAATCCCTCACGCTCCATAGAAGAATTAAGTGGGACTCTGTTTTCACATATAATGAATGAGTTCAATGTAAGATTTGAGAAAATTCAGTAATATCAGCACTTATCAGAATCTCCTCACTCAGAATACATCGATGTACGGGGCGACCTTTTACGACTTCCACATAAGTTCTTGCAATCACAAATATGCAAGTACAGACTAACTAAAAAAAAAAAAAAAAAAAAAAGAAAAAAAAAAAAGACCTGGTCTGGTAATAATAATAATAATAATAATTATTATTATTATTATTATTATTATTATGAAATCCCTTGTGAAAAGAGCTCTATTCTGAAAGGAAAGAGTTTGCTCGTACGGGAAGCTAACTCTTTGTTTTAGAGTAGACCTGCTTTTCAGAAAAAAAATCCAATGTTAGAGTCATTGAATCAAACTAGAGCATCCAACCTCATCTAGTTAGGACGTGGACATCATGATAATGAATTCAGTTGCATTTATTTCAATATTCATTTTACAGAGATTGTTCCGAAGGCAGAATATGCAAACCTGGAACCCCTCATAGGGTGGGAATATACACATGGGGACGGCAATCAGGAGGTTGGACATTACCACCAGGTAACAACTCAGATAATCTTGGATACAAATACTGAAGCTTTTTTGCTGGCTAGAAAAGTGACGAAAACATCTAGCATTGTACTACAAAACGCATTTGTAAATTCTTTGATCACTTCCTTTCAAAAGCATAAATTTACAAAAGATTACTCAGGTGGCCCATGCGTCTGTTACATACTTTCAAAAATTAAATTATTATTACCATATTTTCGGGCTATTTCTTTCTATTCATTACACTCGGAGGAGTAACTGATGTACGTGACCGTCAGCAAAAGTCAAAACAGATATTATCCTAACCTGCAAGTTAAGCAGTTGTTTTGGACAGCTTTGATGTCAACGCTGAGAAGCAATTTTCAGTTCTCTTAGGTTTCTTTTTACTTTTACTGCTAATGACAACACTAAAACAGTAAGTGTGATATAATCTTAACAAGTCCTCTGATTATATCACGCTTACTGTTTTAATTGTTGATAATTCTGACTATTTGGTGATAATTCTGGGATTGTTATCTCCAGTTCTCCATAAAAACATATGTTGTGGGTATTCATTAGAAGCTCATCGGCAAGGCGCTTCTAATGAGTACCCAGAACATATGTTTTATGGAGAAATAAGAAAAATATCACTAAATACTCCTTTTTAACAAATCCTCTGTGTAAGCAATTGTCGCAAATAAATTATGAGTATTTCTATAATAAAGTATTTGATTTTACCTACAGATACTGGGGTAACTATTGGTAACAAGAAGAAATACATTGTATTTGAGGTACATACTGGAAATGTCATGGACAGTAAGTATCATTGAAACCTCTGTGTGTGTGTGTGTGTGTGTTCCTCGATTTGATTTGCCTTCTATCCAAATCAAGCAATGGCCTCTCGAACTCGCTGTATCTCCGTATAAAGTCTTTCCTTTCTGAACTGACCTCCCTATTTAACTTTTTATCAAAAACTCTTCCGTTTTAAATCGTTTTCCGTTTGTCTGTTTGTCGAGTCTCTCTTCACTGATAATCTCTATATCATACTCCTGGCCCTGAGCATGAAAATTTTCTCTGGTAATTAATATGAAAATCCCAACTTACAATAATTGGCATTTTCATATTGAATAGCAGAGAAATTTTCATGATCAGCTATGTTTAGCAAGAAAGAATTTGCAGTTGTTAGTAATACGAGATTTATTAGCCGGACAAATAACGTGCTCAGCTGAGTTGAGCATGAAAAAAAGTTGTTGTTTTTTTCCTCGGGGCCTGGATTCTACCAATGAAATGTCTACATTGAGGGGAATGGATAAACTTTCAACGGAGTCCTTCGAAATTGTTTTGGCTTCTCATCAAATTCTTTGCCTATGGAATATGCACATTTTCAGTAGAGGCTTGGAGTGCAGGAAAGAAAGCAAGAAGTTACAAAAGTTATTTCCCTTATAAAAAACGACGGAGAATCTATAAGAGCCGCGTTCAGTTAACCCTTGTCCTGCTGAACCCGGATATTCCCTGCCTTTGCAAACAGTGTAGATCCAGATCAGTTGGCTTCTGAAGAAGCCAACTGATCTGGATCTGCACTGTTTGCCATTAAGTATGTGAATTTACACCAACAATTTGGATCAAGTAGTATGATTGGCTGAAAATTAGAAGTGGACGTGGCCTCTTAATTTATTCAGCAGGACAAGGGTTAACCGAGACGTTCGCGATTACTCGCAAAACAAAGCAAACTTTCCGTTCATTTGCGGGAGTTTTCAGCGGATGGTAGCGAACATCCCCAAACTATTCTCAAGTTGTCTCTTGGCACAACCAAGATGGCGGCCTATACGAATAAAATTTATGTATGCTAGATTGTAACCAAAGATATGGGTATGTTTACTGCGTTGGTGTTATTTATTCGATTCTGTTTAAAATTAATAACCTTTGATATAGTTTATTCGATATAACATCAAGTCTCGTCTACGAGAATAACGGGTACTCTCTAATTGGAGGTCACATGAGACGGATTTAAAACAATCGTTCAGAAGATGCAAACTAGTTTCTGAAAAACACTCCCCATGGTCTCGCTTTACTGAACGCAGCCCAACTGTATCCGGTGCGCGTAAGACTCTTGCTGTTTTCTGTTCAATACATGGTAAAAAATGGTAACATTTCTCAGTGCCAATCCCACCAATATTTCTTAGCGAAGATGTAAATGACACCCTCGCAATAAACAGGAGCCATCATGTCGGTCGGCCATTTGTCCGAGTTTACTTTAATTTGACACACATACTTTAACATTGTTTGACACACAAGGTTTAACATTATAGACTCAGATTAGGAGCATCCCAGTAAGCATTCTTTATAAATCTATAGCGAGCCATTATCTGCCCGTCAGCTACCATGACGGGCCGATAACGGCCCGCTATATATTTATAAAGAATGCTAGCTGAGATGGGATCCGAGCCTGTACCGTTTGCACTTTTTAGATACACCCCAAGATAGTCAACTTTTGATGTTGAACTGTTAAGGTGAGTATGGTAAGGAGTAAAAGTTTTAACTATTTGGAGTAAGTACTGTAATTGATATATACATGTATGACCAGGGTCTACAAACAAATAGGTGGCAGTCCCTCTTCGTTTGTTCGTTCTTTCCTCGTGTGTTTGTTCTGTTTTCGACGAAGTGCTGTGTTAGTTTTGTTGTCATTTCTGTGTACGAGGGGCGGTCGTAAAATATATGGACTTTTTGCTCGTTCTCAAACAAAAAACAAAAAAAAAAAAACGTTCAAATTTTTTCATTTTTTTTTTTTTTTTCAAAATATTCTATACATTTTTGCCATCTTCACGGGAGCTTTTGTCTTCCCTCTGCAAACCACGAAGTACGCCTACTGCTGAGGTACCAATTTACAGCTGAAATCAAAGCCGCACTGGTCTCATATTGGTTTCCAGCGAGCCTTTTTTTCAGTTCTGGAAACAGTATAAACATATTTTATTGCATCATTTCATGGCAATGGGGTCGGGCCACAAGTTCTACCAACATTAGTTACGGCCCTCCCCCTACAAACTTTTATTACAACAATAACAGACACATGATAATGGCAAATTAAGAAACATTATCTAATACTTGATATGGAGTGATTGTTTAACAAATTATGGATTCGAAAACAAATATACAATACATAATTTTTAAAAGATGATAGCTAATATGAGGTGATGAGAAAAGTAAAGTAAATAATTAACCAAAAAATGTAATAAGATAATGATGGACTGTCATGCTGGACTTAAGTTAGCAGCAAGCTAGTTGGTGAATCTTCTGGTATCCTTGATAAACGTGTGTACGGCTGTGAAAATAATAGTATTTTCTTCAGCTGTCAGATTTTCATCTCCAAACAGAAGAGTATAAATATTTAATGGATAGAAATCCCTAGTAGCTCGCACAAGTGCATCTCTCTCATTATTGTAATTTGGGCAATTAAAGAAATAATGATCTGCGTCTTCGACCTCTTCAGAACAACTACAAGTAGGATTAGGTGACAAATGATTTATATATAAATCAGATAGTAAATTACTACAATTATTTCTAATTCTAGCATGTAAAACTGAGAGATATCTGCTACCAGTTCGATAGTATGTTGGAACACTTGAATTATTTTGAAGCTTTTTCAGCTGATACTTAAAATGTGCTAGGGATGGTGAATTACGTAGTTCTATATCAAGAGAATTCCATGCAGAAATAGATGATGGAATACATGATTTACGTGAAATTTCAGTCCTGCAGAGGGGAACAGTAATATTTTGTTGATTTCGTAGAGTATAGGTACTTATTTCTCCAACCGAAGGAGGAATCAGGTCAGATACGTATGTAGGAACAAGACCATTGATTGATTTATACATGAAAATAAGTTTTTGCTGCCTGCGTCTTTCTGCAAGTGACACCCAACCGCATTCTCTATATAGATTGTCTAATGAAACCGATCTTGTTAAGCCTGTTAATATGCGGGCGGCTTCATTCTGAAGTTTTTGAAGAGAATTGATATCTTGTACTGTGCAGCCATCCCATACAACGCATGAATATTCGATAATTGGCAGTAAATATGATAAGTATATTTGGTTCAAAGCAACTCCACTGAATGTAAATTTAAGTTTCCGCATTATACCAATAACTTTAGATGCACTTTTAATTATGTTTTCAATATGGCAGTGCCATTGTCCATTACTACTAAATGTAAGACCTAAATGTTTGTGTTCTGTTACGAATTTTATGGGTGTACCATCAAAAATTATGTTAGGAAAAGATTCAATAAATTTTAAAGTAAAAAGTTCTGGAAACGAATAAATGTCGCAGGGGGGTGGGTTGGGGGCAAGGTCTTAGCTGTACGGCGGGTGGGACAACAATTGCCACTTGAAGGATAAATAGGTTTAAGAAATCTTTGAACGATGTGGCAAGGTTCTTCACCGTCTAAAAGGAATTTTATTACATATCTCTGTTCCTCCAGCTTAGAGTCCATGGTAGCCGAAACACCTACCTTTGTTAAATTCTCGAAACTTCGTGTTTACACGCTTCTCATTGAAAATAAACTGGGTGATAAAATGTAGTTTTCGATCATGTATAATATGTGTAGGTAGCTGCACGTGGAAAGGCAGGAACATGAAAAGTCCGGGTATTTTCCGACCGTCCCTCGTAAAAGGACCATTTTGGAACAAGAAGCACATCGAAGATATGAAAACAAATAACTTGGTTTCATTGAGTCGTAAAATTCAAACCTTGTTGCAAAATATGAAAACATCATCTGACTTCTCCCTCCGTTTCTTGACCAACCGCTCAATCATTTAAGTGTCTGGGCATTTACGACCGAAGGGCCTGCTTGTTATCTGTGCAAGTTATATATAAAATATGAACAATATAGTGCTCTACATTGTAAAATAATTCCGTCGGTTCTACGGTAAAATACCCACCGCATGCACTGTTATTTTTTACGGGCGCCCGTAGATTATTTTAGGAAATCGTTTCACAGTAATTAGTAAGGAGAAAGTCTGGTAAAGCATACCGGGGTAGGGTTATGGGCTCTCATAGTATATTTAGTAAGGCTATCTACTCTAGCGCTATCCTATGAGATAATGCCTGCAAAAAATATACGGGCGCCCGTTAAAATTACGGTACGGGTACTGGCAGCTGATTGCCAGTTATTTTACCGTAAAACCTACCCAGTAAGCATTGTACATAAATCTACAGCGGGCCGTTAGCGGCCCGTCAGGGTAGCTGACGGGCCGCTAACGGCCTGCTGTAGATTTATGTAGAATGCTAGCAGGGTACGGGACATATACAGTGTAGAGCGTAGACCTTGATTTGCTGTTATTGTTCAGGGTTTACGTTATAAGTAAAAATGCTAAATTAACTTATTGTCCTTATAACATTTTATAAATATTTTCAATTTTATTCACAGAAGATGACGTCACTCAAACTGGAATAGAACTGACACTGAGATCTACAAGGTATTTATTAACATTCACCATTCTATGAACAAACCCAGCAGACAACAAACTGATGATATTTTCCCTAGAAAATAATCTTTGGCATTTCATGCGAATTGTCTCCTAAGGAGACAATTTGCATGAAATGTCAAAGCCTATTGTGGGAAAAATAAAAAATATATGTATTTCAAAGTGTCGTCTGCTGAAATTTATATCCAGTATGCTAAGCAGTAAGTGAGCAACAACATGAGATCCGCGCAGTCTGATCAGTCTTCACTGAAACAGTGGACCGCTGACTATCAAAAGAGCTTTCTGCGAGGACCCTGATCAGACTGCGCACTCAGTGACACAAAAGTACATTTTATCACGTTGTGGCACGAATTATAAATTATGATTTGGAGTTTGGAAGGGGTTTTAAAGGGAAAGGATACATTTCAGGGCCGGCGACTCTGGCAACATTATTTTATCTCCTTTCTGAGTAGTTGTGTACTCTAAAAGCAAAGAATTACTCTCCTTAGAGGGCAAATTCCTTTTAGAGTAGATCCTTTTTAGCTCGCCTGCACGGAAGTACAGGAAGAACTATTGCACTACTCCCGGCGTCGGCGTTGAAGTTTTTAAAACCATATATTTTCTAAATCCTGAGGTGGATTTGTATATATTTGGTATGGTTATAGATGTTGGTCCAAAATTTTATTGCGCACTATCCCCACCCCTGCTTATGACAGAGGTCAAGGTCACAGACTTAGAAATTTTATGTTAAAATTTTGCGTCAAAGTTTTTAAGATCTCTTAATTTCTAAACCCTTGTATGGATTTGCTTTATATTTGGCATGGTTATAGATAATGGTCCAAAATTTGATTCGGCACTATCCCCAACCCTGCTTACGACCTAGAGGTCAAGGTCACGAGCTTAGAAATGTATGTTAAAGTTTATCTTTTCATTTCTAAATCCTTGCATGGATTTACTTTATATTTGGCATTTTTATAGATATCGGTCCAAAATTTTATTAGGCACTGTCACCACCCCTCTTGTGACCTAGAGGTCAAGGTCACAGATTTAGACATTTATGTTAAAGTTTTGCGTCAAAGTTTTTAAGATCTTATATTTTGTAAATCCTGAGATGGATTTTGTTCATATTTGGTATGATTTTAGATGCTTGTCCAAAATTTTATTAGGCACTACCCACACCCTTGCTTATGACCCAGAGGTCAAGGTCACGGATTTAGAAATTTTATGTTAAAATTTTGCGTCAAAGTTTTTAAGATCTCTTAATTTCTAAACCCTTGTATGGATTTGCTTTATATTTGGCATGGTTATAGATAATGGTCCAAAATTTGATTCGGCACTATCCCCAACCCTGCTTACGACCTAGAGGTCAAGGTCACGAGCTTAGAAATGTATGTTAAAGTTTATCTTTTCATTTCTAAATCCTTGCATGGATTTACTTTATATTTGGCATTTTTATAGATATCGGTCCAAAATTTTATTAGGCACTATCACCACCCCTCTTGTGACCTAGAGGTCAAGGTCACAGATTTAGACATTTATGTTAAAGTTTTGCGTCAAAGTTTTTAAGATCTTATATTTTGTAAATCCTGAGATGGATTTTGTTCATATTTGGTATGATTTTAGATGCTTGTCCAAAATTTTATTAGGCACTACCCACACCCTTGCTTATGACCCAGAGGTCAAGGTCACGGATTTAGAAGTTTTATGTTAAAGTTTTGCGTCAAAGTTTTTAAAATCTCTTCATTTCGAAATCCTTGTATGGATTTACTTTATATATGGCATGATTATAGATGTTGGTCCAAACTTTTAATCAGCGCTATCCTCACCCCTGTTTACGACCAAGTGGTCAAGGTCAAGGACTTAGAAATTTATGTTGAAGTTTTGCGTCAAAGCTTTTAAGATCTCTTCATTTCTAAATCCTTGCATGGATTTACTTTAAATTGGCATGATTATAGATATTGGTCCAAAATTTTATTTGGCAATTTCCTCACCCCTGCTTATGACCTTGAGGTCAAAGTCACAGACGAAGAAATTTATGTTCAAGTTTTGCGTCAAAGTTTTTAATACTATTTATTTCTAAATCCTTGCTTGGATTTACTTTATATTTGACATGATTCTAGATATTGGTTCAAAACGGACTTAGAATTTATGTTAAACTTTTGCGTCAAAGTTTTTAAGATCTCTTAATTTTTAAATCATTGCATGGATTTACTTTGGCTTGATTATGGATATTGGTCCAAAATTTTATTCTGGACTATCCCCACCCTATAACCTAGAGATCAAGGTCACGGATTTTAAATTTAGTGTATTTTTCAGCTAATTTTCAAATCATGTTACATGTATTTATTTAGTTTATATTTGGCAGACAGATAGCTATGGACGATTTTCTTCATACAAAATTATATCCAGTACAATGTCTCCTCCTCCAACCCCCTCTCCCCCCAACCCCCCCCCCCCCACACCCACCACCAACACACACACACAACACACCCCATCACCACCACCACTACCCCCATCCCCTGATCTGGATTTTAAGGTCATAGTTTTATTTGATTGACAAGCGGGAGGTCAGGCGAGCTATCCTGTCAGGCGATAGGTCTTGTTCAGAAGGGACTTGATGTACAGAAACGCAAACAGGAAGTAACAAAGTTCTTTCCCTTGTAAAAATTGCAGAAGATTTACGCGCTTAAATAATATAAGTAGGGAATGTAGGTTAGATAAAACTGGGAAAATCAACTCTTCATTATTTTCTTCCTGGTGACATTCAGTACATTCGTTGGCTGGCTGGTTGTGGACAAATAGCTTAACAAAAAATTCATAGCAAAAGAGTACACGATTTTGAATGAGGGTGCAGACCGCAAATATATTATAAGGCTCTGATACGATCGTTGTATTGTCACAATCATTTATATTATCTTCATCCTATTTTACCTTTATTACAATGTAAAACTGATAAAAGTAGTTTTAAAAATACAATACCTCTTATGTATTTATTTGCCTACAGATGAAATAAATGTTTACTATTTATTAAAAAAATATATATATTTATATATGCATCACGAAAACAAGCCTATATAATGTTGACACCCTTAAACCCCACTTTTATATAGTAAAACTGGGGTTACATGGGTATACATTATTTTTCTTATTTCTGCTCAAAACATAGATTGTGGGTACTCATTAGAACCGCCTCGTCGAGGCGGTTCTAACGAGTACCCACAATCTATGTTTTAAGCAAAAAAATATCAAATTTTTTATCTGAAAATTTTCAGTTTTTGGAGGTGAAATTTTCTATATATATGAATAGGCGTGTTTTCGTAATGGCCAGTTTTGAGGGCTCACTGTGGCGGACAGGTCCTGTCTGAAGTCTGCGACGGTCATGTTTCGTAGTTGTGGATTTGGTGGGAATACTTGCTTCTTGCAGATCCTATTTCACCATATCCTATTGATGCTCGCGAGCCACGGCGACTGAGGTGTGCTTGAATGGGACCCAATATTTGGCTGGTGTTGCTGAAGTGGTTAAAGTGTGCATCAAGCATATTTTATATTTGGAATGACAGCGTTTTCTTGAGAGAGAGAGAGAGAGAGAGAGAGAGAGAGAGAGAGAGAGAGAGCTTTTATTTTCAATTTATTCATATATATATATATTTTTATTTCCTGCCTCATGTATGTACTTTTCTTATTTTAGACCACTTAGAGAATCTGGTGTGGCTCTCTTAGGCAGTACAGGGAAGCTTCCACCGAAAGTCACAGGTAATGACATAATTTTCCTGTTTACAGTCTTACAAACTATATTTAAGGAGTATTAATTTGTATAAATCTTTTATAAAATGTCATGCGATGCGTTGTAAACATTAATCAACTGACTTGTGTTAGCTGCGTCATGCAAACTTTTACTAAATATTTCTTTTGTAAAGAAAATTGATACACTTTCGATGGGGCGAGGGGCATCTCTTTCATTTGTTTTGCCTCCCTTCAGAAAAGAGGTCTATTCTAAAAGGAAAAAATCGCTTGCCTTGCTAACAAATTCTTTTCTTTTAGAGTAGGCCCCTTTCCAGAGGGGGGCTTGCTGTGAGGAAGAGTAAACAGGAAGTCACAAAAGTTGTCTCCCTTGTAAAAATGGTAGAAAATTTGCCAAGTATATCTCCCGCTAGCATTCTTTATAAATCTATAGCGGACAGTTGTCGGCCGGTCAGCTACCCTATACCGCTATAGATTTATGTAGAATGCTTACTGGGTCCAGTCTTTTTAATAATTTGTTTATTTCAGGGTACTTCACTGATGCCGCCTGTGAATGGTCTTTCAAGACATCTGTAAAGATACTCACATACTCCGTACACACCCACAGTCTAGGTATGTAATTATTTATTTAAGTCATGCTAAATCCCAGTAAGCATCCTGCATAAATCTATAGCGGGCCGTTATATAGGCCCGTCAGGGTAGCTGACTGGTCGATAACGGCCCGCTATAGATTTATAAAGAATGTTAGCTGGAGTGTACCCATTCCGACTTGAAAATATACAGCTAAATCTAAAAGACATTCAACATATATTTGCTAATCAACAAGTGTAGATCATAGTGTCCTAAATCAATCCTAAGTCAGAGAGAGAGAGAGAGAGAGAGAGAGAGAGAGAGAGAGAGAGAGATTTTCGTATAAATACGAAATACGCTAATGTTACAAAGCACTTTGCAGACTTGTTGACAGTTTAGAGGTGGTGTTAACCAAACGAACTAGCTAAATACCTATTCTGATATAAGCGTTCCAAACTTTCTACTTAGGATTGAAGTAGTTTGGCTGAGTTTTATACTGTATCCGAATCTAAAATCAGACATCATAGTAAGAAAATGCCGAAAGCCAACGTAGGAAATAAATGAATGATAAATAATAAGAAGGGTCATCGTTTCAAGAAATCGTTTGAGCCGGGGAATTGCATGTGCGTCCAGCGAGGACTCAGATCAGCCTGCGCATCCGCGCAGTCTGATCAAATTCTTCGCAGGACACAAGGTGGGTAGCCAAGGACCCAAAGCATCTTTAGGCGGGCAGCGAATACTGAAGGTCTGAATATTCGATGGGAACACATGCAATCTTGTAGGAAATGCTGTATCCCGGCTGATTTAGTAACACTATTCAAGGAAAGTCTTCCATTCTGCTGTTTCAGGCAAGGCAATATCCGGCTACATTTACAGAAACGACGAATGGATTGAAATTGGGAGAGCTGATCCATCATATCCAGAGGTATGATTTTATCCACATGATTTCAATTACAGTCGACTCTCGTTATCTCGAATTTCAAGGGACTCTCTGAAATACTTCGAGATATCCGTACCTCGACATATCCGATTTGCAGAATTGAGGGAAAAATAATTCGATTAACCATATCTAACAAATATATATGTAATAATAGATTCTTGAAGTTAGAGATATATTGAAAACATTGTGGAAAAGAGGAGAAATTGCTCCTTAATTGCTCCTCTTTTCCACAATATTTTTTACCTGTTGTTAGATTTTCATGTTAGGCAGGGACCAGATTTTCACT